>VZTG01008113.1:747423-767388 GCA_013397845.1 Melanocharis versteri | reverse complement strand
GGGTCGCGCTCGGCAGCGTTCTCCAGCAATGGCGGCGGGGCTGATGGGGCGGTGCCGCGGCGGACACTTCCATTTGCAGGGGCACGCCGGGGGACCTGAGCCGCAGCTCCGCGGGGAGCGGCTGAAAGCGGAGCGGCCCGCTCGGTTCCCCCCGCTCCCCCACATCCATTCTGTACGCCCTTGCCTGATGAATTCTGGTCCGACAGAGAGGATGAGCCCGCGCCAGAAGCAGCCCCTGCAGTTCCTCCCCTCGCAGCTCCCCCCACGATTCCCGCTGCGGTTTCTCCCTCCGCAGCTTCCCCCGCGGTTCCCGCCGCGGTTCCTCCCGCCGCCGCTCCCCCCGCGGTTCCCGCTGCGGTTCCTCCCGCCGTGGCTCCCCCCGCGGTTCCTGCTGTGGTTCCTCCCGCGGCGGCTCCCCCCGTGGTTCCCGCCGCGGTTCCCCCCGCCGCGGTTCCCCCTTCCCTGGACTAGGTTGGCTCTCATCTGCGCAAGCGTCGACGGTCTTGTTGCCTTTCGTGCATGCTCCGTCTGGCACGGGCGGTCTCCTCCCTCCCCACCCACCAACCCTCCAGAAGATGTGTTTACTATACAACCTGTTATCAGTGACTGTATCTGCTTATCACCCTATCAGCTTTTGGAACCGGATCAAAGCACTAGCGATTTCTAAAGGAGACTTCCACATAGCAGAATGTATCCGTAGGCCCGTGCAAGCTTATGCGGCCAACTCATTGCATGGACAACAGGGTCAGCTGGCATGGATGTTTCAACTGCTAGCACAGTCGTCTTAGACTCCTCGCAGGTACATAAAGTCCCTTTAGCAGTGCATGGACCCATAGGACAGGGACTCAATGCGTTGCTAATAGGGAGATCAAGTGCAAAATTGCAAGGTATTTTTGTACATCCAAGGATTGTAAACACTGATTACACGGGACAAATACATGCTATGGTGTCCACACCCACTCCTCCTGTCACTATACCTGCTCACACTCATATTGCTCAACTTGTGCCTTTTAAGTCTTGTGTCCTAAAAACAGATTCCAGACTACAAGGGGATCAAGGCTTTCAATCGACTAGACTACCTCGAGTGTACTGAACTCACAACATACCAGACCAGAGACCACAGGTGGTTTGTGCTTTGACCATGCACGGCATGATTCCATCACATATTTACAGTGCCATCTGTCAGTCATGCAGAGCCTGTGAAACGATATCAGTGGAAGGTGTTGCCACAAGATATGAAGAACAGCCCGATGATTTGTCAGTGGTATGTTGCACAAGCTTTGTCAACAATCAGGGAACAATTCCCTGGAGCCTATTGCTATCACTATATGGATAATATACTGGTAGCAACTCCCACAAAAGAGGAGTTGTTACAAATCCAACCACGTTTGCTAAAAGCACTGCACAATTATGGCTTACAGATAGCTCCAGAAAAGGTGCAATGCCAGGCACCTTGGAGATATCTGGGAGTGAAAATACTTGAACAAACAGTACAGCCACAAAATCTTCAATATGAAAAATTAATTCAGACTTTAAATAATACACAAAAACTTTTGGGTATCATAAATTGTTTACAACCCTATTTAGAGTTCACCACAGCACAATTATCCCCACTGTTTAATATCCTTAAAGGGGACCCAGAGTTGACTTTACCAAGGAAGTTAACCCCTGAAGCAGAATGAGTGCTGGAAGAAGTGCAACAAGCTATTTCAAATCATCAGGTCTACCGAGTGGACCTCACCACTGATATAATTGTGTTTCTTGTCACTCCAAATCTCCATCCTACAAGCATCATTGGACAATGGAATGATCAATGGCCTGATCTTTTACATATTTTACAATCTTTTTGCCTATTCAACCCAAGAAAACAGCACCTATGCTGTTTGAACTAATTGCCCAACTAATTATCAAGTGCCGGCAAAGATGCCTGCAGTTGATAGCCAAAGATCCCGTAAAAATTGTACTTCCAGTTCAACAAGAATATTTTGAATGGTGTTTTGCAAACAGTGCTCCTTTACAGAGTGCATTGCAAAACTTTTTAGGGCAGATTGCTTACCATCTGCCCAGTCACAAATTGTTACAATTGGAAAAGTCAGCCAGCTTGTCCTTACGGCCAAAGAACAGTCATGTGCCGTTGCAAGGACCCACCGTCTTTACTGATGGATCAGGAAGAACAGCAAAGGCCATTGTCACCTGGAGGGATGAGTCTGGGTGGCAGGTACTGGAAGGCCACGAGTCAAGCTCTGCCCAGCTTGTTGAATTAAGAGCCGTGACCATGGCATTCCAGAGTTTCTCTCATGTACCGTTAAATCTTGTTACTGATTCTGCTTATGTAGCAGACATTACACACTGCCTTGATTGCTCACTCTTAAAGAAAGTTAATAGTGCTGCCCTTTTTTCACTATTGAAAACTCTGCGGTGTGCAATTCAGAACTGAGTCCATCTCTATTATGTTTTACATGTAAGGAGCCACACCAGTTTGCCAGGATTTATAGCAGAAGGCAGTGCCAAAGCTGATAAATTGGCCAACCCTGCCTAGATGATGCCTCAACCTGATAAATTAGCACAAGCTAAAGCCTCGCATAATTTCTTTTACCAAGGCTCTCGTGCCTTACAGAAACAATTTTCATTAACTTCTACTGAGGCTCATAATATTGTCAGTTCCTGCTCTGATTGTCAGGGGTTTACCACACCTTTACCAGCTGGCATAAACCCCAGAGGCCTACAAGCCTTGCAAATTTGACAGACAGATGTTATCCATATTGCTGAATTCATTCGTTATAAGTATGTACATGTTTCTATTGATACCTTTTCCTCTGCTTTGTGAGCGTCTGTACATACAGGAGAAAAGAGTTGTGATGCTATTGCTCATTAGCAAATGGCGTTTTCTGTTTTGGGCGTGCCTTCCTCTGTAAAAACTGACAATGGTCCCGCCTATGTCTCTCAGAAGCTGCGGCGGTTTTTACAGCTATGCGGTGTGACACACAAACTTAGTATTCCCCATTCTCCCACTGGTCAAGCTATTATCGAGCATGCTCATGGTTCCTTAAAGTGTGTTTTGGAAAAACAAAAAGGGGGAATGAGTGGAGAATCCCCACAGAGCCGGTTGGCAAAAGCTTTATACACAATTAATCATCTTACAGTGCCACCAAATTCTAATAATCCTATTCTTTTGAATCATTTTTTCTCATTGCAGTCTTCAGGAGAAACGCACCTGCCCCGAGCGAAAGTATGGGTACGAGATCTAATCACTAACAAGTGGGAAGGCCCGTGGGACCTTGTCACCTGGGGGCACGGGTATGCTTGTGTTTCCACAGATACAGGTGTACGGTGGGTACCTGCAAGGTGTGTTCACCCCGATCTGCGACATCAAAAGTGCACACAGACCAACAGGCAACCTTTGGAAGATGATGACAGTGTGGACTATTTGTCGAATGGTCCTGCTTCAGGTTGAGATAAAGCAATCCTACCATGTTACCCCCAATGCCAAAGGACAATGTGTGGGTAACCCCTGCCAACGCCCTGAAGCAATCATCTTTATGCATGGCTATGTTGTCCCAGTGTTCAAGGCATGTCATTCGCAAATCTTGTATTTTGAAATGCTTCAGCTTGGTGCAATTGGAGAGTTTTAAATCAAGATAGTGTTACATACTACCAAGCTGCTTCAGATCACACTCCATGCAAATTACCTTGAGGAGTGTTCCTAATTTGTGAAGATCGCGCGTGGCTCACATTATCTTCATGCGCTGTTGACAGACCATGTACTGTTGGCTGCTTGACTATGCTTGCTCCAAAATTAACTATGCTTGTAAAACACACGCATGCAACTCCTGACAAACGGTCCTTGCATTTTTTGCAAAAGACTGTGATGACACTCTTGATTTCTAGAATTTAGGAAAACGTGTTTCAGTTTCTTTTTGTCCTAGGAGTAGTTGCTAAGAAAGCACTAGGACTGTTGAACAAGCTAGGTTGCTGGCTTGCTGAACAGACTAACGCCACTTCACTTGCTTTGTCAGGATTGTTAACTGATGTAGATTCTGTTAGACATACCACTCTGCAAAATCAAGCAGCTGTTTTGTCATTTTACTCCTTGTGCTGTTTTTGTTGTCCTTTCTACACGGGCCCGCAGAGGAGCATAAACACTGCATTTTTAATAAAACAGAAAGGGGAACTGTGGGAATTAACAGCAGGTCTGACAGCCTGTCTGATGCTGACATTGAGCTTAGCACAGCTCGCCTTTACCCGTGAGAAACTCAGTAGAAGGAATCCAAACAAGAGGGAGAGAAAACAGCAACAAGTCTGCACCTGGTGTTTTTTTAAATGCTTGACCGTTTATGCTATAGGTAACCAATAGTAGTATATTGTGGTTAGATGATAGCCAATGGATCCATTGTAGTAGTTTAGTGGCCAATGAATGTATAACATGAATGATAACATATAAAAGTGTATAAAAGAGGCTGATTTCTTGAATAAACAGCTTTTTGCCCTTGTCCAAGGCACTGTCCGTGTATGTGTATGTCGTGTCTGCCCCAATAGCAACAGATGGTCACTGGCAGGTTATGCTGGGAAGCTTGGTGACAAGTGCTGAACAGGTCCATATGTAAGCCACGCACTTGAAATCATTGGCAGAGAGTGAGGCAACTGTTGCAATGTTGCAAATGTTGCTACTTTTTAGTCCTCCTCTCTAGAGCTCCCTTTCTTCACTCTAGCACCGTCCCCCCCCTTGAGCTTCTGCCATCAGGAGACTCTTTCTCTCCCTGTGGGAACAGCTGAGCAGGTTCCCATGGCCATGTCCCAGCTGGTTGTGAGGGTGCCCTGCATTTCCTGGGAGGTGGAATGTCTGGCTGGCTTCTGTTCAGGTTCTCCCCCTCCTCAGTGTGTGTGGGCTTTCTCCACTTCCTTGATTTCTTGCAGTCTCCCTGTGGCTTTAGGGCTGTCATTTTCTGGCACACTCGACATGATGTGCAGAAGACTGAAGCAGCACAAGGCTTTGGAAAATAGATCATGGTTTTCCAGCCATGTCCATCCCTTTCAAGCAATGACTCATCATTATATCCTCTGAGATGTCCATTTTGCCCCTTTTCACAGCTGGCCCTTCTCAGAGAGCATGCATCTGGCAATTTACACAAGCGCAGTTTAGTGCCAGACAACAAGGGAGAAGAAACGGCCTGTCAAACTGCAGGACAGACAGAACTCACCTGGACAAACAGTCATTCTCGTCTATGACAAAAAGCAAAACCCACCAGAGAAGAACAGCAACAGGATCAGTAAGAGGAGAGAGAATATATTCTGAACATCCTTTCACACTTGTTCCTTGCTGGCATAGAAGAGTAAATATGCACTTTGGCAGAGAGACGTCTTGAGGCGTCATTTATCTTGTACCACTGCCCATCCCTAGCCTGCAAAAGAAGGTACCTTCAGATGAACTGCAGGGGTTTTTAAAGCAAAACCACAGCTGGGACACACTGAAGGACACAATTCACCAATGCAAATCACTGAGTAGATTTTCACCTTCAGGAAGCAATAACAGACTCAAAAATTATCCTTAGAGTCATTAGGAAATGCCCTGAGAAAACTGTGTCACCAAACACAGGCTGAAGGTGTAGAAATAGATCATCTTGGTTCACCAAAAGCACGTATTGCCATTTTGGCATTTCAGTGGCAGAAAACTGTTCTGCGCCAGCCCAGTCCTGTACAAGCCGAGTCAGGGCTGATCTTCACACTGGAGTCTTCTCTTGCCACAAGGAAAGGGCAAGGCCCAGCTACAGCACTGATTGTACTCAGACAGCTGCACTCAGCCATTGTGTGTACACATAACAATTTCCAAATCAGGATTCTCCTCCAGGAAAGGTCTCTTTCCAAGCAGAAAAGTTGCAGTGCACTTGTTTACATACCTTGCTCATCTTTCTGCCAGACAAAGCATGACTTCTCCTCAAGCACAGTCAGGACATTGAAGGATGTCCTGTAAACCTCTCAAAGACAGTGTTCAGCTGATCAAACCTTGAAAACAAGCACAGACCTAACTGTTGCAATCATGGAATTTGTGGAAAAGACCTTGAAGATCGAGACCGATTGTTCCCCCACCACTGCCAAGACCACCACTAAAGCATGTCCCCAAGTGCCACATCTACATGGCTTTTAAATTCTTTCAGGGATGGGGACTCCACCACTACTCTGGACCGTCTGTGCCAGGGCTGGACGAGCCTTTCCACAGAGATTCTTACTGATGTCCAACCTGAACTTTCCCTGGAACAACTTGAGGCCAGTCTCTCTTGTCCTGTCCTTTGTTCCCTGGGAGCAGAGCCCGACCCTTACATGACTGCTTCCTCCTGCCAGGGAGTTGTGGAGAGTGAGAAAGTCCCCTGGAGCCTCCTTTTCTCCAGGCTGAGCCCTTCCAGCTCCCTCAGCTGCTCCTTGTGCTCCAGACCCTCTCCCAGTTCCATTCTCTTCTCTGGACGTGCTCGAGCCCCACAATGTCTTTCTTGTAGTGAAGCACCCAGAACTGACCCCAGGACTGGAGGTGCCTCACCACAGGCGGATGGTCACTGCCCTGGTCCCACTGGCCACACTGTGGCTGGTACAGCCCATGTGCCATTGGCCTCCTTGCCCATCTGGGCACAACTGGGCTCACGTTCAGCCGGCGTGTGCCCGGGGGGCAGGGAGATGAACGGACAGGCCTTCCCAGCCGGGCAGCGCTGTGCTCTGGGGACCCCGAGCTGCCCCAGCAGGATGGAGCTCCGGACGCCACCCGGATACCCTAGACAGTTTGGACACACCACACACCTCCCAGACATCCCGGACAACCTCCCCGCCATATCCCTCCCGGCCCGTTTCGCCTTCCGCCGCCGATTCCACTTCCGTCGCCATTTCCGCTTCCTGCAGTGGTAGTCGCGATGTCGGCGCTGGCAGCGAATCCCAACAACCCCGTGGTTTTCTTTGATGTAACCATCGGCGGGCAGGTGGGGGTGCCCTAGGACGGAGAGCGGCCGCGCCCGGGGAGGGACTGCGGGGGTAACGGGGTATCTTAGTGTTGTGGGGATGAGAGGCCACGGGGGTTGCCGGAGGTGCAACGTGGGGCTTGCAGGGCCTCAACTGGAAGCGCTGGGAGGGGTGGTGCCAGGAGACGGATAGTGGGGCTGTGGGGTCACTGACTGGGCCCGTCGGGAAAGGCTTGCAGGGGAGAGGAGCCGGGCTGCGTCAGGAGGGGCCTGTAGGGATGGGGGTGAATGAGGCGACTGGATTTATGGGAGTGCCTGGAGTCGGGCGGCAGGTGTATATGTGTCGGAGGACCTGGAAGACTCACCTGGCCCCCGTCTCCTCAGGAGGTCGGCCGCATGAAGATAGAGCTGTTCGCAGATGTTGTACCCAAAACAGCAGAGAACTTCAGGTAAGGAGCAGCTACCGTTCCTGCAGCTCAGCCTGGACTGGAATTGCAAAGGCTTTCTGGTGCAGGAATAGCTTTTGGTGGCGAAGTGATTAGCTGACACCTGTCCCAAACTGCTTCACCTGCTTTGTGTCTCTCTGTTTTCAGAGATGCTGTGTGGCATCCTGGTCTCTCAGGGGACCCTGTCTGGCTGGAAGGGGTCCAGTCCTCCTCTGCTTCCTCTGTGAAGCCTCCTGACTTGCTCCGTGCATTTAGAACAGGCAATGCCTTGTGCCATGGTGGAGGTCTTCTGGTCACCCAATTCTCCTGCCATCAGCTGAGGGATACACCGCATGAAATCCCACTTCCATCAGAGGGATGGACATACCCTGGTCTCTGTCAAACACAGTGCCTGCCCCACATTCACTGTCGCTTGCAACTTAGGTGTTAACTCTCTGACCTCCTCACCACAAAGAGCGCAGAAAATGTTTTGAAATGGCAGGGGGAAGGAGTTGCCATTTCCTGTTCCTGTTTCTCTGGGAACATCCCCAACACAATAAGGAAAATCCTGTGCACCAGTTGATGCAGCCCTCAGAGTTCACGTGCACCTAACACTCTGTTCTCTTTTTGTTTGCCAGGCAGTTTTGTACAGGTGAATTCAGGTAAGTGGATTATAATGTTCTTGAAGTGTCCCATTGGAGAAACAGGGCTGGGTGAGGTGGAAGGGGTTTGTCTTGAACTTTTTCACGTTGTACCAGTACAAAATTGAAGAGTTACAGAAGTCTGCTCTGAGGAAATTGTGAAGGGCTTGGAGACTCACAGAGAGGGCAGGTTTCCCTTTTTGATATGACTTTTTATGTGCCCAGGTGGCTCTAAAAAGCCCTGTCTGCAAAGCCCACCTGCTCATGCTGCACATTGCAATGGGATCCCATGAAGATGATGGTGTGGGTGTTGCAGGGAACAGTCATTTCATGTGCAAAGCCCACTTGAGGCTTCCTTTAGCCTCCAACAGCAGCAGCTGAGAGGCTGCAGCAGATGGTTGTATTTCAAGGCAGTTGCTAATGTATGGTATAACCTTTTGAGACTCTGAATTCCTGGGAGAGTTTTGTGTTGGGATATCCAGTAAGTTGCAATAATTCTCCTTTTTACTTCTTTACAGGAAAGATGGTGTCCCTATAGGTTATAAAGGAAGCACTTTCCACAGGTAAGTGATCTACTGTTTAGACACTAAATAGCAGCTTGAGCCATACGGGGTTTTATGACCTGCCTTGAGCTATTAGTGGTGTTGGAGACATTTGTGGATCATAGCTAATGTAATTCTGTGGCTTTGGGGGACCTGGGGATGCTGTTCTCCCCACTGGGAGGAATCCTCTGTTTCTGGTGTGCCACATCAGATATGGTGTCTATTGCCTAATCACTATCCCTGGTCAAAAGCGATGAGTCCTAAATGACCTCATATCAACCACTAATATTTGTTGTAGATTTTAGGCTGCAGCATTCACAGACTCTGTTAACTTCTGTTGCACAGCAAGCAGAATCCCTTTTCACCTTACACTGAGCTTCTTGAGGCCTTTGGCCACTGAGAACTAAGTGTTGTTTTACTTCTTTAGGGTAATAAAGGATTTCATGATCCAAGGAGGTGACTTCGTAAATGTATGTACTGCATTCTTTTTGTCCTTTTCCTCTATGGTATAACATGCTACTGTTTCCAGGGGTCTGTGCTGATTTCCGGGATCTCTTTCTTTTTTGAGGTATCCAGTAGTAACTGCAGGTGTCCTTATAGCATTGCTGCCATCTTACTGCAACAAACAATAAAGCACTTGAAGACAGATCTGGAGCCTAGGGTGAATGCACATTCTTCCCAAAATATTTTCTCTCTACAATAGCCTGGCAGTACCCTGGAAGCTTTCAAAACTTGAAAATTGTTTTTTGCCCTGTTTTCCTTCCCCCTTCTGTTGTCCTCCTCCAGACAAAAACCTCTGTGAATTTCAATTCACATTGTAGATAGACCCTAAGTACAGAACCCAGTGTCTAATGTAAGAGATCATTTAAATTAAAACTAGCTTTTTGTTACTAAATTGTCTCAAAATAGAAAAGACTTTGTGCCCACAATGGTGGTCGTGCTCTGACATGGAGATAAGCAGAATATATGAGTAAGGCTGAAGGGCCACAGGATCTCCTCACTGTTCTAGGACCCAGTAAAATTATTTTATTTTTGGAAGTGTTTCAAAATACGAGGGAAGTGATAAAGCTTTTTTAATATAAAACTTGGTTGTATGAAAGTCTCTGAGAGAAATGATCACACAGCAGGTGGTTCAGCAACACCAGACTCTGGGGTAGTTGCTGATTGTGACACTGCTCAAATGTCCCAGTGCGCTTTATTACTTCCACTGCATCTCAACAAGCTTTACAGATTGCTCCAGTATTTGGAATTTATATGTTGTATTTATTATAAAGCCACTTGGGGAGCAAGCACAGTCACACTGACCCCTGAGACAGGGTGCAAGTTTCTGTCTCAGAGCCAACAATTTAAGTAAACTACAGAGAGCAGGAGGAAAACAAACAAGGGCTGGGCAAGTAGAGGAAAAGATGTGGAGCTGCATGTGGTATATTACTGATATCTTATTGTTCTGTTAAGTTTGGCCTTACAAAGGTCATGTACGTTAAGCAGAAAGGCAGTGAAGTTGCAGCAAGTCAGAAGAAATGGGTCTGAAGTGACACAGAAAGGGAAGCTCAACACAGAAATAGAATTAACTGTCAGGATAGTAAATTTAAGTGACTGTACCAGAGATACCCATTTGCATTGCTTCTGCAGCTTTCCCTGGAGGGTTCCTCACTGCAGCATCTTTAAGGACCCTGTTGAAGGGTCCCTGCTTAGTCCTTTTGTCATACAGGAATGTCTCTGCAAGGCTGGAACCAAGGGCCAGGTGGCCTTTCAGCAGTCCCTCAGGTCAATGTGTCTGACGTGAGCCATATGCGAGGCTTCTGCAGAGCTCTGAACTTGTGGGCCGTCAGAGCCTGCAACCTATAGCTGTCACAACCCATGCTGTATTCATTATAAATGTCCTGAGATCTGAGTGCTCTGGCTTGTAGTTAAGCACAAGATGTCTGGACTTAGTAGAAAGTACAGCACAAACTAGAAAATCTTTATTTTAGAAACTGTCGTTGCAGAACAGAGAGATTGCTTTCCTATTTCCAGTAAAGTCATAGAAAATAAGGTGAAATACATAAACCCACTGGAAGCCAACTTTGGCCATGCAACCACTTCTGCTTTCTTTGTCACACCAGCCCATACTTCTGTCTCCTCCCTTTTCCTTTCCAAGTCCTGATGGATCTGTACCAAGCAATCTGTAACCTCCACTTCACTCTGGTAGGCTTGCACTTAACCTTACCATCTGCGTGGGTTTCTGCCAACATATGAGTGGTGAACAATGGACTGTGTAGTTAGAAACCAGTTGCTGTTCTTGTTCAGAAATGAAACACTGAATGTGTTCACTGCTGGTGTATATAAATGGCAATACAACATCCATTTTGCCCTTTCCTCTTGCTTGGAGATTTAAAATTAATTTTTAAATTGAATTGTTCTGTAGCAATTGCTACAGAACAAATGCTATAGCTGACCGGGTACCTCTCTCATGCAGGGAGACGGCACTGGAGTAGCCAGTATATATAGGGGTCCTTTTGCAGATGAAAACTTCAAGCTGAAGCACTCTGCTCCTGGCCTGCTTTCTATGGTGAGTATGAAATAATGACATTACAGATTAAAAAGCATTTGGTACTTTCTCTGTGCCCTTTTCCTAAATGTATACAGTATTTGCTGGACGACAGAATCTCTGCCATTGGGTACAAGGTCTGCTTTGTAACTACTAGTCAAGCAGCTACTTATGGGTTAATATGTTGAGTAACACAATAGTCTTGATCGTGCAGCATCCTTTCTTTATTGCCTGTTGGAGTGCTGGGACAGGCTTGGCTTGATCGCTTTCAGAAGAGCTTAATTCTTACAGTTTTCATACAGTGGTGAGTTGGTGGTGTTTTCTTATTTCCTGATACTGTTATCAAACACTGACCTTGGCAAGGATGAAACAGAGAGATTTGGGAGTTCCAAAGCCACAGCAGTGTTACCATGGTATCTTTTAAGACAGACCTTCCTATTCAACACAGTAGGAGAAACTGCAACCATTGCATATTGTCTGGTAGGAACAATACCCTGACTTTTGGAATGGAAAGCAAATTGAGCCAGTGCTTCAGTGTTCCTGTCTGCAACTGCTTCTTCCCCAGCTCTTTCAGCTGCTCTGCCCTTAAAACCACTTGCTTAGGACATTTCATCATTTGGGTTAGTTATTCATCCCTGTTGAAAACATGGCCCAAAAAGAGGTGTCATGGCACAGCTAAGCAGCTAGTGTACTGTGGTATGAGAGAAGGGATTCACTCCAGTGCTGCCAGCTTTGTGTTAAAGTGGCATGGCTCTGAAGTCATTATACTGGGTGAAACCATGGATCACAGCTGGATCCTTTTGAAGCTGGCTAGCATTAACTAGAAAGCCAAAATGACCCTGTCCTTTGCAGTCCTGCAGCTGCAAAACTTGCCCAGTTCACTCATCAGGACAGAAACTTGCTTTAGTAGCTCCTGGTTGTCAGTATCGCAAATGGCCTTCGGTGTTGCAGAGATGTTTTCTTAACAGAGTGCAAATGCTCTGGGTTTTGTACTTGAGCATGAATAAAATTTCACATCTGCATCCCACTGTTCCTGTGAGCCCTGTGCCAATACAGTTGCTACTTTTCTCATGATCATCGGAACACCTTTTTTTTATTTTATTTTTATTCTGAAGAAACCTCCCAAAAACTAGAAATCATTTGGGTTTTTTTCTTGCCCTGGTTTCTGGCTTTCAGTTTTCCCCAGGACAGTGCTGCAGCCAATAAATACTTGACACCAAAAAGTTCAGCCTTTTTCTAGGAGTGTGCTCTAGAGCCTGGACTTCGGCACAGTCCTGTACTGAACACACCTTTGTAGAAATATAATAAATGGTTGGTGACGTGGCTCTTGCACATTCTGGTGTGACCAGAGGTGGTGACATGCTACATCCCAGCACAGGGTGCTCTCCTGCAGATGTGTATCTTGTTTCCTTTGGTTTGTCTAGCAATAAGCTAAAAATAAGATAGTCTTGAGCAACAGCTCTTCTTTATGTGTCTGCCTTCAGTTTTGGCCAGTCTGAAATTGTACACTTGTATTTTCCCATTCTCAACCCCCAGGCAAACAGTGGTCCGAGTACCAATGGCTGCCAGTTCTTTATCACGTGCTCCAAGTGTGACTGGTTGGATGGGAAACATGTTGTGTTCGGTGAGTACCTGCAGTAAAAGTCCTGGAGTGCCAGCTCACGGACATCACTGCAGGGCAGCTGTTAAAATAAATAGTGAGAATCAGAATCTTCTGAACTGGGAGGAACCCAGAGGGATCATCAAGACCAACTTCTGACCTTGCACAGGACACCCCAACAATCCCACTCTGTTCCTGAGAACATTGTCAAAATTCTCCTGGAGCATTGGCAACCTTGGGGCTGTGACCATTCCCTGGGGAGCCTGTTCAGTGCCTGACTACCTCTGGGTATGGACTGCTCATTCTTCCCTCCTCGCTTGTGCTGTCTGAGGTATCTGTGCAACCTGATACTGTGTTGGATCACTGTTGAATCATTTTTTCACAAGTTAGCTTTAATCCAGATCAGTGTTCAGTGTACTGTATTTGTACACAAATCCTTGTGCCAGTGCATAAGGCACAGAGGAGAGATCCCTTTCTTCTCCACTATCAGAGAGGTTTGAACTTTCAGCAGAGTTTTTGGACAGTAATTCTGTGAAATCACATCTGCTAACTTGCATTTACTGCTGGTTGAAGTGTAGGAGTTCCAGGCCAGTCTTAAGCTGTTGGTCTCAAGCCCCAAATTTCTACACACGCCACCCCTGTGATGGGAAAAGGCACTTAATCTGTGCTCAATGTGGAGAATGTTTGAAGAGGGATTGTTTCCCTTATGAGTTTAGAGATCAGTAACAAACCCTGAAGTGCCCAATAGCTACACACTGCACAGGGCTTTTCAGGAAGGACAAAAATGCATGTATCTGTGATGAGTGGGGGGGACCAAAGGTAAAAACCAGCCATATTGAAGTGGATAAATTTTCTCATTCTAGGTAAAATTGTCGATGGGCTGTTGGTCATGAGAAAAATTGAAGTAAGTTTGAATATGGCTACTTCCCTGTGAATGTCTGCACTGGAAAGTCATGTACAGGATTAAGTAGAGTTGTCCTGTTCTCTCCTGCTGTCTGTTTACAGGATACCAGGGAATACAAGTGTTGATAACTGGCATTATCAGTTGTCATCATTGTAATGTAGCAGGAAATCTGTTGAAGCACAGGCTGTCATATGAGTTGGCTTTGGAAGTGCTAGGCTCTTGTGGCTCTGATAGTCTTTGAGCGGGGATTGCGTTCTTGGCTTTATTTGCTTTGCATTTGTTCAGGAGGCTGAATTAAAAAGTTGTTTCATCAGCAGCTCAGACAAGAGCTTAAAGCATCTCACTTCTTTGCCACTGCCTGGGATTATTCAGTGGATGCAAAATCATCAGTTCTGCTGATCCATGATCAGCATGTTTAATAAGAAAAATTAAACTAATCTCCTGATGGGCTTCCAGGAGCTGAAGATAAATACAGTCCGGGTGGTGATTGCTGCCAGTGTCAGGCCTGGGTGTCATGGCTGGATAATGAGTAGATTTAACAAATAGCAGCAAGTTCTCTGAGACAGCCAGCATTGACTCCATGACACACGTGGGATAATGTGCATAAGGGCCTCTGATCTAGAAAGCGGGACAAACACAGAGCTGTTGGGTTTGAGAAAAGGTCACATGGAAGGAGCTATACAGCATGGTATAGCCCGCTGGCAAGTTGTGGTGAGCCTGCTTTGGGTATCAGTGTGGTGAGACCAAAGTAAAGAAAATTAGAGATTCAGAGAAGAACAGCTGAGTCCAGCACATCAGGAGGTTCAGAATGAGGGTTGCTTTGCTACTGTCTCTCCTTTCTGTATGAATACAAGTTTGTTTTGCTTGTGGCAGCTGCTTTTAGTATCAAAGCCAGAGCAGCCCCAAGTATCTCATGAGGAACTCTCCAGTTTTTGCTCTGTTCCTTCCTTCCAGTTCAAAGGACCAGCCTCTGCTCTGTGTCCCAAACGTCTGCTCACAGAGAGAATTCACCAGCTTATGGTTGGGCCTGTTGCCAAATTTGTAATGGTGCTTTTCTGTTCCTCAGAGCTGTGTGTGGAATTCCCTGTTCCTCATGTTGCAGATATATCTCTTAGCCAGTCTTCCAGTACCTGTCACTGCCTGGGTTTGCTGTGCTTTTATAAGTTTTAATGTTCTGTATTTGTTTGTCCCCAGAATGTGCCTACGGGTCCCAATAACAAACCCAAGTTGCCAGTTGTGATCTCTCAGTGTGGGGAAATGTGAAGCGATGAAAGAGCAGTGTGGTTGGTAAGTCTCAATCTTCATGGGCATAGTGCCATGAGCTCTGGGCTGCTCTGCTTCTTACTTATCTCTTGACTTGTTTTCACATTCATTTGAACCTGCAGAGAGCTGTTTCAGCTCAGTGAAACACCAGAAAGTGCTTCTCTAACAGCATTTGTTTTTTCCCGGCTGAAGTCCCTGAACTGGCTTCCCTCCAAGCTGCATAAACACCAGAGGCAGCAGCACAGCAGGGATAAGATTTTGCAGCTGCAGTCGAGGGGAAGATGGGTTTGTGGGAGCTTTTTCTTGGATTAGGTTAGGTTGCCTTGAAGCCTCAATTCTAGAAAGTGGATGAAAGGGAATTGCAACAGTAATCCATCTGGCATTACCCAGGCAGTCTAGTGGGTGGGAGGCCTCACTTTGACCTGCAGATTGGAGAACTTTCCAACAGCTACAAAAAGCAGAGTATCTGTGGGTGGGGCAGGCAGGGATCAAGAAAAGGAGAGGAGAAAGGGAGGACTTGAGCCTCCTTGCTCAGTACAGCTGTAGGACCGCCACCACTGAAAGACCAAGGAATTACCATTTTACATAGTCTTACCTTAACTTGAAAAAAGTACCACTGTCCTTATCTGAAGGGAGATGTTTCCACTATTTACTGTTATTCAGGCTTCATTTTGGTTAAGCCAATAGTCTCAGGCTAACATACAGTATTCTGTTTCCATTTGTCTGCTCACTTAACTGTAAAAATCTCAGGTATTTAAACAAATCTGTCAAGATTTCAGTGTGTTGGGCTGCAGCTTGTCAAAAATCTGCTGTATTAGCGTTTTGGTTGCTGATTTTTTACAAATTTCAGGAGGCAGCTCTGACAAAAGCACATACCCATAATTTTCCATTAAATGATACCCAAAGGCAACTGGAATTACCCACAATGATCCCTCTTTTGTAATGAAGTCTTAGAGATCTGCAGTACTTCAGACTCAGGGGAGCTCTTGCTTTTGATGAAGTGACAACAGGGAATGTAATCATTCTTCCATTCTTCTGGTGGCATTTACAGGCTTTTGGAAAAAGCCTGCTAGCAAGGCTGTCCCTTTTCTTGCAGAGCTGTGCTGAAGCATTGGGTCTCCTTTAGAGTTGTCCTCAGGCCCAGACTTACTTATCATTCTGGTTTGGAGTACAGGATCTCTGGCCAATGCCCAGCTTGAGCCTGGAAGCTTTTCATTCATAGGTACAAGGCTGGTGCCATCTTGCTTATTTCCCAGCCAGGTCTTACGATCAGCCTTGCTGCACCCTGGTGTCTCTCAGCTGACTGGGGACGGAACAGCTTTTGCGTTGCCTGATGTCAGACAGCCACATCAGCTACTTGTCAAGATCCTTGAAAATCAGCTGGGAGAAACAGGCGCTGTTGCTTTCAACTTCAGAAGTAGATGCAGTTGCCTGGCAGGCAGACCCAGGAGGACTCCTGAGTTCTGTGGATGATGAGAGCTAGCGTGTGTAGCAACTGGCATGCACTTAAAATCACTGTGTGGCCCCCAGTGTCACTGCACAGCCTGGCTGTTGTAGGATGGGTTGGGAATAGCTGTCCAGCATTTCAGACCTGTTTCTTCTTCCTTTCAGTGTTCCTTTACCTGTGTTTAGACCTGTGCTGGCTCCGTGCCATTGCAATTCCAGCAAGCTCACCCACTGCCCCAGACTTCTCCACAGGCTGGATCCATGCTCTTGAGGTTCTTCTGAAATTATTTAATAATGGGCATCTCTTTTATTTTTTTTTCCTACATTTTGAAATGTAAATAAAGAATTTTTTTAAACATGTGCAGTGCACATCAATTAACATTTGTGGGAATGGATTCTTCTCCAGGTGAGAAGGGTTGTAGCATCTTCAGCAACACGCATTATCCGTGGCTGGTTCAGTCAGGAACATTTACTGCATGGTATTGAGAGAAAAAAGGGGTGAAAGGAGCTTGGCAGAGCTGTGCTGCACCAGCTCTTTCACTTGGCAGGTAACTATGACTGGCTAGCAGAAGGGTTCTTGGCATCTTGGGAATCTCCAGAACCTTTGTGTGTACAGCCTTTCTGAGGCATGAGGAATTGGTATAGCACAGATTCCATCGCTGTGAGTGCTGGGCTCTGAGGAGAGTTCTGATGTAAACAAATGTCTTTCAGCCTTCCTGTAGCACATGGTAGCACCAGGCCATCGAGCTGTTATGTGCCACAGGTGTTGGAGGACGGGTTCACCTGGGTGCTTACAAGGGTGTTGGAGCATGCCTGTCATCTGAGAAATACAGAATGGTGATGCTATAGGAATGAAATTGGGACTGCTTGTCCTGTGTGATGAGGAGAGCACAGCTGAGGCTGCCTTACTTCTCCCAGAACAGGGCTGGGAGCTCACCCACCTGGCAGGGGACAAGGCAGCACCCTGCACAGGGCTGAGTTCCAGCAGGAGCTTCTCACCCAGCTGTTTAAAGGTAAAGGAGTTAGGACAGAGTCTGTTCTGTCACATGCTGGTGCTTCATCCCCTGCGGAGAGATGCCATCCCTCCTTGGGCAGCAGGTGTAGGGTGCACTCTCTGCCTGAGCTGGGCCTTGCCCAGCACTGACATGTGCTGGAGGAAGCTCCCACAGGCTTGGCTGTGTTCTTTTCTCTCACGGCTCTTTGAAATCCTGGCATCAGGCTCTGGCTGTCAGGGTTCCTATGTCCTCGTTCCTGGGATTGCACAGCAGCTGAGGACACTCACTTCTCTCCAGCCTGAGGTATGTCACTTTGTACCTGCAGAACATCAGGTGATAAATGAAGCACAGACACCCCAGTCCTTTCTTCCCCAGCTCCACAAATGCTTTGCAGAGGGCTCTCCTGTGAGAGGAGGATTGAAGATTCTCAACAGGCTGGCTCGGGTGCCTCAGGGAGCTATGCCTGGCAGTGCTGTGCTGAGGTTTGCACTTCTCGCTGCTGGTACCCAAATTACCGTTTTTTCACCAGGGAAACCAGTTTATTTCTGGTCCAGGCTTAGCAGCACTTTTTCAGCCTGATGTATCTATATCACTGACATCAGCTGGTCTCACTTCCTGCATACAGGGGTCACAGAGCTTCCCCAGATTAATTAAGAGTGGCAAATCCATTACTACCTCTTTGTTGTTCCAATGGCTAATTACATCCCATTATACTTCCCTTACCTGTGGAATGTGCAGGGTTCCGGCTTTCCAGTTTTTGTGTCTTGTTCCTTACCTGCTGTCTGAAAGTCTTCTTAAAGACCACATTTTTGGGTTGAATTCCCCCATGGTGATGTCACACTTATGTTGTATGTAGCAAATCCTGGAATGTCCTCCTGTAGATGAGATGATGGAGCTTTTCTCAGCTCCAGCATCTTCCTCTAGCTGTGGATGCTGCAGCTGGAGATGGTGTTTCTGGTGGCCTGTGCATTTCCCTGAGTGTCTGAGTTGCTTCCAGACCCCACAGTGTTAACCCCCAAAGACATTGTTGGGGCCCACAGTTTCAACTGTAGGTGCATAGTCCTGACATCCCCACAGATTTCCTCCCAGAGCTGGAGTTTTCTCCACCATTTTCTCCCTCATGGGTTGCTGTCTGGTGTATTCCCTAATTCCCATTCTATTGTAAGATTATTTTTCACGTGACTTGCTAAGCAGCATCCAGTTTTGATATCATTCTAGCTTCTTTATCCGGGTCATCCTGGTGCAGATCCTTGTGGGATTGTGTTATTGTTTTCTAGCCCTTCCCTTCGTTAACTGAGTTGAAGATCAGGTGGAAGAGTTCCCAAGAGAGCTGGATGAGACCAGTGTTCCTAATGGGTTGATGTGCTGGGTTGACCTTGGCCTCATTGGAGTCCCTCACCTGGCCACAGTGGAATGTGGGGAACTGCGATGGTGAACTGGACAGTGATTTGTGTGCAATGCTGAATGGGCTGATCCCAAGGGGATACATGTTGATTGCAAAAACGGTGGCATGGTGGGTCATCTCCCAGAGACCTTCTGGGTGGTTGCTGATGACCTTTCTCTCCACTTACGTCAGAAAAATGACATAGCGAAGGCAGGGCTAGGAATCTGCGGCCACCAACCACGTTTTTCAAGTGCCTAAGGAAAATTAACTTGTTAGACAAGGACGGGGTTTTCCTCTGGACCTTTCCTCTGGGGAATCCAGCAAGAGATATTGGGTATCTCCAGGCCGCTGTAAGATGAAGACAGAGGGGTAGGAGGCAAGAGGAGCTGAGAGGTGGTGGTTAGAGAACGGCTCCAGCAGGGCAAAGGACCCAGCAGTAATGCTTTCCCGACAGCCTGGGTGGGTAGAAGGGCTCAGGGTGAGGAGCTGCCCCCGCCCCTCCGGGAAGGGAAGGATGGGATGCTTAGGGAAAGGCTGATTCCCCGCGGGTCAACTCAGTGCTGTAGCTGCACGTCGCTACGTGGGATAGGGAGCTATGACACGGCTCCAAATCCGTCATTTCCCGCTGGTAATTAAAGCTCCCGGGCCCTTTCTGGCAATCACTAACGGGAGTGGGCGCCCGAGGAGTGCTAGGAGCGGAACCGCCCGCAGGACCCTGGGTCTTCCCAGCGAGCGGAAGCGGAGTCGGGGGCGGCACAGGACAGAAACCGCCGCCACATGGTCGCGCGCACTTCCCCGGCCGTGCCCGTTGGGGGCGGGAGCGGCGCCCGGAACGGCCAGTCAGGAGGCGGGGGCGGGGACTCCGGGTTGGCCGGTGAGAAAAGCTGGTCTGGCAGCCGCGGGCGAAGTAACCAATGGGCGCGCGCTTTTGAGGAAAGGCAGGTGTTGTCGCCAATAGGTTTTCGGCGGGGGGCGGTGGCGGGTTGGGGAAAGGCCAATGGGGTCGCTCTCCGTTTAACGGACGGGCCGGGTGGCGAATTGCGGCGCGTGCGGGCGGGGCGCGCGGGGTGGCTAGCCNCGCCCCCCTCCCCTCCTCTTTCCTCCCCGCGCGCCGTTGGCCCCGCGTGCCGGGTGGGGGCGGGGCGGCGCAAGATGTCCGCCACGCGGGGCCTTTGTGCGCGCGCCCCGCCACGTGCCCCTGACGCGCCGCTCCCTCCCCTCCTTCCCCTCTTCCGTCTGCCCCTTCCCACAGCAACGAAGGTTTTGGGAACAGTGAAATGGTTCAACGTGAGGAACG
>VZTG01008113.1:545869-747349 GCA_013397845.1 Melanocharis versteri | reverse complement strand
GAGAGCCTCGGGGAGGGGGGCGCGGCGCTTGTGTCGTGCGGGTGACAGGCGAGGCAGGGCGGGGGGCGGCAGTGCCTTTGCCGCCGCTCGCCCTGCTCGGTAGAAGGGGGTGGAGAGATGCGCCCTTTCTCTACCCCGGGGTAGAGAAACCTCGGGGTTTCTGACCCGCTCGGGGCTTGCATGGTTGACTTTTGGGTCCTTCAGCCTGGGCAAGAGCCACGCTCTCGAAGCGGGTCTGTTTCCACGGCGATGTGTCTTACATTATGATCCTTCCTTTTATGGTGNCGAGGCAGGGCGGGGGGCGGCAGTGCCTTTGCCGCCGCTCGCCCTGCTCGGTAGAAGGGGGTGGAGAGATGCGCCCTTTCTCTACCCCGGGGTAGAGAAACCTCGGGGTTTCTGACCCGCTCGGGGCTTGCATGGTTGACTTTTGGGTCCTTCAGCCTGGGCAAGAGCCACGCTCTCGAAGCGGGTCTGTTTCCACGGCGATGTGTCTTACATTATGATCCTTCCTTTTATGGTGTTTTGGTGTGGTTTTGGGGTTTTTTTCTCCTTCTTGAGGGTATAAAAGTATACTGGTTGTCAGCACACACAGTATTTGTTTAAATTCCTGCGTGAAGTTCAGTCAATGCAAGCAAAAATCGCTTTGAGCACTTGGTAGTTCAAACATACTCTGGTGAGGACACCCTCAACATGTGGGAAATCGAGCAAAAGGAGCACATTTCACACTCTAGTGCCACACTGAAGTGTATGGATGGGTCTCATGAAATAAGTGCCTAGAAGATTCTTTTTATGACAGTAGTTGATGTGAAAGAATAATTTGAACGCTTCGGGAGTTGTGTAAATACCTAAAGTAGGCCTGTCAGGGAGAGGAGTCCTGGAAGTGCTCTGCAAACAGATTTTTTTAAAAATGGGCAATTCTTGGCCCCGTTGGTTGCGGGGGGCTCTCCGGGGTGTTGCCAGAGCTGTTTCCCTTAATTCGTGGTACTTAAACTCCCCAGTCTCAGAATGTGGCTGAAAACTGGGGAATCGTTTTTCAGGGCAGCAAGTGTAGTGTTATTATTGGACCTTTTGTTTATGTTTGGTTTAAACACTGCCTTTTTGAACTGCCTGGTACTTTATGAACTAGTCTGAATTGTCCATCAAGCTCCTGAATTAGTTTTGTGTCTGCAGCTTTACGAACTTGCCTCCCAGTCTGCCCAGTTTGCATTGTTCATGCCATGCTTTGGCTCCCAGTGTTGTGCAGTCACCAGTGCCGGGAGCTGTCATGTCTCTGGCCTTGGAAATACCTCCCAAGTCCCAGCCACAAACCCCACCTTGAGGGAAGGCTTTTCCTGTTCCCTCAGTAGTGAAAATGCTCTGTGATGTCAGTCAAGCAAGGAAGCAGCAACAGCTAGTTGAGACATCTGAGTGGCTTCCCCAGTCATTACTTTGGCAGCTGTTTAATCCCTGAGGTTGCCATTTGTAATGAGAAACCCAGTGTGATCTTGTGTTATCAAGAGATTAGAGCCTGGTAACTGAAGGGGAGGACATTTCCTCAGCTCTGGAATCTTTGCCTGGCTGCAGGGAAGTTTTGCAGGAGCTCCTGCCCTTGCATGGCTCTGCTTTAGCCAGGTCTGCTTGCAGATAAAATGAGGCTTTGGAACTGAAATGAGTTTTGATGTAGGTGCATGCTCACTTCAGGTATTTTCTTTGTGTTTTTAATGTTATAAGTGTGATTCTGTTCCAAAGTAGGAAGGAGTTTGAATTCTGGGTCTTTGATTATTGTTTCTCATGTTTGCCAAAATAACAAGTAGATGTGCAAAAGCCGCTGGCTTGGTCTCTACCATAACTGGAGCTGCGCTGTCAGGTGTGGTATTTGGTGCCCTGCTGGACTTGGCATCTTCTTAGTCTGTCCTGTCTGCTTGTCTGATTCCCTTTTTCTGTTACATTTTTGTGAGTAAAAGATGAGAATGGAAGAGTGGCATAGTGCAAAGGTCAGCTAAATGGTTTGTTCGACCTTCAGAGTGGGTGTTTCTCTTGTACCCTTCGAAATTTTCTTTGAGAGAGTGATGGTCCTGCTGTTCCATCATCCACATGACAGCATGCTTGCTGCTTCCAGATGTACTTGCTGGAAAACAGCAGTGGGAGTGGTGTGGCCAGTGGCATGAGGCTGTAAAATGGCCTGGTGTGTGTTTTTCACTTGGCTCAGTGAGCTCTATGTGACCCAGTCAGTTGTTGAGCCAAAACTTCCATGTCTTCTTGAATGGAAACTGCTTTGTGAAAGGATTTTAAATACAAGTATCTGTTCTGGTTGTCCAAAATGCAACTTGTGCAAAAGTACAAGGCATCCACGCTTGTGGATGAGCACTTCCTACCACTGTTTTTCAGCTGAGGGTGAAGGAAGGTGCTCAGCATATTTACTAGAAACATGTTGCTATGCTCCTGTGAAGGTTTTCGGCATTTTGGACATTGCGTTTTGAAGAAGAGTTTCAGTTTTGGCTTTCCAAAGGCTTCTGGGTGCTGCATCATGGGGCTTTGGAGAGGAAATCAGAATGGCTCTGCTCTGCTGCTTTTTGGCTGCCTTTTCCCAGTAACCTCTGAGGTCTGTAGGCATCAATTTCAAGAGGAAACAAGGGGGCTTCTTTTTACTGGTGATGTCTGACAGAATAGCTGTTGGAGTTTCTGGAAAAAGTTTAATTTTCAATTCTCACTTTTTAAAGCCAGTGGTGAGGGGCACCTGGCTTTATCTTACTAAAAACCAATCCAAGTATTCTGTTACCACTAGCTATGAGCACTCCGGCTCAGAGCATGTTTTCGTACAAGCTTACTTATGTCTTTAACCAGTCATTCTAGGAAATAAAAGCCACTTTGCTGTTGACTCAAACTGTTCCATACAGTAATGAAACTAACAGCGCAGTGGGGGTGGGTTGATGTGATGGGAGCTGGGATGTCCATCCTTCAGGAGTGGGGGAGATGGCTTGTGCAGCTCTAACCAGCACAATGGTATCTCTGTTGTACCTCTTCAGAGCAGAATAAAAACTTCTGACTGAAGCTGGTTCTGAGCTGTAGTTGTTCGGGCTCATGGCAGTTGTGGAAGCTCTGCCAGGGTCATGCTGAAGGATGGGAGCTCGTGGGTCCTTGTAGATACAGACCTGAGCTGTTTTGTGTTTCTTGAGAGGGGAGACCAAGGCTCGACTGGCTGTGCTGCCTTCACAGGCAGCTGGTGTTGCTGTTCCTCAGGTGAGTGAAATCTTGAGGCTGAGGGGATGTAAGTGAGGCTCCAGTGGCGAGGGCAGAGCTGCTTCCAAAAGCTGCAGTAGCCAGTCTCCCTCAGACTCTCCCAGTCTGGGAAGAGAGTGAGTGGTCACTGTCAGGTGTTCGAACATCTCCATTGGTGGGATGTGAGCGATAGAGGGGTGTGCAGGAGTGAGGAGTAATGTGCCTTACTGAACCTTCAGCATGTGCTTTGCAATTCGTGTAAGCTTCCTGCTGATCTCTTTTCTACACACAGCTGATAGGAACTAGTTAAGAGCAGGTTGAGGAGCAATGCTCAAAGCCTGTTATGATAGATCTGCATTTTGGCTCTGTACCAAATAACTGAATTTTTAATTTACTGTGCATTTTATTCACGAATTTCAATTTCGTGTGTCTTTACAGGAATGACACCAAGGAAGATGTGTTTGTCCATCAGGTAAGATTTCCTTGAAACTGAAACATACTCCCTCTCAGAAATTGGCTGTGCCTGACCTGTTTAAGTAGGATTGAAGTTGTGGAAGAGCCTTGCATTTTGACTGTTACTTGAACACAAGCAACTGATTCTTGGTTGCCTTGCAAGTAGAGCCTGCTTGCACTTCAGGGTTTTGCACATCGGCTGAGTGGGCTGATGGTGTATAGTGATGAGAATTGCACTGGCTGCCAGCATGGGCTTGGGGACAACTGCTCGGAGTCCAGTCATCTTGTGGATTCATACAGTGGTTAAGTAAGCATCTGGAAATAAACTTCAGTGAAGAGCTTGCAGCAGGGATAGAAATTAATTGAGCTGTAATAGGGATGAAGTGCCAATGAAGCTTTTTTTCCTAGGCAAAATTGTAGATTTTATTGCTCTAGGCTTTCAGTGAAAGTCTGCAACATTTTAATAGGGGCTTTTCAGTTTAACTGATATGTATCCTTAGATATAATGTATGGCAAACAGGTAAGCCTCTGGAAAATAGTCAAAGACTGCACACGACACCTCTGTCTTACTTCATGGAGCAGGTTTGCCTTAGTTTAGTTCTTTGTCTGAATTGCAAGGCTGTGATCAGCAATTTGCTTTTTGTCCTATCTGGCTCAGGATCTAGTTAGTAACAGCCCACAAAGAATTCTTAATGGAGCCTGGTTTACTTCTGGCATTTAGGTCATTCTTTTGTCTCAAGTTAGGGATATGCTGCTGATGTTAACACAAAGGAAGGGAAAAGCAGCGACTGGGAAGTGTTTTGTGTTTATCATCTCTCAGTTTCTTGCTTGTTCTTTGTCTGAATTACCAGCTTTTACAGACACTGGTTTGTGAGAGGTTCTGCATTCCCTGAGGGGAAGTTTTCAGACCTGATTGGCAAGTAGGGTCACCTGTAAGTGACCTTGACTTACTGGTTGTGTTACAGGACTTGTCATGTAGTTATTGTCTATGTTTCTGAAATAACAATTTGATAATTATTTATTTTAGTGTAATAATTTTTACAATAAAACAGTTATAGAGCTCTAATCTGGAAGAAATCAGGTTGATGAGAAGTTCTAGCTTGTATGCTTTTCTGTTACATAGCTTAGGTATCACAAAAAGCTGTTAGACTGGCTGCTGTTGTAATAAGGCTTTCCTTAAAATTACTGTTGTTTAGACTGAGACTTGTGGGCATGTTTTTTCAGTGATTTTGTTCCATTTAGGGGGAAAAAATCTAATAAAATTGTGTGACAGGTATTTTTGTTAAAGTTGTTACACTTTTATTGCCATTCAGTTTAAGTGTTTGATAAGCAGAGCATGGCTGAGCACGATGTGTATTAACATGTCTGTCGAAGATGTCATCCAGTACTGCAGAGCACCGAAAATTGAGTCTCTTTTAGTGATGTTGTTTGGCAGGTGGCCACTGATATAGAGGATTGCCTGGTGCTGGCACCTGGGAAAGGCTAATCCTTGTTGTGCAATACACAGCTGGAGTAGATTTAGGATTAATTGGTTAGTCCTGTGGTAGAAACCATGGTGTTGGAAGCCTCAGAGGAGGAGATCTCTTGATACCTGGCCATTTTTATGTTTACAGAATATGGAACACAGAAGCTGCTGTGGTCTGTGGGAGATAATGGAGGGCTGGAAATCCAAGAGGGTGATTGGAAAGGCTGATATATTGGTGTATAGGCTTCAGAGGAATGTATAACTATCATAGTGATGTTGAATCTTAAACTCTGATTAGGAGTCCTATAGCCAGTGTGTGGTGTAGGAGTTTTTGTTTTCAAACTGCCTTTTTAGCCAGCAGACAGCATGTTGACAGGTGCTTTCCAGTTAATGGTAAAGCTGTTGCACATTTCAAATAGTCCAGAGCATATTACAGGTATATTTTATGATTTCCTGGATTTTCTCAATGATTCGATTGCTTTTTCAGGAGTACAGATCTTTCTCCTAAGATAAAGAATTTGAGTATTTTTTTTAAAAAAAAGCCTTCCTTTGTATTCTTATGCTGTGCCTGCACTGTTGTGTTGTTAGACTGCCATAAAGAAGAATAACCCCAGGAAGTACCTCCGCAGCGTAGGAGATGGAGAGACCGTGGAGTTTGATGTGGTTGAGGGAGAAAAGGTAAACACATCTCTTGGGTGTCAGAGCGCACATGGAAAACTCAGATTGCAGGCTTTGGTGTGGTGCCTGTGGTTTGAGTTGATGCTTGATGACATCCAAGGAGGTGAATGGCTTTTCATTGTTTCACAATGTGGATGTAAATCATTGCTCGGTGCTAGACTGTTATGCTGTAGCTGGTGGGATGGTGACTGTTTCCCTAATGCTATTTCCACTCTTTAGGGTGCGGAGGCAGCCAATGTCACAGGTCCTGGTGGAGTTCCAGTGCAGGGCAGTAAATACGCAGCAGATCGTAACCATTACAGACGATATCCACGTCGTAGGGGTCCTCCACGCAACTACCAGCAAAACTACCAGAACAGTGAGAGTGGGGACAAGAATGAAGGAGCAGAGAACATACCAGAAGGTCAAGCCCAGCAACGCCGTCCCTATCGCAGGCGGCGGTACCCACCTTACTATATGCGTAGGCCCTACGGGCGTCGTCCACAATATACCAACCCTCCCGTGCAGGGAGAGATAGTGGAGGTAACATTTGCCTGGCATATGATGCTAAATGGGCTTGGTTGCTTTGGAGCAGGGTGATGGGATGCACCTTTTGACACTTTTTGTAGTACTCCAGATGATTTTGGTACGGTTTGGCGGTAGCATGAAATGAAGTAGCTGAAGGTCTTCATGTTACAGCTTCTAAAAACCAGAGTGTTTCAATTTATATGATTACTGGAGGATTCTCCATTGTGTGCACACCTGTTCCTTAGAACTGCTGCCCGCCTTGACTGAACTGACAACCTTCCACCTCCTTCCTCACAGTGTGACAAGCTGTGGTGTTAGCACGTTTCTGGTTGGGGCTGAAGGGGTCTGTGGCCTGATGTCTTGCAGGGTGCTGACAACCAGGGTGCAGGAGATGGCAGACCCGTCAGGCAAAATATGTACCGGGGTTACAGACCAAGATTTCGCAGGTATGCTGCAGATCAGCTGCTGGTTTTAGCCTCATTCAGCAACAGAGCCAGGACATGGCGATGCTCAGGTACTGCATGGTTAAAGCCTAGCTTGACTTTCAGGGGTCCTCCTCGTCAAAGGCAGCCTAGAGAGGATGGGAATGAAGAAGATAAAGAGAACCAAGGGGATGAAACCCAAAGTCAGCAGCCACCTCAACGTCGGTACCGCCGTAATTTCAACTACCGACGCAGACGCCCAGAGAACCCTAAACCACAGGATGGCAAAGAGACGAAGACAGCCGAACCACCAGCTGAGAACACGTCCGCTCCCGAGGCTGAGCAGGGCGGGGCTGAGTAAATACCGGCTTAACATCTCTACCATCATCCGGGTGTGTGACCAGGGGCCTGGGGATGCTGTTTGCTGACTGACTTTTTCTTTTGATGCATTCTTTTAATTTGTGCCTTACATGATTTGGACTCTTCTTGCTCGCGCACGCTGTAACTGATCTGTGGGTGTGCCTGCAGAACTGAACTGCGAGGCTTTGTTGCGTCAACGTTGACTAATTGGGAGGGCTTAGTTACAAGCTTTAATTGTCATTGATGGAATACTGTTAGACTTTAGATCATGGCTGTGTGCAGTAATTCAGGCGTACAGCAGTCTCTGCTCACCCAGAAATTCAAGCAGTGCCAGTGTAAAGACTTGAAAGTAGTCAGAAGCGTGTGCTGGGATTTACCTAGCTCCATCAGTGCCTGAGCTGAGTCCGTACAGGGAGGTGGATGACTTTGAGACCTCGGCATCCATTTCTGCAAAGTTGATGCAGAATTAGCAGGAGTGTCTCAGGAGCAGCTTTTTTATCTAATCAAAGTGCTGCAAAAACTGGTAGAAATGGTGCTTTTGTCAGAGTGTGTAGGAGCTGTGTTGCAGTGCTGAGGTGTGGGCTTGGGAGGGTTGTGTGCAGGGCAGGGGCCAAAGGCTGGGTTAATTGCAAGGGAACCTGGCTGCGGTTGGGGCTTTTTTGGTGCTGACTCCTCAGGGACAGTTCTGCTAATTTGGGAATATTTGCGTTGCCAGGACTCTACTTGTTCTGCATTTCTTGTCACCCGTGTGTGTATCCCGTTCCTTTGGTCACTTGCTCCTTGCTCATTACCTGGAGGGCAGGAAAGTGGAAGAGGCATTTAGGCTGTAGTGGGAGCAGACTGAGTGGTCACATTGATGGGGTAGACAGGGGCCGCAGGAGTTGGGCTGGGAGAACGGCCTGGTGTCGGCAGCAGCTGCAGCCTCTCCCAGCTGTGGGAGCTTGGGTCTGCATGGGCTCGAGTGCTTCATGTTCCACTTGCAGATGGATCATTCAGTCACTGTCCAGGCTGTGCTGCAGTGATCTCTGTGCACTTTTGGTGAACATCTGTTGTATCTTGGTATTCATCTTTGTGGTCAGCACCTCCTGGATGAATTCTTAGAACATGGGCTTCAAAAGGATACCACAATGGCACCTTGATTCTTCTTGCTGTCTGGTAGCATTGGAGAATACTAGGTTTAGTTTCTGTGCTCTGAGCAGTGGCTGAATGTTGGCAGAGCCTGGTGGAAGCAGCCCTTCCCATGACTGGAGGGATCCCTTTGGGTTTAAGTTGACTGACTGCTCTCTCTGGAGTCCTTGGCATTGGTCCTGTGGGAAGGTGGCTGGTGTGGTTGCTGGGGCGGGGTGGGGCTGACAAGGAACACTAGCCTGTGAGGGTTGTCCTGTGAGCATGTGACAGGCAACTTAGGGTGAATTTTTGAGTTGCAGGTGAGTCTTGGTACACAAAGCACCCCTGTCACCCTTTGTCACCTGTCTGATCAGCCTTTTTTTTTTTTCTCTCTTTTTCAGTTTAGTCATCAAAGAAAAGACTTCAAGAAATGAAGAAGAAAATGAAATTCCAGCAATAAGAAATGAACAAAAGAATTGGAACTGAAGACCTTAAGTGCTTGCTTTTTGCTGTTGACCAGATTACTAGAACTATCTGCATTATCTATGCAGCATGGGGTTTTTATTATTTTTACCTAAAGAATTCTCTTTTTGGAAATGATAAACACGTTTTTTAAAAGCCTGTTTTTTCTCAATATACCTTTAAAAGTTTGTAAATTGTTTCATATCTGGTCAAGTTGGGATTTTTAAGAACCTCATTTTTAATTTGTATGAAATATACGCCTGATTTTTTCAAGTCAAACTGCAAGCATCTGTTAATAAAGGTCTTAAAGAGTTACCATGTGTGCTTGGGTGTTTTAAACCCACTTTTGTGTGAAAGGGTTTTAAGTATTCATAGAAGGTTTGGGGAAAAAAAAAGACTGCTTTACTCTTTGGGCATACAGGGTGAGTGGGGAAAAACAAGAATTGAAGTAAAAAAAACAGTGAAGATGCAATTGAGTCACATTGGAGAAGGATGGGCAGGCACAGAGGGGTGGGAGTGCCTGGTGCTAGCCCAGTGTGTTTCCAAGAGCTGTTTGCTGGAACAGCTTGGCTGTGTTCTTGCTGGAATACAGCACTTGCAGAACTGAGGTGGTATGAGGGTGCTTAAAAAAAAAGGAGGGGAATCCTCCCCCAAAAATGGTAGAATCCCACATTGGTTTGGGTTGGAGGAATGAGGAACCTTAAAGCTCACCTCATCTCATACTCTGCCAGTGGGGCAGGGACACCTTCACCTGACCAGGTTGCTCGAAGCCTTGTCCAAGCTGGCCTTGAACACTTCCAGGGATGGGGGCAGCCACAGCTTCTCTGGGCAACCTGTGCCAGGTTCTAGATTCCAAAAAGTCCCGAACTTGTCATTGTGGCTGTGCTGTAGCACAATTGCTCATGAGTGCTCTTCAGAGCCAGCTGTTCCCCAAGGGGTGCAGAAGCACGGAGATGGAGCTGTGCCTTACACCAAAACTGGCTTTGGCTGCACCCCAGTGCCATGGTGAGAACCTGGTGAGTGGAGGCTGCTCCTTCAGCACGGGGCTCACCCTTGTCTCTTCCCAGCTGTGCCATGCTCTGACAACACCCATTAGAACCACTGCAGAGCACCTGCAGGAGGGGGTGGCTGTCCAATGGCAGCTTTTGGGACCGTTATATATACTAGTGAGCTCTGTGCTCTTAATCATTTTCCGGTGAGCTCCAGTGTCCCAATCACCCCAGGTGTCCCAACAGTCCCAGTGCTCCAGGCTTTGCTCCCTCCAAGCACCTTCTAGTGCTCCCACCTGTCCATCCCCTGGCTGTGCCATCTGTGAGCATCCTGCCCTCCAGACAGTGCTGTTTGACAGCACAATCTCATCTGTGCTCCTTCCTGTTACTCAGTGTTCGGATTTTCTCCTTTCCCAGGTCCCTGGGGTGTTGCTGATGACAGGGACAGGCTTGCCCTGGACACGCCATCTGGCAGAAGCATGAGAACCTGTAACAAACAACAGCTTTGCTGCCTTTTGGCTTCATGTGAGGGGGCAGATAGCTCAAGAGGACCCTTGCAGCTCCTCCGGGTTCTGGATGCAGGTGCTTTGCAGCCTGGCTAGGCTGCAGGAGTGGGACTGCAAGTCTCTTCACACCTATCTGTTCTGGGGACTGACTGTGCCCCTGCAGCACCATCTGCTCAGGCCTGGGGCTCGACCTGCCACCTCTCAGGGTGACAGTGCTGAGGAGGAGCTTCTGCTTGGTTTCCCTGTGCTGTGATGGTGTCTGTGTGCTGAGCTTGGGGTGAGAAGTAAGGGAATGAGGCCAAAACCTGCATTCAGTTCTGGTTCTGGTTTGTTTTCACAATGGTTTATAAGTGCTGAAAGATAATAACTCACTTGGAAAACAGAATTCCCATTTTGTGTGAACTTAAAAACCCCACTCTGCAGGTAGAGCGTCTCCATCAGGCTTCAGACTGACTCACCTCCTTGTGTCTGTTGTGAATGGCTTTGGTGTTGCTTGATGATCCCGCATGAAAACATTGATAACTAAGTGTTCCAGACTCCTGGTTTTATCCAGTTTTTGAGCACAAACCTTGTGCTGCCCTGTGTCCGAGCCCAAGGAAAGTTTCCAGTGGGGCTGGTGTGGGAGGAACCAGGGCTACCAGCCACATGGAGTCAGTGTTGCTCTGTGCAGAAAAGACTTCCCACTGAATTCCTCCAAAGCATGGGCTGAGCAATGTCAGAGGAGCTACTCTGCCCTCAGTGTCCTGACGGCTTTCCTGAGGAACAGGAGCATCTTTTCTTAAAGTAACACTTTTCTGGGATTGATTTTCATGAAACCTGGCTGGAAGTGGGGAAAAACCCCTTCCTTGGCTGAGTGCTGCAACACCCTTGCTTTTAGCAGCCATCTGGCTGCATCAGAGCCTGGAAGCAGCAGCAGCAATTTCTCAGTGCAGATGCTAATGCTTTAATGGGGTAGGACTGGCAGGGAGAGCGTCCCATATCGGGGCTGGGTGCAGGAGGTGCCACTGGCCATCACACACGGGAATCCATGGCATACATCCTGCTGGTGGCTCTTCGGCCCTGGGGCTGGGGATGCCTCTGGGGTTGACAGCGGCTGCTGGGGGCTGCCAGGAAAGAGTTGGGGTTGTGTCATGGCCAGCAGTTGCAGGGTGACTTGGGACTGCCACAGCATGGGGACTCGGCAGGAGAAGTGAACTCGGACAGCCAGCAGGGTTAACTTCTACCCCATGGGACCAGGCATAAGGATTGGAGATGACATCTGGGGAGGCATCACTTGCCCAATGTCCCTACAAATGTTCAACCATCACACCCCTGCAGCTACTGGCTCAGGCTTTGGCTGATGACAGCGATTCAGCTCCAGCACAGCTACTGCTTTGAGTAAACATCAGCACACTTTCACCAGGACCTGGAGGCCCTCAGATGTGGATGGACACCTGCACCCTCTTCATGCCCTTATAGGGTTTATGGGGCCCCTCACTCAGCCTTGTTTGGCCTTGTGTAGCATCCCCACCCAAGGGGCACAGGCTGGGCACAAAGGGGTTCCCCTTGGTAAGGCTGCACCCTGCAAGAAGCCCCTGTGCCCCCTGAGCTGGTCCTTCACCCCATATCCCTGCAGGGCAAAAAGCTACTTGCGATAGGGTAGGGTGGAATGAGACAGACTGACCTGTGCAGGCATAGAGGCAGCAGGTCAGTAGGACAGATGCCACAAAACAGCCAGTGGAGCCAGCCATCCCCAGCCAGCATGACCACCCAAAGTCATAGTGGACTCCCAGGAATATGTTGTATGACACCAGCATGGCCCTCTCCACGTAGACGTCCACTGCATACCACACGGAGCCTATGAGCCCCAGAATGCCTAGGAGGAATGGGGCTTGTTAAAAAGAACCATACAACCCCCCATGCTCCCCAAGCCCCACTGAGGGGATGTCGCTAGCTCCTGGCATGCTCCCCTGCTCCCTGGGGAGACAGGGCACATCAAGCCCTGTCAAGACCATGAGGTCTGTCTGCTCCCAAGCTCTCCCAGCCACGCACTCCCAGTGCCGAGTATGACTCCAGCTCCATAGCACATCTTCAGTTTGACACAAGGATCTTCCTTGAGGAACGTGATGCAGTCGAGCCCAAGGACCAGTGTAGCCAAAGCCAGGCCAGCCAGGAGATCTGCTGTGATCATCAGGGTCCGAGTCACCACGATCTTCACTAGGCAGGGAAGTTGAAAACAACCAGAAATGGGAATGAGGAATAATCAGAGGAACAGGTCTCTCCACTCCAGATTTCTGCCCATGTCCTTTTTAGAGTCACCCAGCTCACCAGTGGCCATCACACTGGAACCCACCAACCCCATCCCTGCCATGGGCCAAGGGAAGGTGCTCAACAAGCTCATCAGAAACTTAGTAAGGACTTAAACCCATGATTAGACCAGCTCAAGAAGCCAAACAACTCAAGGTATACCCATCAGCACCTGGTATGTGGTCACCTGCTCAAGACATTCTTGAGCAGAAGACACTGCTGTCCACAGTTTTTTTTCCTCCAAGTTGTGTAGCAGGTGTTTTGAACAGCAAATGCCAGTGAAAAACAAGAGCTGGCATGGATCACATCATCAGCTGTGATGGGACTGTGCCCTGCAAAGCTCCCTCCTCCCCAGAGCAAGGTGGCAGGCCCCCTTAGTCCATACTGACTACTTTCCTTCTTCACTGCCTGAATCTGTGTTGTTCCATGTCATGACCCAACACAAGGGTTCTCTCTGTAGGGCTTGATGTGCCCTGTGCAGGCCAGAAGAAATGTCCCTACCCTGATGTGACTGTCCCTAAGCTGTGGGCATGAGTCCTTGGCCAGTGGTAACAGTCCTTGCTCTGCCTGCAGCATGGTGGGTTGCAAATCCTAGGCTCTACATGCCAGAACGTGTTTGTCGTGAGGTGGTACAGCTTCATGGCCTCTTTCCTACCTGATGACCCCATGGCAGGTCTGACTTGCTGCCAAGGCCAGGCTATTGGTGCTGGAGACCAAGAGCAGCCCTAGGCTGGTGTGGCTGACTGACAAAGGGCAGCTTGATGCAATGAAAATCACTTTCCCTCTTCCCTTTCAAGAAGACTCTGAGCTGTGGACTTAACAAATGCCTCCAGGCCAGGTCAGCTCACCTGGGTGGTCAGCCAGAATGGAGTCATATTGGTCGCAGGTCCTGACCCCGTCCTGCATGTTGGTGACACACTCCCTCCAAAGACCCCGGCATTTGTGACTTACCTGGAATCAGGAGAAAGGTACTCATGCAAAAAGCACCAGTCTCCCCAGCTTCCCATGGATCTCCCAGCCCAGTGGGGCAGATTTCAGGCTCCCACCACTACACCTGGACATGTCCCCATGACTCCCTGCCCACGCCTGCTCTCTGTTTTCTTCTGCTCCATCCCTCTATCTCTGTAATCGTCTAATCCTTCAACTCAAAAAGCAGTGGGTTTGTCCCACCATGTCCCTTTTCCAAGCCTGTGGAGACATGGTGCAACCTCAGGGATGGCAAGGCACCTGCCTTGCTCTCAGCTGCTCACCTTGAGAATGATGGTTGTTCTGCTCACCTTAAAGGTGGCCACTCTGCTCACCTTCCAGGTGATTTCTCTGCTCACCTCCAAGCTGTCATCAGCATTGACCATCCAGCAGTCCGTGCACGTGGCCAGGAGTAGGAAGAGTGTTGAGAGAAGAGCGAGCCCAAATGCTGTCACCTGCAGGGCTGCACTCATGGGGCAACCTGCAAGGGCACAGAGATGTTCACCAGCTCTGCTCTGGCTACTTCCAGACACCCAATCTTCCAAGGACAAAGTGCCACCCAGGCCAGGCATCCTCTGGATCCCTAGGAGTCATCTGAGCCCTGTCTCACGGTGCTCACTTGCTGTCAAAATGCTCTAATATCCTCAGCCAAGGTTGGGCCAGCAGGTTTACATGTAGAGAGAGCTTTCTAGACACAGTAATTTTGTAGTGGAGACATTCCCACATTGGTTCCCTCTCTTCCAAATAGAAGCTGCCAACCATCAGTACTTGCCCTTTGGTAATCAAGAGCTGCTGGAAACCACTGTCAAATAACTGCTGCTACAAAAGCCTGTGACCTAAGCACGTCTCCAGAGAAGCTCTAGAGACCTTCATCCCTGCTATATGACTTGATCATCCTCTGCCTTTTCTTGTTTTTGTTTTTTACTCCAAGAAAAACTATGAGGTGTTGAACGTCCAGGTTAGAGCACAAGCAAGTGTCCCATGGAGGTGTCCTAATCTTAAGCAGAAGCCCAAACACGTATCCCCCATTCCAAGGGGGACAAAGACTGCTGGGGCATGATTTGGGTGCCCTGAGGAGCTGCCAAAGCTTTCCATAGAGCAGAAGGGATGGCACCATTTGTTTTCTATCCTAGATGGATGTTTTCCATCCCTAGATGAAGGGACTCTGCAGAGAGGGGAGCTGTGCCCAAGGTATGAACAGGGGACATTGTGTCTGCAAACCCTGGGCAGGAATCCTACTTTGTTATGTTTTGCAACCCAAAATGCCAAATATTTTACTGCCTGAAGTTGCAACCACTGCAACAGCCCTTTGGACAGGGGTTCATGCAAACGTGTTAATTAGCAAGACCAGATGAGTTTCTGAGCACATGGGTTAATTACCATGAGGTGATAACTCTTCATCATCACCAGGTTTAGTACCTCCAGCCAGAAGCTGCCCACCCTGGCATGGCACAAGCTTCCTGTGGGGCAGAGGTGGGAAGGAGGGTTGTGGTCCCTACACCCAGTGTGCCCCATCACCCCCCACATCCCCTCTTAGGATGTCACTGGGAGTAGAGGCATCACTCTCCCATCATCTCTGAGCACTTCCATCAGCTTCACTCCAAGTGGGCAGTCTCTTAGACCCCAATTTGCAATAATTTTTTAAAATTCCCCAGGCTCCCTTCTGAGCTAACTCTCCAGAACCTTATTTGTTTCTGCTAGACCCCAGCTGTTTTGAAGCCTTTGAAGAAAATCTGTTCAGCCACTTCAGTTTTATGAGCAAGAAAAAAAAAAAGGAAGATAAATAAATCCTTAATGCAGGGAAAAATCAGCTCTAAACCTTGTTGATAATAAAAGGGGTTCATGGGGGAGCATTACCTTCACCGCAGGCTCATACTTGTTGCAGTGGGATGATGACAGAATCTCTTTGTTGCTGATGATTTGGAATGAGGATGTAGGTCTGGAAGGCTTTTAAGTGCTGATGGGATTGTATCCTGAGTCATCTAATGGAGTCAGGGATACGCGGCACAGGCTGGAGCCTGCGCTGGGCTATTTAAGGTTTGTTCAAGGTACGTCAGCTGGGCTTTGTGCTCTGAGACATGATGGGCATCCCTGCAGTTAGAGCAGTCATAGGCTGGGAATGGAGCCTCCCCAAAAATGTCACGTGGGAAAACAGGTGGAAACCTGCTGGGAACTCTCCCCAGGTGGGGGACAAATAACCCGTTTTTTAATTAGACCTTTCAATTACTGCCTAAGAATGAGTGGCCTAAGATCCAGGAGTGGTACCAGAGTTCAGAGGGTTGGAAGGGGCCGAAGAAAGGAGCTGGAATACCAGGGTGATAATGAACCTCTTTGGTTGGTAATTAAGACCTTTCTTTTTTCCCTCATTAAGCAGAAAACAAGTAAAAACCACTGCAGTGGTGATGGCTCAGGTACCATGTCTGGTCAGCCCCCAAGGAGGTGTCTTGTGATCCTGGGTAGCAGCACCCCAGCTGTCTGGCACTTGGAGCTGCCCTAAAAACTTCAGGTTTATTCCCTAATCCCCTACTATTTGGGGATTACACAAGATCTGTGTTACAGCATCCTCTGAGCATCCCTGGGCTCAGCTGTGCCTCATGGCTCTGCCACCCCTCACCCTCATCTCTCAGACCCATGGAAAACACTCGTATTTCCATTTTGTGGACCATAGTTGAGGTGCACTTGGGTTTTTAGGGTGGGTTTGGTTTTTGTTGTGTTTTTTTTTTTTTTTCTCTCTAGATAATCCTCTGCAGCATTTTGCAGTGGGCATTTTGGCAAAACACCAATCTTGGCAAATCCTTGAGCTTCAGCCCCACAGAGATGCCCAGGTGCCTGATGTGTGAGATTCCTGGGGCTTTGAGTTATCCTATTTTCCCAGAATTCTGGCACATGGCAGGTCCAATGCTTTGGCATGTAGCAGTGAATTAGGGTCAAAAATGTTCAGAAGAGTTTGTGAACCTTCATTTTCCAACCTTTACAGCTCAGGAATTTATGTTTCTTGGACATCTGTAACACATGAAATACTGTGTGACCCCAAGCGATACAAAACTGTACCTCCATGGTCTTGGCAACACCTATAAAATAGGTTTATTTATATTTTCTGTTCATCTAAACACTCAGTTTGTGATATATCAAACTAATCTGCCTTGTCAATCCCCAGCTGAAACCTCTTTGGGGGTGAAAAGACGCAGGTAGAGGAGCAGAACTAGCAGTAGTCAAATAATTAAGCTCTTTTCCCAGGTTAATGACAGTGAAAATGAAATCTTGGGTACCATGAGATTTGTCAAAACCATGTGTTAAAAAAGTGCTGACAAGACCCAAACCTTGAACTTTTGCAAATATTGTACTAAAAAACCTGCTGTAGCTGGAAGGGAAAAAAAAGAAAGATGTTTTCTTTGACGGGATCATCTCAGAGAACTAGAGAGGACTCGGTAGATGCTGTAGGGGCAGGACGGTGAATAAGAATTATTAAAAACACCAACAAATTCAAACAGCCATGTCTCGGAGGTGTGAGAAAAGCCCTTCTGCACGCCTTTGTGTGGGGGTCATTTTCCCTTTTCCCTCATTTCTGCCTATTTAAAAACCACTATTATTTCCCAGAGGTTTGGCTGAAAGCAAGAGATATGACCCCAAACCTCAATACTGCTCATTAAACTGGCTTAATGACCAAAATATGTGTGTTGGAGCGGGGGAACTCTGTTTTAAGCCTGCCTGTGCTGTGAATAAAGGCAGATCCCCCTCTCTGATGTGCTTCCAGCCTGGGTGCCCATCCCCAGGGAGCCCTCAGGTGACTCTTGGAGATGTCACGGCAGCCACCAAGGACAGCAAATCCCTGGGTTTGAGGTGGGATGGGATATATTTCTGGACCAGGTGCAGGGGGCAGGATGAGGATGCTAAGACGACACAGCAGCCATGCAAAAACCTGGATGGAAAACATGACCTCTGAAGGAAAACATGACCTCTGAAGAAAAACATGCACAGCAGGAGTTATGCTCCTGCGTAGGGGAGCAAAAATCATCTTAAATTAGCAAACACCCAATTACACACAAGTCAGCTCTGACTTCATGGGAAATGGGAAAAAATGGGGAGACTTCAGCTATGAGGGTCCCAAAGAGGGTCCATAAGTAGAAGATGCTGATGGCATTTCAGCCTGGGGAAGAGACTTCTGGAGGAGACAAGCTGGACTCCCAGGGATTCAACCTTAAATTAAGAAATTTGTAAGGCTACATGCCCACCTTGGAGAGCAATATGTGGCAAAAGACTCAAGATACTTAGCCAGGAGGGCAAGAACCGTTGAGGATGGGGAGAGGCTCCTGCCACACTGCAGAAGTGGCTCTGACCCAGCACTAGAATCACTGGAGGGGACTGGTCCAGATGGGGAGTGAGGGGACATCAAAGAGACAGTTCTAGAAAGATGCCCATGACTGAAAATATTTTAATATCATCGAGTCACAATTTTTAGTACAAAAAAAAAAAAAAGAAAAGCAGAAAAAAAAAAGGCCAAAAAAAAGTGTTTAAAAATCCCCACCTGTCCCATTTCCAAGGCCACGCATCCCACAGAAAAGTTAATGGAATTCATATTAATAGAATAAAAACATTCTTTACACTGAAATATAAAAAGGCCTTTTTAGTTGGTTTTGGTTTTCTTTTTTTGTTTGGTTGTGGTTTTTTTTGTGGTTTTTTGTTTGTTTGTTTGTTTTAAAGCACAAGGTTCCTTTTCAGTCCTTACTGCAGTGGCTTTTGGTTGGTGTTTTCAAGGAGAACTCCAAAATCTGGGTGCAGCACTTGATGGGTGATGCCAGCCTACAAGCACTGCTCTCCCCTGAGGGGTACAGGACACAGTTTTACAGGGGGGCTGCAATTTAAAAGAGAAAAAGGCAGTTAATGCCAGGGAGAAGGAAAGAAACCAACCCCCAGGGAAAAAATAGCATTACTTCTCCTCCAGCACAACCAGGGATCCAGACCTGGGCATGAGCATAACATCAAATAGAGGGAGAGAAAATAAAACAGAGAAAAATAGAGTAAAATAAAATAGAGTGAAATAAAACAGAGAAATAGAAAATAAAATAAAGTAAAATAAAATAGAATAAAATTGAGGAAAACAAAGGAAAATACAGCAACATAAAATTTAAAAAATCAGCTCTCTCTTCATATTTGGGTTTAAAAATAAATACTAAAAAAAAGACAATCAAGCTGTTTGGATAATTTCCAGTGTCCTTCCCTGTGGGTTGGCTGGTACAACACCTGCAGTAGGGCTGGAGGGATGGAGTACGGGGACTTTGGGGGATTTACAGATGAATTTGGAGCTTTGGCAGTTGCAAAACAATTAGCAGCAGTAGAACAGAAGTACAAAGAGGTAGAGGCAATTAGCAGGTTGTGTTTGGAACCTTCACTGTCCACTCTAGGGGGTCCTGGCAGGGAAGAGGGATTTGGACCCAGCAGGGAGGCACCAAAATTCAGGGTTCTGTCCATCTGCCACTCAAAATAGTTGTGTTGGGCACCAAAAGTAAAAACAAATCCTTTGTCTTCAGAGCCCCTTTTTGCTGCTTTAATTTGCCCAAACCCATTTATTCTTGTTTATCAAGGCACAGCCTGGTCCTGGAGAGGAACGAGCCCAAGGCAGGTTTGGGCTGGCAGAGCTCAGCTGGAGCAACTGCTCTCCAGGCAGGAATCAATAATAATTAATAATAATTTTTAAAATGTTGCTTTTCAGTAGCAATGAGGCAGGGGAATGCTGCACCTTGAAAGAATCCCTCTGCCAAGGGTGGGGGGTGGGGATGCCTGAGCCCCGAGTCAGGCTGGTGCTGTTAGAAGTGAAAACCTCATCCCAGGAAAACTAAGTACTGGCTTTCCTCCCCGCTTGCTCCTGAAAACAATATGATGTGGGAGAAGGGTGGTCACGACACAGAGCACTTCTGTGCAGCACACACCTGTGGGATTGGCTCTGTGCCCCTGTGGCACTGGCATCAACCTCCCTGCATCACCCCCACAGCATCCCTGTGACACACAGACATGGCCTGGCCACAATGCGAGGCTGGAGGTGCCACCCCGCCCAGCTGAGGGGAACATGGCAATGATTGATATGGGAGGGGTGACACTTAAAACCTCTGTTTTAGAGGCTGGCACTGAAAATGGTGCTGAAACCTGGAAGATAAGGAGGAGAAAGGTCTCATGGAGCATTCAGAGTCCAGGCAGGGTGGGAGTGCCAGGGTCTTGCCTGTCTTTGGAGGGGAAGGGAGGCATTGGGCAGCAGGAGGGCAGGGTTAGGGCTCAGACATACTCCCGGGCCGTGGAGGGCTGTGACTGCCGAAGGTACCGCTGTCCTCGGCGCTCCTTGGCAGGGCAGGAGCAGCACAGAAGGGACCCCCCCAGCATGGAGAGGCTGGCGGCCCCCCAGCCCACGAAGAGAGCAGAGCCGAATTCGTACCTGTAGTGAAAAGGGTGAGGGAACATCAGGGAGGGGCAGAGAGGCAGAGGTGCAAACTGAGATGGGCAATAGGATGCACAAAGCCCTGATGAGGCGAACAATGACGCCAAGGCAGATTTTGGTTCTTCCCTCTCCATCCCCATCTTTCCTGTTGGCTGTATCCAGCTCCCACATTTCCCCATGCTTTAATCCTCCCCTGGGCTGAAATTCCACATGTGCACCACTACCCTGTCCCAGCTGGTAACAACTAAAGCTTTAGCATCAGGGATGTCTTCTGCAAGGTGGCAGCAAGGGCTGGCAGAGGTCCCACCCGTGGGGCACATCGGCCCACAACCCTCTGCCTCACCAAAACCAGCAAGGGAAGGTCCAATGGGAAGTGCAGGGACAAGACGACAGGATTCAGAAGAAGGGCACGCCCTGAGCTAGGCTCTTACCTAGCTTTGGTGGGGAAGGTGCTCTCTCTGAAGAACTCATAGGTCACCTGTGTTGCATACAATGACACGGCAGCCAGTGTGCACAGACCTGGGCATAGAATCATGGAATCACAGAATGTTTTGGGTTGGAAGGGACCATTAAAGGTCACCTAGTCCAAGCCCCTGCAGTGAGAGGGTTGTCTAGCTGTTCCACTAGACATTAAACACTGACTGTCAGTGACATCCAGCTATCACCAAACTGCTCCCCTTCCTCCACCAGTGTTGAAAGGTGTTTGAAGATTCCTGCACCAGTGATGTACGAAGGCTAGAGCTGCCTTACCAGAGAGAACGAAGAGGACACCTCCAGCAACAGCTATGCGGCTCTTGGTGACAGGATCCTCCTCCCCAACTTTAGTGCATTTCATGCCCACCACACTCATGATGATGCCAAAGAAGCCCAGGAGGAGAGAAATGACCATGAGAGCCCGGGATGTCTGGATGTGAACTGCAAAGAGAGAAGAAAAACTGCTCCCAGCAGGTGCCTTTGGCCACAGCAAAGCATTGGAAGCAAGGTCACCGCGTTCCATGCTGGTGATGGAACTGTCCTTAACCCTGTCCTTGCTGTGTAGCTCCCATGTCATATCCTCCCCACCCGGCAGATATGGAGACCCCAGCTCAGCTCACGGCACTGCTCCCAATACCTTCCCTGACCTTCCTCCCTGCCACCCTCATCTTGGTCATGACTGCCTGGGCTGGGAAAAACCTTGCCTGGAGCAGCACCATAGTCACCAAATGCCAAAAGGGTGATGCACAGTCATGGAGTGGGGGGTTTTGATGTCCCCATGGGACATTGTTGGTCCCTAAATGCGACGCCCACATTGGAGCTCAAACCTGCTGTGGCCAGAAGCGTCCCAGCCACATAAAGGAGCTCAAACCCACAGGGCCAAGAGAGGCTCAGTCCTGGGATGGGGAGGTTTAGGCCCAAGATCCACAGATGGAGGGGGAAGCTTGGACCCCCGTCGAGGCTCAGCTCAGTGGATGAGTGGACTCAGATGCTTCTGAGGGGGGTCAGACCTACGATAGGGGTGAGGGCAAGAAGGGCTTGAACCTGAAGGTGACCCAGGCCCCAGGAGGGGTCAGGGGAGCTCAGATCCACAGGGAAAGGGGGCACCCAGATGTGAAAAGGGTACAGACCTGTTGGGGATGTGCGTTCAAACCCGTACAGGTGGGTTCAAACACAGAGAGGAGCTCAGAGCCATATAGGGGAGGGTCAAACCCACAGCGGTGCTCAGACTTACAGGGGGGCAAGGGCAGCTCAGGATCCCAGGGGAGCTCAGACCCAAGGTGGAGACGGCGAAGGGGGGACTGCACCCAGGAAAGGGAGCGGGGCTCATCCGACGGGGCCCCGGGTCCCCGTACCCACCTTCGAGGGAGAGCAGCGAGTCGTGCAGGCGGCACTGGACCTGCCCGGTGCTCTGGGCGGCGCAGCTCATCCACAGCCCCTCGTGGAGCNAGTGGGACAGCTGGGACCAAGGGGGTGGGTGACCTGGAGCTTAGGGGGAATTGGGTACTGGGAGGCGGGAATTAGGGACCTGGAGGGGGGGGGCACTGGGGGCCAGGGAAGAGCATTAGGTCTGAGGGGGAGAGATTTGAGTCTGAGAAGACTGATTTGGGGCTGGAAGCAAGGGATTTGAATCCTAGAGGGAAGAATGTGGTCTTGGGGGAAAGATTTGGGGCATGGAGGGTATTGGGGTCCTACAGGAGAGATTTGGGTCTTGAGGGGGATGGGAACCTCTCAAACGACAGTAGAGGGATATGGGAAAATGGGGCTTCCCAACAGGAGGAGGGGACAGGGGTGTATGGGAAGTTACCCTGCCCCATCCTTGACCCCCTGAACTCCTGCCGTGGGCTGGGAGCCCCCCAGAGGCCCCAGGGGTCACTCCAGGAATTCAGCAGGGAGCAGGGAAGTTGTTTATTCAGTGAGGGAATTCAGGCACACCGTACCACCATGGCATCAACAAGAGAAATCATTGTCAGTGGTATACTCCTGCAGGAGAGGGACAGGGGGTGTGGGGAACACGTGTCACCACCCTGGTGACACCAAGCCCGTTGCAGCCCCAGGACCTGGCAATCGTTAACCGCCATGGCCTCATCAGCAGTCTGCTCACGCGCTCAGGCAGCTGGGGGTGGATGCTGGGATGGTGGGCAGCCTCCACTGGGACCATACATTCATCCTGGAGAAATCATCCTCCAGACCCCCCTTGCCCACCCAAATGCCCTCCAAGGGGGATGGGGCTGCTAGGTGGCTGCCCATGGGGCAGGATTTATTTGCCCACATTCCTGGGATGGTTATGGTAATGGCCAGACATTTGCAGGAACAATTCAATGTCCTGTCTGGGGGTGCCAGGCTGCTCAATGTCCTTCTTGTTCAAGAACGGCTCCCTCCTCCCTGGAATGGTGGGTTTCTTCCCACGCTATGGGAGCAAGGTCCAGGGGATGCTCAGCTGGAGATTACATTGCTCCTACTGCCTCTGGGGCACCTTGTCCCCCCCAAACACCTTTGTTAGGCTACAGGGCTACAATACCCTTGGGTAGATGTTTGCCAGGAGGCAAGGTTGCATCCCAACACTGACAACAGCCAAAGGGTGGCAGCAGCCTTCAGTCCCCACTCAGAAAGCGACAGTTTAGAAAAAAAATACCTTTATTCAGCCATTTTCTGCAGAAGGCACTTAAATAGCTGCAAGTTCAGGAAAGGCACACATCTGCATCTGTGGCACCAGGGCCCCATCCCTAACATAGCATCCCTCCCTTGTCCCCATGTCACCCACCCCCGAGCCTCCATCACACACACCAGGCCAGCTCCGCAGGGGGATGCTGGATGCTGCATGGGTAGCACATGGCATTCCCCAATGCCCCATTCCACCTGAGTTGGGGGCAGAGGGGGTCCCATATGTCACCCTTATGATTGTGCAGCCCAAAGCCACAATGCTGGCATGACTAGTCCCAGCAGAGATGTCCTGGTCCCCAGAGGATGTCACAGCTCATCCTTCCCCACCACAATGGCAGCTGGTGATTCCTTCTCCAGCTCTGGCTCCAAATCCCCCTCTTCCATGCCAAAAAGAATCTTCACCAGGTCATCTGCCTGCACACGCTCCTGTGGGCAGACCCGTGCTGGTAAGCATAGCCACTGTCCCACCCAAAAACCCTACGCACTGCCAGGAGGGAGCTTACCCGCTCACTGTGCCGAGGGTCCAGGGTGAACCAGAGTGCAATGGCACAGCGCTGACCCTTGGTCACAGCCTTCACCCCATGGGGGTTCTCTGAGCCGGAAGAGAAGCCCACAGCACGGCCACACTGCGGCTGGACCTCCGCCTGTCAAGGGTAGGAGACCTCAGTCAGGGCTGAGTTGGTTCCCCTCAACCCAAGTTCATCTTTTGCAGTGGCTCAGGGGATGCTCCCAGGGGACAGGGCCAACAGGCAGGAGCTGGATTTGGTGCTGCATGTGGATCATTGGAGCTGAGCTACTCACGGTCTCAGTCTTGGCATCCAGCTCAGTGAAGTAGAAAGCTCCTCCTTCGAAGTCCCCATTGAGGTAGAGGATTGCACTAAAGGGAGCAGGGAACAAGTGGAGGTGACAAGCAACCATCACCACAGCTCCAGCAAGCAGGTGAGTCCAGAGCTCCCCAACACCATGGCAAGAGCCAGAGGCAGGAGAGCCCAGGTTTGGTGTCCTCCTACCTTGCTCCTCCCAACCCAGGTGCCACCAGGTTATGGTACCCTTAGGTGGGGAAGCTGCAGCTGACAGTCACCACCAGTACCTGTAATCCCGGAAAGTGTAGGCTGGGGGTTCCTTCACACACACCAGTGCCTCTGCATTGAGAATGCAGTTGTCCACATGCACCTCGTGACTGTTGTCACTCCGACCTTCTTGCTTCTCTAGGGTAGAACATGGCATGTTAGGACCTCTCTGTGCAAGAACAGGGTCCATCCCCAAGTATCCTGTGCTTGGAGGTAACAAGAAAGTCACGTGTAGCCTAAAGCACTTCCACTTGCTGGAGTGTGGATCGTGCAAGGCCATTTGGGTAGCATAAAACACTGCTGACTTGTCCCATGGCACTTCCATGGCTGGACACACAGCCTCTCTCAGTACCCATCCCAAATGCCTCTGAGTGATGAAATCCTGTATGGCATGAACCCATCTGCCCTGTTAGAGGCAACCAGCAGAGCTGCTGCTCATCTTCCCAAACTGGGCTTTGGGACAAGCTTCCTACACCCTCCTGGGGAGAGGAGTAGGTTAGGGAGCAGCAAAGAGGTCTCCAAAGAAAAGTCCAAGACCAGACCACTCCAGCTGTTAGAGGAGATCCAGACAGGACAAGACTTGCTCCTCTCAGCCACGCTCACCGTCAATGGCCGTGCGGCACACTAGATGGGAGTAGGAGAAGTGGAGTGGGACCTCCAAGCGGAAGTAGGACTCCATCATGTGCCGCACCTTCTCTGTCACATTGTAGTACAAGTAGGCACTGTGCAGGGGCACCTTGCCCTCCTGGCCCAGCTGTGGGGGACAGACAAGACAGGGGCTCAGCCCCAGCTGGGCATGGCCAACCACCTGCCCCGAAAACTACCCTCCCTTGTCCCCACAGCCTGTTTCTCCACACAGCTACCCCAACCTTGAGGGCCTTGAGGACAGTCACGCCATAGAAGGTCTCGCTGGGAGTGTGAGGAGAGGTCTTCCCCCGATAGCCATCCCCGGCCGAGGCAGCTGCCTGCAAAACCCGATTGGTGTTACTGAGCTGCAGGATGGGACCCCTCAGCATCCTCTGCCCATTCCTGTCTCCTCCACCCATCCATACACTCACATTAGTGAGTCTCTGCAGTTCCCGACACTCCTCAGCAGAAAGGACTCCATCCAGCACGACACGCTGGGAGCCATTCAGGGCCTTGGAGTTCATGGTGACACTGGCTCCTTCGTACACTAAAGGGCCACCTGTGGCACAAATGGGATTGGTGGACATGGGGATAGATGCCACCAGCTCTGGAGTGGCTGGGGGAAGCTGTGTTCCTGCCACCTGCTCCTGCTGCCACCCATGTGTGGAGGGACCATGAACTGGCAGCAGGGTTCACAGAGGTCCCCATCCCACCTCCCCTCCTGGCCTTCTGCACCTTCTCGGATGAACTTGCTCATGTCAGCAGACTCCCTGGCCTTCTCCTCCACCAGCGTCTCGATCTCCTTCATGAGGTTGCCGATTTCCTCAGAGATGCGTGCTGCTGTCTCCCGCTCCACCCTGGGCATGCAGCAGCCATCAGCACCACCACCCCACTGTCCCCACATCAGAAATGAGGACCACTAAGACAAGGCCAGGACAAGTTGTCTCAGGTGCCGGTGACAAAGCTGGCACCTAGACTGGAGAGAGTCACCTCGACTGGAGAGAGTCACCTCAATGGATTCCTCACTCTGAGGTGCTTGGGGTGACCTACCCATGCCCATCATCCCATGGGCTGATGGGAAGTAAAGTTTGCCCTCCAGCAGCCTCTTCCAGTCCGAACATCAAAATTTCCCCTCCAGAAGCTCTATGCTATGGCCTTTGGCCCAAAGCCCACAGAGGAAGAAGGGTTTGTTCTGTCAGACCCCTGTTGGATGAGGTCGGCTGGGGACAGCACTCACTTCTGTTTCTCTCGCAGTCTTTTTGGTATCACCTCTTCAGGTGTCCATGTGTCCTGCAGCCAGAAGGACAACATCAGGAGCTGGACAAGGATCTGGCCAGGACACAGACCCCTCATCTGCATTCCATCTGGCCACTGCATCCCCCTGGTCTCACACCGCTCACCGGGTCCACAAAAGGGATGCCAAAGACGTCATGGCTGAAGAAGAGCAGCTCCTTCTCCATCAGACTCTGCTGGTGATACATCTGGATCTCCTGTGGCAAGGGGCAGAGGGACAGGGTGAGGTACAGCAGGAGGGCTCTGAAAGACCCTGAGTGTGGGCAGGAAGGTGCAGGTTTACACCATTCCTGTGGTCCCTGCTCCAAACGCGCAGCTTGGTTTCCTGCTCCATCTGGCAGCTGGGAAGGAAGTGGCTTTCCCCATCCTGTCTTAACTTCCCTGTGGACAAGCCCTAGGGAGAGGACAGTTGAGCAGAGGCACATGTGTGTCTCTTCTGCAGGAGGCTCTTTAGGAGCAGCTTCCCCTCCCCTACTCCAACTGGTGTGGGGTGGAGACTCCCATCCATGCCTATCACATCCCAGGCATAACCTGGCCATCCAGATCTGGCTATTTTGAAGCCAAATCCTCTCCTTTTTAAACTATTTCACTTCAGTTGTGGAAAAGTGCAACAGAGGTGGGCTCAGATCCTCCGAAAAAGATTGTCCACCTGCCTCTCACAGCCCTCTCTCTCAGGAGTGGGTCCAAGTGTGCCAGTCATCCAGCTTCACTTGGCCTAAGACATTTTGCCAGTGATGTTTTTCAGCTTTTCACCTATTCTCCAGCTTGTCGGACCTTAAATCCGCCCATTCCTGTCCACTTTCGGTAGTGGCACAGAGGAGACCCTACAACTTCTGCAAAGGTCCCCAGTGAGGAGAGATGTCCCTGCAATCGTTCCTCCCATCTGATTGCTCACCTCTCGCGGTTGGATGGATTTGGCCAGGTTTTCCCCCAGGACAGCGGTGTAATAGGCCAAATTTTGGTTCATCACCTCGTCATGTGGGAAGAAGAGCAAATAGGTTTTGGCACATTCAATGGCTTTTTCATAATTCCCATCTGCAATGAGAAATAGGGCTGTTAATGGCATGTCCAAGGACACCGGAGGCAGAACAAAGACAAATAGAGAGGAGAGATGAGAGACATAGTCCTTGTGTTCCAAAGAGTGTCATGATTAGGGCAGATCCACTGGAGCAAGGACAACTGCTGCCACAAAGGCAATATTCAGACTCTGAGGTGCTCTCCTGTCTCCAGAAACCATGGCAACAGAACAGGGTCACGGCTTGGGTACTTTTCTTACTTGGAAAACATAACAAAGCCTATTTACAGGCAGCCAGGCCCAACCATTTCCTGGCTAACCTGCAGTTTCCAGCCACTGAAGCATCCTACCCCACTTTAATGTGGCCTTTCACAGAATCACACAATCACAGAATGGGTCAGGTTGGAAGGGACCACAGTGGGTCATCTGGTCCAACCACTCTGCACGAGCAGGGTCCTCCGAGAGCACGTGGCACATGATTGTGTCCAGATTGTCTGGAATATCTCCAGTGAGAGAGACCTGACACCCTCTCTGGACAATCTCTTAAGTGCTCAGTCATGGCACACTTCCTCATATCAAGGTTGAACTTCCTATGCATCAGTTTCTGCCTCTTCTCCTATTGCTCAGCACCACAGAGCAGAGCCTGACTCCAGCCTCCAACACTTCCCTGCAGGTACTGACAAACACTGATGAGGTCCCCCCACAGCTGTCTCTTCTTGAGGATTTCCATCCTCTTGGACTTAGTATTTTTGCCCTCTTTTTGAAGAAATTCACACAGAAACATTTTATACTTTTCTAAAGAAGTGAATAAAAAAATGAAATGAAATAAAATCAGGTGTATTTTCCTGGGTTGTAACTCTTCTGCAGTGGGAGTGTGCTGCTGTGATTTGAGGCAAGAGGTGGACAGCTGGCAATGAGGAAAAAAAAAAGCTTCTCTAGGCTGTTGTTTCACTGGAAAAGTGAAGCTGCCCAGGAATAAAGCAATGTGGAGAGTGACTGCAGCCAGATACAGAGAGATCCAAATCTCCTGGAGAACATTTCAGGCAGGAGGAACATGCCTGTACAAACCTCAAGAAGTACAAGGCCTAGTGGAAGGCTCTCCACCAGTATCAGTGAAGATGGGGGGATGGATGGGATTAGAGCACCCTGTGGAGGACATGGAGATAATGGTGGATGAAAAATTGCATAGGAACCATCCATGTGCACTAGCAGCTCAGAAACCCCCCACTTTCTGGGCTGATCCCTGTCAGTGTGGGCAACAGGTGAGGGAGGGATTCTGCACCTCTGCTCCACTCTGGTGAGATTCCACTTGCAGTGCTGCCTCCAGCTCTGGGTTCCCCAGCATAAGGATATGGACTCATTAGAGTGGGTCCAGAGGAGGCCATAAAAATCATCAGAGGACTGGAGCCCCTCTGTGAAGAAAGGCTGAGAGAATTTGGCTTGTTGAACCTGGAGATAAGGCTCCTGAGAGATCTTATGGCCTTCCCATATCTAAAGGAGCTACAAGAGAAATAACGACAACTTTTTATCAAGGTTTATAGTGACAGGACAAGGGGAATTATCTTAAACTGAAGAAGGGTAGTATTAGGTTGGCCATAAGGAGGGAATTTTCTGTGATGAGGGTGGTGAGGCCCCAGCACAGACTGCCCAGAGCGTTAAAGACAGGGTTGGATGGGGCTCTGAGAGACCTGAGTGATGGTTGGACTGATGAGATTATTTTTGAAGGTCCTTTCCCCACCCAAACCACTCTGAGTATCCATGATTTCAGCCCATGCAGAGTTGAGTGCCCAGTGCTGACAACCACAGAGGATGGGGTGAGGAGCTGCTTACTGTTGTAGTAGGCAAACTGCAGGTAGTTGAAGTGCGAGGGCAGGAAATCCTCCAGAGGCTTGTCCTGGCCAGGCTGTGACGCCAGCTCTGTGACGCAGCCCTGCTTGCAGCTTAGCACCTGCATGGAGTGATCTGGCAGAGAAAAATCCCATGTCACTGCTCACGGTCACCCATGGGCTGGTGGGCGGGACCCTGATGGGTGCCCAACCTCCTGCTCATACTGGGGTTGTTGCAAGCTTCTTGCTAGTGGAAACCCCTCAGGGATGGGGGTTGTCCACCTCTGAGTTGATCAGTGGTGGGGTTGTGGTACTCTCTCAGGACAGAGTAGCCATCTTCAGCCTCCCATCACATCCTGGTGACCCTCTACTGGTCCCTCTTCTGTCTTTCCATATTCCTCTGGAATTTGGAGGATTCCTAGGCATCGATCCTAGTGCTAAGTGCAGGTAAACACCTCCTGCCACTTACTGGCCACACCTTCCCTAGTGAAAGCTAGGATGGGGCTTGCACTCTTCAGGGACCCCCTATTCCACCCCAGGTCTTTGGGGACCAACCCCTGAGAATTGTACTCAATTCTTGTGACAGGACACAGAAGGCATGGCTCCCACCTGTAATGGCCTGGAAAAGGTCTGCGTTGTACTCCAGGTAGTTGTAGCCCTCGTAATCGTAAGGTCCCTCGCAGAGAGCACGGCACTCAGTGTCTGCCACAAAATACTCCTCCAGTGCCTTCTCCAGGTGCAGGATGGCGGCAGCTGGCTGCTCCTCTGTGTAAAATCGGACACCCAGCTGAAACTCGCTCTGCAGAGGGATGAGAAACGATGAGGGGATCTCAATGCCCCACTCCCCATGATGGATCACCTCGTCTCCACCACAGTGGCATCTCACGAGCTCTCTGAGCCAGTAGCCGCCGTGTGTCTGTCCTGAGTTCCACAGTGGACAGGGGCTTTGGGAGGGGAGGGTCTCACCAGGTGGGGTTTGGCCTCCAGGTCAGTGAAGTCATCCTCGCGGACTCCCACCATGGCCTGGTAGTACTCCAGGTTCTGCCTCATCTCCTGGTGCCCGGGGTTGGCCACGAAGAAGGTGTGAGCAGCCGCCGCCGCCTGCGCCGGCCGGTTCATCTGGGTGGGATGGGGATGAGACAGCGCGGATCTCAGGCGGAGCAGAGGGGACACCCGTCCCCGGGGCATCCCGGCAGCCGGGGCCGAGGGCGGTGACAGGGGCGGTTCCGGCGGGCTCCGACGTGGCACTGGTAGAGGGGGTGCGGAGCGGGGGCAAGGCCGGGGCTGCCGGCCGGCAACCCCACTCCGCCGGGGCGGACACCGAGCTCTCCCGGCGTCCCGGGACCGGGATCGCCACCGCCCCGTTCACCCGGTCCCACCCGTCCATCCTCCCTTCTGATTCCGGGATTCTCCGTGCATCCCGCCCGCCCCAAATCCCATCGTAGCTGGACGCCCCTTCCCTTCCCGCACCTTCCCTTCCCTCCCCTTCCCGCACCTTGAAATAGGCGACCTGGAGGTAGTTGTAGGGGCTGCGCCGGCCGAACTCCCGGTCCAGCTCCTCGCCCAGGCGGTATCGAGAGGGCGCGGCGGGCCCGCAGCCCCGCAGGCAGGCGGCACGGCGAAGCAGCGCCCGAAAGAACCGTAAGTCCCGGAGCACTGGGTCGGGTTGGGGCTCGGTCCCCTCCGCCGGCCCCGCTGTGGAGTAGGCGCAGCGCAGTCGGCACTGCACCAGCCGGGAGCGCACGGCGGCCCGCGCCCGCAGCGCCCGCTCCATCTGCAGCACTACAGTGGGCCAGTCGCCTCGCGCGTACGCCTCGGCACCGGCGGCGAACAGCGCGTCCGGGGACTGGGCGGGCAACGGCGGGTCGCCCGGTGCCAGGGTCGGGACCAGGAGCGGTTCCAGTGGCGTGGCCGCCCGTGCCAGCAGCGCCAGCAGCAATGGCGGCAGCAGCAACAGCAGAAGAAGCAGCGGCAGCAACGCCATGTCCGAACACCGGCCGAACCGCAGCGCCACCCGCCCCGGGCACCGGAGCGATACTAGTTCCGCCCCCTCCGCCCCGCCCACCGGCTAATCAGCGACAGCAGGGCCCCGCCATGGCCGCACCCCTCGCCGTGCGTGCTGACGCCTCAGCGGAAACCTCCCCACCGGGCGGAAGCGGTGGGTCGCGGTTGGCGATGGCGGAGGGCGGCGCGGAGCCTGCGTACGACGGCCCCGCCCCCGGTCCCGGGCCCGGGCTGGCCCTGGTTGAGGGCAGCACCGGCCGTGCCGGCCGCGTCGGGGACCCCGGGGACCTAGTGGCCCTGGCGCGGCAGGTGCAGCAGGTGAGGGCCGGGTCCCAGCGGCGGGGCTGCGGGGGCAGGGCTGGGCCGGGCTCGCTGCCTCCTGGCCGTCTCCGGGGCCTTCTCAGCCGGCGGCGGCCTTGGTGCCTGCCAGCACGTCCCGCTGCTCTCCGGTGGCCCCGGCGGCCTCCTGGTGTGTCCCGTGGTGTCTCCCACCATCTCCTACTGTCCACTCCCAGTATTTCGCAGTGCCCGCCCTGTACCTTCCCCAGTTCCCACGCTGTTGGTGTCTCCAGAACCTCCCATTGCACTTCATTGCTTCCCATTGTGCCTCGCTGCCCCACAGTGACTCCCAGAGCATCCCACTGAAGTCCCATCTGCCTCCCAGTACGTCCCTTTAGTTCACAGCAGTGGGTACAGATGCTTCCCACTACCACACTCTCAGTCCATCCTAGCACCCTTGATATGTTCTATGACTGCTTCAGTGATTCCCAGTCCATCCTGCCTCTGAGTCCACCCCAGTTTTTCCTGATATGTCCTACTGGCCCCACCCAGTGTCCTCCAATATGTTATACTATTCTCCCTCATAGTGCCTCATAGTACATCCTACTGACGTCCAGTGATGTCCCCTAGAGCTTCTCAATTCACCTAAATGCTTCAGTGTATGTCCTACTGCCTCCTCCCTGTGCATCCCACTACCTCCCAGTCCAACCTTTGCATTCCAGTATATCGAGCTGCTCCCTCTCACTGCCCCTTAGCCTATCCATACAGCTTCTGGTCCTTGCTCCTGCACCCCCCAGCTCTGTTGATGTCTTGAGCTCGACCGTAGCTGGCCCAGCACAGTCCAGAGGGCTGTGGTTCTTCCCATCCTGACCAGCCCTCATTTTCTCTCCCAGGCCAATGACTTTGTCCGAGCAAATGCCTGCAGCAAACTGACAGTCATCGCTGAGCAGATCCGGCACCTGCAGGAGCAGGCGCGGAAGGTGAGTGAGGATGGGCAGAAGGTTCATTGCCTTGCCTGGGGAGATGAGCATCTGCTGCCACTGCTGGGCATTTGGGAAGAGCTGAGGCCTGGATGTGAGTTGGGGCCAGGAGTCAAGCAGAGAAGATTCAATGGAAAAATAAGGAGTATTGTATTGTCCACTGCCAAGGGGGATGGAGGAGAGTTGGTTTTGGTGCTTTCCCTGCGTCCTGAGCACACCAGGAAGGACTTTGGATAAAGTAGGGGAGCAAGGGCAGGTGGTCCAAAACAGCTTGGGTGTCAGGACAGAGAGAGATGACTGGTTTTGGGACAGGTGACTTGTGTGTGCACTGTGCTCTTGGAAGGATCTGGTGAAGTGACGATGTGGCCCTAGCTGGATCTGAGGCCTTGGGAGAGATGAGTTTTTACCTAACAATGAGCTTGGCATTCCCGTTTGTCCTAGCTCATTTGCTGGAGTGGGTGGTCCCAGCTGCACACAGCAGGGCTTGGCAGTGCTCATCCATCCAGCCTTCACCCTTAGGGGTGAAATCCAGAGCCAGAGTGGGGAAGGATCTGCCAGTCACTGCAACTGGCCCACTGCCATTGAGGCCATTACATCATGTCATTAACTGGTGGAGCTGGAGCAGTGGAACAGTCAGGTGGTGGAGCTGGGGAGATGAATTCTCCTTTGTTTGCTGTCCCTTCCCTTGTGGGGCACAGCAGGAAGGCCCCAGAGTCCAGCAGCTGTGTGTGGAAATGAAGAATAAGCCCAGCATGTGGTGGCATCAAGTGTAGAGGTGAATCTGGGGTGGGATGCAGAGGTATCTCCACCTCTGTGGAGAGGTTCTCTGAAGTTCTACTGACAGGGAAGAATTGGAAAAAACTTTATTTCTTTGGAAGGCATCTCCTTCCTGTGTGCCAGGGAAATCAAGGCCTCATGACCCATAGATCAAGTGATGTGTCTTGGGCTATGGCTGAGAGGCAATAGTATGTTGTCATTTTATTTCAAGTGTAAAGATGTTAAGTTTTGTGTATTCCAGGTCTTGGATGAAGCTAACAGGGATGCTGATCTGAACCACGTGGCCTGCAACCTTGTGAAGAAGCCAGGAAATGTTTACTACATGTACAGGCGGGAGAGTGGGCAGCGGTACTTCTCTATCCTGTCTCCTAAGGTGGGTGGTTACAGCCTATGAGGAAGCAGGAAGGGTGAAAAAGAAGTCATGTTTCTAGTTCTTGGGAACATATGGAGCTCAGGCAAAAGCACCAGCTTTATAGGGGCATTTGTTGGTCCCTACTCAGGTTTGGTGTTTGCCCTTGGTCTGATTAGTCTGCCGGGGCCAGAGCCATCTTATGGAGTTCTCTGGCTCTTGGTGGAGAATGGCAAGAAGCCCTTTGAGGCATGGACCTGAATTTTGTCTTTTGGTACCTGCGGTTCTTTGTCTGGAAGTAAAGAACTGCCAACATGCCCTGGCTGGTGTGGCTGCCTGGCAGGACGGTCTCCTCAGGTACTTCAGCCCAGGGACTGAGTTTGCCTGCAGCTGAGGGGATGGTCTTGGAGGTCACCTCCTTCCAGACTACCCATTTTCTTGCATGCAGGATGAAGGCTTCAGGGCAGAGCTCTGGGCAGGTCAGGGAGATCTCGTGTTTGCAAGCCTTCCTGTGTCACCAGTGCTGGAGCTCGACCTAATCTTGGACTTGGGGTAGCTGAGCCTATTTTTAGGTTAGGAAATGGGATGGTCAAGCTGGGACTGCTTCAAAGGTAGTAGGGCTGAGGGACAGCACAACCCAGTTCCAAGGGAAACTGAGCACTGATGGAATCTCTTTTTTCTCCACCAGGAATGGGGTACCACTCCCCATGAATTTCTTGGGGCCTATAAGCTCCAGCATGACATGTCCTGGACTCCGTTTGAGGACATAGAGAGACGAGATGCTGAAATAACTGTCTTGGAGAAGCTGCTGAGCCGGCAGGCAGCACTGCCCCTGTGCACGGAGCCCAGCTTCCAGGGCCTGACCAAGTCATATGAGTGACCACACAGGACCGCCTAAGCAGAGTCTCTGACTGAGGGGACACAGTGCCTGTATGCTGCCAAAGGCAGGGCAAGGAAAGAGACAAAGAAACAAAAATGCTGATTGCTCTGTGCTTTAAGGAGACTAATTCTGCATTCAGTCTTATTGGATTTTCTAGTAATTGAATAATTTGCTTCACTGACCTATGCCCAACTGTAGCAAGAGGCAGGTGATACAAGGAAGTGTGAGTTCCAAGAGCACTTGGAGCAAAAAGCAGAAATGCTTGGGGCAGATGTGATAATGCTGTAAAATTATATCTCCTGTCTGCCCAACTCTGGTGTACCTCACTGTGAATGCTTGTGTCAGGTAATGATCTCAGGGCTGGATTTTGCCCCTTATTAAAATGCACATGTTTAGAGAGCTCTGTGGCCTGGGAAGAGTGGTCAAAAGCCTGTGCAAAGGGTCTGTTGTGATGAGTCTTCTGGTCTCTGTCCTAGTCGCTCTGAATCCCTGAGCTGGGAACATGGGGTGACCTGAAGATCTCTTCTCTGGAAAGAGCATCCTCAAAAGTGCCATGCAGGCTTCAGGTGCTCTTCAGATGATGTGTGTTTCACATCCTCATGCATTCCCCTTGGACTTGAGTGCATGAGTTGCCAGGTAGAGATAGGATACTGGATGACTTTATGCCAGAGCAGTGGAGAGAGTAAAAAAATCAACCTTGATCTCACATGTACCTCCAAGACAGGTCCTGTGTTCTTCCTGCGTGGCAAGAATACCTTTAGCTTTACCAGGGAGACTTAGTGGCATGTGGAGCTGGTAGGACACCTCCAGCATTTTTTTCCACCTAGGAAAACTAGGGAAAAGTAAAGATTAGAGCTGCTGAGGAGATATCCTCCCTCTGCCCAGCCACACAGGGCTTCTTCAGGAGCTTGCCTGCTCTTCTGTGAGGAGCTGAAATTGGAATTTATTGACAGACAGTCAATATTGACAATGGTATTGTCAGTATTGGCAATTTATATCCAGGTTGGATCCTGGCATGTAACATTAGATCTGGTTGGATCCTCCCATGACTTGCTCACTTTCCTGACATGACAAGGTGATCTTATATGCTGCTCCAGGCATTGCATGTACACAATGGCCTTGCCATCTACATGGGCAACATGGGAGGGTTGGGGGGGGACCACTTGTAGGAGCTGAATTCTGACCCTGGGGTCTGGGCCCACTATGGATGGAGTTGGTGTTTCTTGGTGGAGCCCAAGTGTGAGGGCATCTGCAAAAAGGAGACTCTTGGGGACCAGAATTGTCACTGTGTTTTGCTATTGCTGGAGTTTATTCCCCCTTTGCAGGACACAGCGTCTCCTCCAGTCTCTAGTGTCCTTCTGTCCTCATCCCCACACACTGGGAGTTGCCTTGGGAGGTGCTCAAGGCTGCTGGCAGTGACAGTTCCTCATGGGAAGAGCTGTTTCCTGCTGGCATTACAGGGGATTGGGAGGTTTGCGGCAGCTCCCTAGCAGGCCAGGAGGTTTTTTTTGTCCCAGATTTTCTTCTCCCAGCTGTGTCCAGTGCAGTAGCTCACCTAGATCCCAGTATGGCTGAGCCTCTGTTTGGCAGAAACCTGCTCCTTGGATTCAATATGGGACATTTTTCTCAATGTCTTTCCTCACTTGGAGCACAAGGGGAAATTAAGAGCAATTTATTAGTAGTAGTAGTATTAGCCCAGGCTATAATTAATTCCTTATCAAGTCACAGGTGTGTAATTTGACAGGGTTTTTCTCTGCTTGTTTCATTGCCTTGGGTCTGATTTTACTGCATGCTGTTAAATCTTAACTTGGGAGAAAGTTAATTACTGCATGGGCTTTGTGTGGTGCTAATTACAGCAACACCAGGTCTTCATGTGTGTTGATTTATGATCCTCTGGGAAGTGGGGATTCCTGCCCTTGTTTTATCTGTTTCCATCATTAATATCTGTACCATGGCACGCACAAGAGGATTGGGGGATGGTGGTTGTGGACCTCTGTAGCCTTTGGTGGGTTGTCACTTGTGTCCAGCAGACACCCCTGGCCCTCCATACCCCACAACTCACCAGTATCCTGCAGTTCCTCTAGGTACTGTCAAGTCTTTCTCTTGGATTTGCCTCCAAAAAGCAAAACCACTATGGCTTTGTATGAAAACACAAAGGAGGTCTCAAGAGACAGGACTCAGAGGTGATGAGCTCATAGTTGTGCTCAGTGTTCTTGGCACTGTGGGAAGTGGGGAATGAAGCTGCTGCAGGCAGGGGTTGATGGAAAGGAGGAACCATTCCCCCCAAATTGCTTATGCATGGTTGGGATCTAAGTAAAGCCAAAGAACTGAGACATCATCAGAAATACTGCAAGGTGCTTTAGAGCCAAAGCAACCCATGATCTGGAACACAGACAAGGATGAAGCTGGTGGCAGGAGGCTGAGGTGGAGCCTCCTGTGATACTTGTGGCAAGGATGAGTTTCTGGAGAACTGAGGAGATGGTGCCCTGTGGGAGACTCCAGGGTCTCTCCAGGTCCATGATCTCAACCACTCGGCTCAGCCTCTACCCAGCTGCTGCCTTTGTGCTTGACGGGGCAGGGATTTCATCCAAAATCAGCTGGAAGAGAGTGAGACACTGACATCCATTCATGATTTCATCTTGAAAATTCTTTTGAAAATATTCCTCTTCCTTTGCTCTTTTGTGAGTGCTCAGGGCAGCAGTGAGCATATTTGGAAGGCAATAGCTCTTTCCAAAATCCCCAGGGATGGCCAATATTTGCAGAAGGCGGCACAGATGTGCTTCTGACACCATTACATTGAACAGAGTGGGTTTTGTTCCATCTTTGGCCATTCAGATGAACCAGGGCTCATTTAAGAGGCCCAACACAAAGATGCTCCAAGGGTTTGACCCATGCCAGGTGCTCCCCAGGGCCAGTGTTTGGTGACATGAGGCTGCTGGCACTGATACTTGCAGATCTTTCCAGCTTTTGCAATTTGAATTACTCTGGAGCTTTCTGTTTCAGGCCAGATTTTTGCTTTGCTTCTCAAAGTGGTTGTGACTGGAGATTTTCTTCTGGGCCTCTTGCTCCTGAAGGATGGGGGTGGTTAGGGGGATTTAACCTGCCATAAGTGCCCATTGCTCTGGGGTGTCGTCTCCCAGCCAGTAGGAGTGTCCCAGCAGGAGTAATTGTGGGTCTTTGGCCCTTTTTAATTCAGCTTCAGCTCCAGGGAGAAAAGAAAAAAAAAAAGAAGAAAACCTAGAGGGAGTTTGAGCACGGCCCCAGGCGAGCGAGCCCCACGTCGAGCAGGCCGTGCCCGCGCGCGCCCCCTGCCGGTCCGTCCAGCGCCCTGCGAGCAGCGGCGGGCGGCGCGTGGCCGGCAGGGGGCGCTGTAGCAGGCACGCCCCTCGCCGGCACGCTGCGCGGTGACGTCATCGGCTGCCCCTGTGCCTGCGCCGAGGAGACCCCGCAGTGAGCTGCCAACGCCCGGCGGAGCGTCCGAGGTGAGAGTGGGGGGGGGTGGGGGGCGGAGACGGGACCCAGACCCCCGGCCGAGCACCGGGACCCCTGGGACCACCGACTGGCCCCGATCCCCGCCCGGCACCCACCGACAGACCCTCGGCCTTCGCCTCGGTCGGAGCGCCCGCTGTGCGGGAGCCGCCCTGCCGGGCCCGCTGTGTATGCGGGGCCTCCCCGGCAGCCGCCTGCCGGGGGGAAGGGCGGCCTCCTACCGGAGGGTCCGGGTGTGTGCTGGCGGGCGCTTCCTTTGCGGGGCCGGCTCTGTTGAGACGATGGGGATGGCCGCCGCCTCTCCTCCCCGCCCTTCCCCCCCTTCCGGGCGGCGGGCGGGCTGCACTCTCGGAGCGGCGCAGGAAGCGTTCCCGCGGCCATGGCGGGGCCTGGCCGCACTCCCTTGGCCCTGCCCGTCCCGGCCCCAGCCGCGGCCCTCCGCGCTCGGTGCAGCCCGGCTGCGCCCGGGGCTTTGGGAGAGGCCTTGAGGGGCTGCGGGCTGGGCTGGGTGTGCCGTGCCCACAGGAGCCCTGAACCGCAGGGGGGTGCGGGCGTGGCGAGGGGTTGAGCTCCAGCTATGTGCCCTGCACAGACAGCGCTCAGTCGGGGAGTCGCAGGCTCTTTTGGGCATCTTCCTCACGAGCTGCAAGGCTGTAGGTTACCCAGAGCCGTCCTACAGCTCTTGTTACAGAGTGATGACACCGGCTGAGGCTGGGGCAGGAACTAGCGCTGCTTCGAGGGTTGGTGTTGACATGTGTTTCTCATTCTCCTTAGAAATCTCATAAAAATGTGTGTACTGCAGCAGCGTAACACCTTTCTGTGTTTTAAAGGTCTGTTTTAGTGATCTGGACTTCAATTATGTATCTATAGGTAGGCAGAACTTGCAGCTGGTGACAGTAGTAGGACACGGTCGCAGAGCCAGGTAGCTGTGGACATAACAACCAGCATTGGAAACCTGTGCTTAACAAAGAATGGTCGGGATTCCTGGTGTCCTCTCTGTTTGGATGCTGTGACCAGGGTAGCCAGAGCTCCCCTCTTGACAGCAGCATGAGGAAGACAAGCTCTGGGGAGGAGGCCATGTTAGATGGCAACTAGGTGATCAGAAGTGGCTTGGTCTGGCCATCTGTGATTGTCTTTGTTTCGTGTTCATCTGTGCTTCTCTCCCAGGGAAGGAGGTGTGGGCTGTTCAAAGTATTGAGTTGCAGTACCCCAAACACCTTTTTTTTTTTTTTTTAAAGAGGCATTTAAAACCTGGATCAAGCTCTTTATATTGTTGATTGGGATAACTCAGTAAAGCATTACAGCTTCTTTTTTTCGGTAAGCAAATTATATTCAGCTGGCTGTATGTGGGCAAGTTGTTGCTCTGCTTTGTAGACTTGTTGCTGGTGTAGGGTTCTGAGGAAGATAGTACAGGCAAGTGTATATTTGAGTCAGGTCTTAGACATGCATGTAAGGTTTGAATCAGTATATTGCTAACCATAAAAATGGTTTGGTGTTTAAACTGTCCACATTTATGTTTCAGTAACAAAGAAAAAAGGATTTTTAAGTCTTGGCAAGGAATAAAAAATTACTGTGATGCAAGATAAAACATGTTTTCACTTTGGAAATGTATCCTAGGCAGGAACTTTAATCACTAGATTTGCATACTTTGAACTTGGTTATTCATGACCTGCATCTGATGCTCTGAATTCATTAAGTGCCCTGCTTTAGGGTTGTTTTTGTGCCTGAAACTGATTGCCGGGCTGGAGAGTTCATGATGTTTTTACTGTTTAAATAGAAAAGCTCTGGAAGCTCTAGTGTGAAGTACCTAAAGCAGAAACTGTAGTTCTGCTAAAAACCAATAGTAAACAGAAATGGAGCCCCTGTGAAACTCCCAGGGATTTCTCTTAGAAGTGTGCTGTGGGCTTTCCTTGCTGTAAAGCGTGTGTGAGGCTGATGGAAAGTGCAGCATGAAGCTGGCCACTAATCTTGATGTAAAGATTCCTTTTGGTTAAAGTGCAGCTGTAGTACTAAAATAAATTTCCAAGTCTTATGAGCATAGATATCTGGACCTTTTAATTAAAACCTTTTCAGCAGCTCTCTTGTTACCATGGTGGGCTGGTGTAGCTGGATTCCAGCTCTGCTGCTAGCTCCGGAAGAGTTGGACAATAAAGGAGCATGCAGCACTGCAGCTGAGGTGTGTGTAACGTGTTGCAGGTGAGATGTGTGTAGTCTACTTGATGCTTATGTGGGTGCTCACAGCTTTTAAAAGTTATCTGTGGGCTTGTGTGTTTTATCCTGCTCATTCCTCTGCCTGCCCTTTGTGGTCAGCCAAGCTTTCCTGCTGTCCTTTGACTCCATCATGAATTTATGATATGAGTTTCTAGAGCAGAAGACAGTTAGGAGGAATTGTAGGGGGTGTAGTTATCCTTGTCCTTGAGGAAAAGATTCTTTCTTGAGGAAAGAATGACATCTTTTTCATTTTAGAAGATGAAAGTGGTCAAATCAAATGGAAGTGAAATTGGTTTCTGGTGCTTCAGGTAGCAAGAAGCTCTTTTTAACCACTTAGTCTTCTTCCTTGGCTCCTTTCACTCTCTTATGTTAAGTGTAGGTGAAAGCACCCTATTTTCAGTAGTTAACATATGACAAATAAAACAACTTATTGACCAGATAAGCTTTTATGCAAAGATTTAAAAGAAATTTAAAGTATCTTTACATTTCTGCAGCCTGTCACCATTTAATCAGCTGGCTTCCTCCAAACCCTACACTTTACACTTTATTATGGTTTTACACTATACAAGCTAAGGGTGTATCCATCAGGAAGGATTGCCATTAGGAATGGTAGCTAAAGCAAGCCCTTTCTCCAGAGCTTCTGCAGAGGCTGAAGCCTGGCACAAAATTTCTCCCTCCCCGAGGATGTCTTGCCACTCCAGCATAGCGATCAGCTGCCTCCTGCAGCTCATGGTGTGTATGTCAATACCTGAGGTGAGTGACAGGAATGGCATTAGGGCAGGTAATTCCCAGCTTCTGGTGGGGGATCCTTTAGGTTGTTTTTGCGTGGATGAACTGGGTTTGTTTACCTGGCCCTGGGTGTGCAGAAAACTGCAAACAGTGAGAGCAAGAAGCAAAGTGTGTGTTGTTGTTGTGTAATTAATCTTTGTAATCTTCCCTTGGAGTTTCAGAGAATGACTGTGACCTAAAGAGGTGTAAAACTTCAAAATACTAATTGGCCTGTTTTCAGTAGAGCAGCTGTTCTTTCCTTGACGTGTGTTGATTTTTCTTCTAAACAAGTGATATTTTATAAAGAGAAAACAAAGAATTTGTTTTCAAAAGCTTTTAAAAGCTGTTTTTCTGTTTTAAGCTCTTGCGCTGCCAATTCACCCCATTACTTTAGAGTGTTGTGGCCTAATTCCTACCAGGAGAGTTGGTCCATGCACTATTTTCTTGTCTTATGAAAAACCAACACAGAACGTTTTTAAATAAAGTAACACAGGGGCTTCCTTGGAGCCTTTGTGTGGAGAGGGTGTGTAGGTACTGGGTCATTTTTGCAAAGTTGTCTGTGCCTATGATCAGATTGTGTGGGATCAGCATGTGTTTTCCAGCACAGACGAAACTCTGGCAAGTGAAGGTTTTCATCAAGCTGACGTGGTATTAGGGCAAGCCTTAGGCTGCTGTGAATTGGGACCAGTAAAGGCCCTGGGACAGGTGCAGAGAATTGCTGTTGCATGCAGTGCTAGACTTGCAGCAGTAGCTGAGGCTGCCAGAATTATCTTGCTTTGGAACAAGTTTGTTTGAATTGCTCAGCTCTTCTCAGGTTGAAGGATGCTGTGCTGTGTTTATGGCCACTGATGAGTGTTCTGTTTGGGGGAAATAATGACAAAAATGCTCCTGCAGCTTTGGATGCAAGTCAGGAAGGCCTCTGCCACTCCATGAGCTGGATGGCTGTGTGCACCAAAGAGCGGCTGGGGAACAGCTGAATGCAGAGGGGCTTGTGTGGGTCCTGAATCTGACAGCATCAGTATGTTTGTGCAGTTACCTCGAATTCAGTGGTACTTCAGGGTTTAGTGCGTGTGAAGTGTTGCTGAGTCTCTCATATCCTGGAGTGCTTTTACTTCTTTGTGAGCCTCTTGTGCATCTGCTGATGGCTGAATAACTGCCAGTTGCCCAGCAGGCCCCGAGAAGAGGGCTGCCGAGGCTCATCTTGGGCTGGGCAAAGTGGGTTGGTTCCAGCTGCCCTGGTTCTTTCTGCTGGTTAGGTGAATGAAGGGCAGCTCTCTTGCTGCTGTCCTGATGTTGGTGATCCTTCCAGCTACTTTATTTTAACAGCAATCCAGGATAGCTCAGTATCTGGGAAAAGTTGCTTTTGCAGTGTTTTTTAACCCAGCTTTGTCTTTGGAGTCTTCAAACAGCGTGTTGGTACACAGCCTGAGCTGAACACAGCACGTCTTCCTCGGGAACTTTCTGGTTGTGCGGATGAAGCACCTGTAGCTGTCCTGTTCCCTGAGCATAACAGGAATGAGCAGGATCTGCTGCAGTGGTGTGCAAGGCAGAGTGCTTCTCATGGAGGAAAAACATGCCTCAAAATAGAGGAACTTCTGCCAGTGTCTTTTCTACCACTGTTGAATGTAGTTGGCCATGGGAAAGTGGGGAGGACCGTCAGGGCCATGTGGGCCTTGGTTGGATGCTGTGTCCAAGTAAGAGTATAGGGGCAGCTTGTCTTTTTAAATATCAGTATGCCACTAAGCTAGTGAAAATAGAGGTTTTTAAGTGGTAGTAAAATACTGAGCAGGATTTTGTTGCATGGTGGAGAAAAACAGCCTCCTGTAGAGTATGAAAGTGAAGAGTAATCAGGTAAGATGAAAATGCCTTTGACAGAAAAGGACTTAACGTAACCCCACACACTTCCCAGTGCTTAATCTGGGGCAGGTTTTTCCAGTGCTGATGCTACTTTTGACAGTGTAACCTTAACCAAAGTGATAATGGGAAAGTTGTCACTTTTTTCTGTGGAGTTGGTGTTCAGGTGAAGGTGATTGGTTGGAGCCTTGAAACAGAGTAGTGGGCAATGCCTGCGGTAAAGCAGGTGTAGGCACAGCTGCACCACAGTGTAACTGGTGTGGCAGCAGAGCCTGCTGAGTCACACTATCTAGCTGGTCAGCTTTCTGGTTTTGAATTTAGGGCTAAAATGGGATGACATGGTTTTCCCCTTTTTTTTCTGAAGTTGCAAAACTTGGGATATGTGTTATGGTGCTGCTGGTAGTTTGGGCTCAGGCTATTAAAATTCCCCTGCCTAACTGTCTTCACTTCCCATCTTGTGTCTGTATGTACCAGGTGGTTGTGAGGAGTGTTTAGAAAGATGTGCAGAGTAGCTCTCAAATCTTACAGAATTAGAAGAAGAAAATTGCATTAAGTATAGAAAATATCAGTTGACCTCAAACAGTGGGGTCCCTTTCAACTCAGCATATTCTATTCTATGCTAGCTGTATGACAGTGTGTCTCTACATGGTCGCTGCACATGTACAGAGGAGAATTATGGCCATGGTGATACTGCTCTTAAAAACAGTTTTGCCTTCTGCACTAGTTTGTCTTTGTGGAGTTTAGCTCTTGAGCAGAGAGTGGCTTATGTTCGTGTTTTGCATCACAGGTTTGTGACTGTACCAAGAGGTCCAAGGCCTTCTCCCATGGCGATTGGCAACTGAGCTCATGTGGTCCCTTCATTAGTGGCTTGGGATCTCTGCAGAGAACCAGTGTGTTGTATGCGGTGACCTTTGTCATGTAGTGTTTGTAATACAGGCATACAGTACCTCCTCCATGTAATGCTGGTAGGTATCTCTGGTGAGGCAAATCAGATTGCTGGGATTGTAGCAGCCAAGTATCTCTCCTTGGTGCCCCTGTGACTGGAGAGCTTTGTCACTTTGAAAAGCAGAAGTGTTAGTTTGTAGCAGGGCTAGAAGAGGTGGCTGAGGGCAAGAACCTTGAAATGGATTGGATTAATTTGGGAAGAAATTATCAAGTAAAAAGGAAGACTTTATTTAGAACTGTATGGTTTTATAGGATATGAAATGGAAGTACCATGGAAGGGCAAAAGTAGTTACCAGAGATCATGAGTAAAATCCTGTGAATATTGTGCCTTTCAGTGTGGGCTCCTGCGTGCTTTGAGTTGGATGAATAAACTGTTAACTGTAAAATGACATTGGATGGGGAAAAAAATCTTTGTTTTCAGAAATGGCTGTTTGCTTTCTTGGAATGTGGAGCAGGTGCCCAAACAGGATCTGGAAGCTGTGATGGACTGGTTGAGGTTCAACTCGTAAGCTAATGGTGTATCCCAGAGAGCACCACAAATTGGTTTTTGGTCGGCGGTGCCTTGCAGTGAGCCAAGGTAGCCGGTCCTAGTGATGAAATGGCAGCAGTTTCAGTCCTGCCTGAAAGAGGAAGTAGTGGTGCTGCTGAGGCAGGAAGCGAGTTCAGGACATGCAGGCAGATCTGACAGCACAGTTTCCTTTGGCTGGGAGAATGTACACATTTTAACCTGAAAACAAACTTCAGTAGCTTAAAAGTTAGAGAAATCTTAATAAGCTTGAAGGCTTGTGGTTTCTCCTTCAGATTGCACGTACAGCAACAGTGAAGGTGAGATCGTGCAGATTCTCTGGTTGTAGTAGGGAGCACTGATTGTGTGCAAAACCCCACAAAATTTCACTTAATTCTGCAGTTAGTAGTGCACATAGGTACTGGAACAGATTGCAGCTACTCTTAAGTTACAGAAAGTTTGTGAAAACAACGTGCTCCCATACTACCGCCACGTTCTATATGCTTGCCTTGCCTTTAGGATGTTGAAGTCGGACTTGCACAGGAGGTGCAAGTATGTTTGGGATGGTATGGCTTGTGCTTAGTCAATGGGAACCTGCCATAGGTACTGTGGATTTCTTCAGCCTCTTGTGATCGGTCAGTGACTTGGTGTTTGAACAAGCCTGTGTGACCAAAGTGTATCACTCCAGAATTTCCTTTGCAGCAGAAAGGATTACCGAGCTCCACAGTGTCCCACTGGAGACTTCAGTTCCTTGTTAGTTGTATTACTTGCATCTCTGTTAACACTTTTGGAATTAATCCTAAATGCCGATCAGCTGTCTTCCACAATAGTGTAATTGAGCTTTAAAGCAAAATCCTGTAAAATGGGCCTGTGAATTTGACAGAGTTTATATGGCTGTGTAATCCACAGTTTCCAGATGCCGGATCCCAGTTCTTTAGGACATTGTTGAGTTCTGTGAAATCCTGCTGTTGTGATCACATGCTGAGCAGGTTAAAATCCAGCAAGTACTACAAGTATCATTAGTTAACATGTACTTTACTGAGTTGCTGAAGTTTTGGGTTACCCTACAGAGAAGCTTGAGAGATCAAATCAGTGCAATGCTCTGTTTGGTTTTTTTTGTAATTTTTATTTATGTTTTTAAGAAGTCTTTAGAAGTCCTTGAACAGAGCTAAGGCATATTGACCTGCATTGCCTTCCCAGTCTTTTTCAGCTCTCCTGTCTGGCTTGGCCAGATGGCTCACAATTACATGGCTCAAAATCCACCCACTGCTCTCAGGCTGGGATGACTTCAGTGCCTTCCAGTCTGTTTCAATTCCCTCAGATATTTGAAACTGCTTGGAGTGCTCTCTCTGCTGGGTGTTGTACCTACAGACTTCCTTTTATGAGGTGGTGGCTTCTGGGGGGAAACAAGCCCAAAGCCTCTGTAACTTCTTTGTTTCTATTTCCCTTGTCCTTGCACTCTGGGGATGATTTATTATGTGGTTAATCTCAAATTGTATCAAATTACTTTTAAACCACAAGTCAATGATGTATGTATTCTTAAAGCTATTCCTATGGAAGAGTAGGTCCCAGGATAGTGAATCTAAGCTCCTTAGAAATGAGCTTGTTTTCAGCTGTGATCTATGGACTTCTTAGAAGTGCAAAACACGAAGTAGCTCATCCAGCTAATCTAGAAAGCCTACTAATCCAAGGAAAATAATTTATTCAACATCTCCACTTTGCCACTGCTAAGACTTTGGAGACCTGTGCTGAATGCTCTAAATCTGTTTAAAACTTACACTATCTTATTTCAGTATTTAAACATAACGTTGTACATCCATTAAAAAAAAAAAGTAGGGGGATCCCTTTACTGAAGAGATGTGCTCAAATTTGTTTTGTTCCTTTTAACAAGTAATCTTGAAGGGTTTAATTGGGGCAGGGGGGAGCACAATTGAACAACTTGTGTGAGAGCAGTGGTACTTGCTTGTTTCATAGAGAACTTCCAGTGGTTCCAGTTCAGTTGTTTTCATGGTAAATATTGTTAGTTTTGTGTGAAAGGAGGAAGAACACAAAAAAGAAAGAAAACAACCCTGCCCGGGCTTTTCCAGACCCCTGTTGTGCCATTCAGGTTCTGCTTTAGGCTCCAGAGCAAGGCTTTGGGTTATTTGCTCTCTGTTTTGTTCCCACTGCCAGAAAACTGAAAGGATCAGATCACCTGGTAGAAAAAGATAGTGTGTGCTGCCTCACCCAGTGCAGTGGTGTGTGTGTTTGAGTCGTTGATATGCACCACGCCAATGCTTCGCTTCAGGAGGGAATTGGAGGTGCAGAGGGAATGAGCAGTGCTCTTGTAGATGCTCTTGATTTGCAGTGCTGGTGTTCTCTGTGAGAGAAACTGTGTGGATGGGGCTGATAGCTCACTGCCAGAGTCGGAGCTGTGGCAGGAATAATGTGAGCTGTGTGCAAGGTGTGTGTGTGCAGCTGATGGTGTGTCAGCCTCAGTCTCTGACCTGAGCCCTTGCCAGAGAACAGCAGCTTCTCTCCTAGTGCCAGTGTGGGGACTTGGCTGTGTTCAAGGACAGGGAAGAAGCGAAGGATTGCAGCACACTATTCCGTGAGATGCTTTCTAGTACTGTGACTTGCTCTGGAGTAATGAGCTTTAAAGAGTAATACTTAAACCCATGTTTTTTCTTTTCACGAAGGTGTATGTGAGTTTTTCTGGTAATATACAAAATTTGGGTTTATAGAGAGTCATGGATTGGTCTGTTGCAGTGAGCACAGGGAATGCTTCAGGGCCAGGATTTTATCTCTAGTGTGCTTTCTGGGCTCTGGGCAGGTAGTCTGAAGCAGATGTGTAACCTGCGAATTACAGGTAAAAAAGGAAATGCAGATAGTTGGGGAAGCAGGTAGAAGAGGGAGGTAGAACAGGAAGGGAGGATTACAGCATGGAGCAGTTCTGGTCTGCCCAGGGGAGAGCTGGGTGGAAAGAGTGCTTCTCTAAAGGGGTGACTGTAAGTGCTGTTACGTGAGAGGGATGTTCCTCCACTTGTGCCAGCCCTGGGGTGAGCAGGGGTTCCAGGGACTGGCTGGGCAGTGTAACAAATTAGAGTGGAAATTGTAAAAACATATGAGAAGTAGCTGGGAAATGCAGTGTGGAGATTTGTTTTGTGCTTCATTTACTAACTCTGAGAGAAATTCCTGGAGGCAGCAGTTTACCTGTGCTGAACAGTGGCAGAGCTGAATGCTTTAGGCTTTTAAACCAAAAGGCAGATGGTAGAATTGTCTTGCCGATGTGAGCAGGGCATACTGGTGGCTGTATCTGAGGTTAGCTGGAATGCACTTGGGTTTGTTTGCTTGGCCTGAGTTTTGGCGTGTTTTGCTTTTGAAATCACCTTAATGAATGGCTCATCCCTTTGCACCTTTGCTTTGAGCATGAAGACTTTCTTAATATGGGCCTGAGCTGTGCTGTTCCACTGCCTGCTTCCTGTCTGGTTGCTTTTTTTTTGTTCTGAAATGGGGCTTTCTGTGGGATCAATCAGAGCCGCCAGCATGGCAAGGCAGAACTGTGGGACCATTTTGTAACTGAGGCAATATTGAATAATAGTACTTGGATATAAACAGTTGATCTGGCCTGAACACAGAAGATGTCTTTTGAAATGCGAATAATTGCTTTGTTCTTCTGAGTAAGTATGTGTTTGCTTCAGGGCCAAATTGCAGAGCTTTTTGTTGTATTAATGAAGGACCTGTTGATATGTCTGCACAGTGCATCCTGCTGAGTGTCTGCTGTGAAACTGAGATCTGCATAAATCAATAGATTCTATTGATATTGAAATGGGGCACCAAGTAGAGGACTGCTGGCAACACCTGATGCTTACACGCACCATTCGTTGTCTCTGTGCTTGCTGAAAGAAGATTCGTAGATAAGGATGGCAGTGTGAGTGCCTGGTATAGCAGGTGCCTGGCTGATGGCCTGCTCTGAGAATCTTTGTTGCCATTTCCTAAAACTGCTTGTGGTTTTGTCCGGGTTTTGTGGGAATGGTGCTGACTAGTATTCCCCTACAAGTACTGTTCTTAGGAACTTTTGAGGATGTTTATTATGAAGGTAGCTGTCTTTGTTCAAATCTTAAAGCATCCTTGCAGTATCTGGAGAAGAGCTGGGGGTGGTATGTTTCTTTTGAGTTCCTATCGATTCCCTTTCCTTGCAGGCATGACAGTGTGATATACAGTATCAGATCATGTTACTGACTGTGACTAAAGCCTCAAAAATCTGGATTTGCACTGTACTTAATTTACATTACTGTAAGAAGTGAAATCCCCAGGAAATGACCAAATGCATAGTTCAGGAGGGATTGATTTGTGGTTTTTAGTACAGTTACCCTGACCTGCAGTTACCCGGACCTGAGAGCCATGGCTGCATCTTTGCTTGGCTAAAGCTTTGCTGTTCCTACAATGGCAAATTTGCTGCTTGCAACACCCCCTGCTTCTCCATCAGGACTTTACAGAGACTTTGCAGCAAGTCTCTGTTGCTGTAAATAAAAGTACTTCAGATGATATGATGCTGACAGTCAGTGAGAGCTTTGCCACTGATTTCCTGGGGTCAGGATTTCGCACATCTACATGAAGGAATGACCAGAGGCCTGGTACACCTCTAATTAAAGTAATACACAAATTAAGGGCAGCTGTGCAACAGTGGAGGTAGCCAGCAAGTGTTTGGAGGAGATGTTGGTGATGCATACTGGTTTGGTTCATGTACTAAAGTTTCTGCTGAGGCAGTGTTGGAGTAGCTGGGTGCATCTGGATTTTGTGATATCTGAAGAGTAATTCCCTTGGGATCTGAATGCCCTGCTGAGCTCTCAGTGCTGTTAATACTTCACAGTGGGGATAAAGGTGTGTATTAACTAGCAACTTTAACCAGAAGATTGTAAAACGGTGTTTAGGTCTTAAAAAAGGTGCGGAAAGAAGAAACTAATAATGTTTATTTCTCTTTGTACAGGTTCATTTTTATTTAATAAATGCTGCTGGTGTGTCTCACGCTGAGCTGCTCTCCAGAGGGAGCTCTGTGGGAGGCAGGGGTGTTCCATAGCAGCTTTCAGGACCAGAGCTTACACTTCCAGCTTTCAGTGCATCTGAGGCTAGATGCTTCTGTGCATTAAAAACCGAGTCTGGAAGCCCAAAGATGTTTTTGCCCACCTCTGGGTAACTAGGCAAAAATTCTTTCGCTTATGAACGTGAGCAGCTTTGTGTGTGTAGTGGAGAGAAAGGATCTACCAGCTCATTTAGGAATGTTGTGCTTTCATGTCTCATGTGTGCTGTTAGTGGTTTGGGCTCCAGTCAAAGGTGATGTATCTATCTAGTGAGTATGGGAAACATCTAAATATATGTATCTCTTTTTTTTTTTCTTCTAGGTTCACTTTGGAGTTGATATTCTAGTAGATTTCAGCTATGCAGACGATCAAGTGTGTAGTAGTGGGTGATGGTGCCGTTGGTAAAACCTGTCTCTTAATTTCTTATACAACAAATAAATTCCCGTCGGAATACGTACCAACGGTAAGTGTGAGAATGGCTCCAGTTGTTCTTTGGGCATGATGGGGCAGGGTAGTATGAATTCCCTTTTGAACTAACCTTGATGGCATGCATGCCCTAGTACATGTGTTCTTACAGCCTGCTTTCCTCTTGGAGACTGACTAGTACAGCATGGAAAAGTGACAATCAGTCTGATATCCTGCTGCTGCCTTCCATATCACCTGGTAGTGCTGGTCAGTTCACCTGCATCTGGTCAGTTCTTGCTACTTGCCTGTTCTGCAGAATATGTGTTTTCTTTGTGGATGGATTCTGTGAGTGAGATTAACAGTGCAAACAACTGCAGACCAGTGGAGAGCAAGCAGTAGGAACACCTGCTCTCCCAGCTGTGCTCTCACTTCCTGCTACAGCTTTGTTTTTAAGGAAAGGAGTGTTTCATGTTGCTATAATAGTCAGTGACTACAGTTAACATTTTCTGAGGCTTATTGTGCTTTTGCAACTCTGAGAGATCCAGAGGTGTAGTGAACTGTGGAGCGTGACTGGTCAACTTCAGCTAAGTATGAGGAGTGTGTTTATATGCAGTCGCATTCTTTTGTACTTCCAAATGTATGCCAGTTTTATGTGTAGTACTTAACTATGTTGAAGTAACCTTTTTGAGTTTCACAGACTCAGTTTTCTGAAATACTGAATCCCTTGACTTATCTGAAGTTCAAGTTGAGAGCAGTTTGGCTGCCTGTGAGGCATGTGCACAGTCTTCCTGTTAGAAAAGTTCTTTTCTGCTTAGTATTGCATATGCAAGATCAGTGTATTGCCACTGAGGTGGATCAATTTTTAGTGAGGTTTCTTCAAGAGACTTTGGCAGCTGGATTCTCTTTTTACTAATTTTCTCTGTTATGGACCTGAAAAGGCCATCTTCTACTAATATACAAGTTGAAGAGTTTACCTAGGTATCCCAAGCAAATTTGGACCTGGAAATGCATCACAGAGAACGCCTGCCAGTGAAAGGGTTGCTAATATTCTCTGTGTTACAAAGTAACTCAGAAGACCAGATACCTCCTCTGAGATGCCAGGTAGCTCTGCCAGATAGCTCTTTCGGAATAGGACTTTACAAAAATGCCCTCTCATCGTGGGAAAGAAGTTGCAGTAAACATCATCACCATTTTTTTGAGGTATTGGCTTTGCATGCTATCCAAAATTTTTCAACTTGCCAAATACGAGGTTTGCCCTGGATAGGACAGACTTCCACAAAATAAAAATGTTTGTCTTTAGCTGTAGTTCAGGAGCTAAAGATGAAAGGACTCCCAAACCTCATAGTGTTCAGGGTAAATGCAGTGGCCACTGTTGGGAACTTGTGGATTGTGCTGTAAGCGCGGAGACCTGGGATCAGCCTCTCTCATGGGCTCTGTTATGGATTGGTAGAGAAGTGGCATTTGAAACTGTTTTGCCATTCTTAAATTTTTCAGTGGTGTCAAGTACCCTGATGTGATGCTTGTAGGGCAGCTACATCCTGCGCTGAACCTGTGAAAGGCTGGTTGTCCTATTTAAGCTATTCTTTATAGTCAAGGCAAAATGAAATTGGTCAGTGAGTTCAGCAGTGAGTGTTTCTATACTTATCCTTTGAGGGAAATGATTAAGTTGAAAAATGTTATAATCTTAAAATGTATGTTTTGAAAGCCTTCAAGTTTGTCTTCTGTCCTGCACGCAGTAGTACTGGCTGTAAATCTCTGCTAGCAAGGAACGTGGAAAACTTGGTGAAAAGTTAGTTGCCAGTGAAGTGTGTTCAAGGTGTACTAAGGCTTCTTTATAGTGCCTTTTAAATCTGCCTCATGTTTTAAAAATGTTATTTACTTCTCAACTTCATGGCTTGAGGACCTTGCTGTTCTGGAGATATCAGAGGCCCGTTCCTAATTCTGTGAACAGCCTAGAGGTATATTTCAGACTCTGGAAACTGGTATGTAACCTCTGATATTCCAGCTGATGCTTCTAGTAATAAATGGACAGAGAAATAGAACAGATACTGCTGTGCTTGTGGAGTGGCCTGGCCACAATATGGATGGAGAGCACACCAGTTCAGACAGATAGATAGTTCTGTTCAGTTGGCTCTGTGGAGGATATTTCTCAGTGGAAGATGGGTTTCTCTTCATGGAGGATATTTCCCAGTGGAAGGTGGGTTTCATGGTGGTGCTGCACATGGTTTGTTACCTATGTGTTTTTGATGTTGTTGCCATTCTCAAAAATCAAGGCAGTGAGGGGCATGTCTTTGGAAAGGCACTGACAATGTTTGGGTTGTGACAGCTCAAGTGTGAGTCCTGTCCCATGAGAGCTCATGCCAGCTGCTGCAATGGACTGTCTGGCATTGGCAGGAACTGAAACTTCTATGGGCTCTGGTTTTTAGCCATTTTGGCACAACTGAAGATGAAATAGTCTGTGTATTGTGCTATGAGACTATAGTTGCCTGGTTTGTGTGAAGGCCAGCCTCGTAACCCTGGCCTCCTTAGGGCTCTACCACAAACATTTCAATAGAAGCTGTACCTTAACAAAAATATTGAAGTTTAAAAAATCCCATTTTGCAGATAGGGAGCTTTAAAAACAAAAAAAGATGAGAAAGAAGACATGCTAATTGCTCTGAAAGGGCAGCTACAGGTGGTAGCTGAACAAAAATGGGGGGATATTGAGCTGTTGACCATCTTCTGACATGTGGAAGAGCAAATGCTCTGACCTTCATCATTCTAGTTCCTTGTTCTGTTCCTAGGAACGGTGGACTCCTCATCCTGATCTGTCTTTTGGGGTCTTGAAGCAGTACAGTCACGGCACGTTGAATGTGCCCTGTGGAATACTTTCCACCCTCCCTCAGCCTCAAGGTGTTACTTGGAGCTGGACACTTTCTTGTGTGTTCAGTAAGGCAAACCCAGTGCAGTGTGTGATGGATTGGGCTGCAGGTAATGGAGACGCATGGTGGAGTCTCTTGCAGTGCTTTAAAATCTTGAAGGTTTACTGTGTCACACTAAAGTTGAAGTTTGGAGTTTCTGTGGCAGCGTGGGAAACCTCCTTGCAGTAACAGGCAAACACTGTTGTAGGTGTTTTGCTCAGTGGTTTTTGCCATGTGTTATTCAGTGGTGTACCTCATATACCTTTGCTTTAATATGTCATGGAAACAGCTGGAGTATCCCTATTCCATATGGAATTGTTCTGTTAATGATATTAGTGGTAATAGCACTGTAATCCTGATGGTTCTGTTTTCCTGTGGAGATGTCTCTTGTTCAGATCAGAGGTGCTCTGGCAAGGGGGATAGGATGATGGTTTGAGAGGTGGCTTATTCATGTCTCCTATAAACGTGTGTCTCTTTTCTTGCCAGGTTTTCGATAACTATGCTGTAACAGTGATGATTGGGGGAGAGCCTTACACCCTTGGCCTCTTCGATACTGCAGGTGAGAAACCAAGTGCTTGTGTCATTATATCTGACCAAGATTTACCTGAGGTGATGTTGAACATGAAGACGTACAATCGGGGTTTTTTTGGTTGAAAATTTTTTTTTAATGGGAGGGAAAAATCTCTCTTGATTCTGTCAAGACAGAATGACTAATATTAGAACCTCTTAAATGTGTGTATGTTTCTGCATCCTTAATGTAGATGAAGTCAGGGTGTGGATTTCATAAGCCCTCTCACTGCATGCTTTTAAAAATTAAAGATCTGCTAGCTTCTTGTTTAAGCTGCATCTCAGTTTTAGGCTGGAGAAATGTGTAGTGATGAAACAGCTAAACATTGCTTTGTGCGTGTGAAAAGTTATGAAGAAAGGGTAGAAACTGGTTCAGCTCCTGGATACTCAGTCCCTACCACCTAATAATACTGAAGTGATGTGGCAGCAACTGGTATTGTAAACTCTTCTTCAAAAGAGCCCTTCTGGAGAGCTTAGTTCATAAGCTTTCATCTAAAATTGTCTGATATAATTTAATCCGTTTCCACCTGTGTTCTTACATGCATCATTAGCGTCTAATTTTATTAATGAAACAATCTTAGGTTTCCAGTTAAACCCTATAGCTGTTAAAGAAACTTCGCTGTTTGGCCATCCAGTCACTCTTCACCACCTGAGGTGGGACTGAAGCCTGTTCGTAGTGGCAGCTCCAGTGACCTGGTGGGGCCTCGCTTGGCTCTCAGCATGCACCACACTTCACAGTCAGACAAGGTTTCCTTACTGCCTCGGCCCCAGGTTTCACATAGATGTCTGAGACGTCCAGATCCTTAAAATTTAATTGTGGTGCAAAACCAAAATAACAGCTTGAGCTACTGCCTCTGGGAAGAGACCCTGAACAAAGCAAACCGTGAGCTTTTATATCCCTCACAGTGTGTGTTTGAAAGTCTGGGGGCCTCCAGCTGAGTCCTTGGCTCCTGCTGTATCTCTGAATGTCCATCAGCTGTCTGTGCCGCAGGTCCTCAGGCCCTTTGTTGTGCAAAGGGTCAGTGCCAGCTCATCCGGGGCTCCCAGGCACCCAGAGCTCAACGTGCAGCTGGCACTGCAGCTGTACCGTGAGCTGTCTGTACTGAATGTATTCTTCAGCATGGCTTCACTTAGCTTTCCGTGTTCTCCTCCCAAATGTGATTCGTGTTTCCATTATTGTAAGCTCCTAGTTAATTGATAAGGAGTTAAGTGGAAAAGAGAGACTCCTTCCTGACAGATGTTGTGTAAGCTGCTGTAGGGATCTTGGTGGTCCTGTAGCAGTGGTAGCATTGCACAGTCCCTATGTGGGGAATTGTGTTGGGTCCTTCTCTGCCTGTTTTCTGGTTGAGGGTTCAGACCTCTGAGAAGTGTTGTGTGTGTAGTTGCGCACATTCATGTACGATCAACATGAGCAGCGATCCAGCTAGTAATTTTGAGAAGTTACCAAATGACTTTAGTGCATGTAGGTGACTCTGTGCATTTGTGAATGTAAAGGCTGTCTTTCTGGGGCTGGACTGCTGAGGGGAAAGTATTTGTTCTTAATGGTTGCCTGCTTTTTCTAAATAGCAGCCAGCACAGGTGACAAAATTTAGGAAGGGACGAAACCCCTATTGCTAGTTCGCAGATTAAAACTCAAGTCTTTGTTTTGAGCTTGTACTTGGAGGACAGACTTGGAGTAGTCTGTTAATTGCAACAAGATATTTTTGATTTAGATTAGATACTAGGAAGAAATTCTTCCCTGTGAGGATGGTGAGGCCCTGGCACAGGTTGCCCAGAGAAGCTGTGGCTGCCCCTGGATACCTGGAAGTGTCCAAGGCCAGGTTGGATGGGACTTGGAGCAACCTGATCTAGTGGAAGGTGTCCCTGCCCATGGCATGGGGTTGGAATGAGATGAGCTTCAACGTTCTTTCCACCCCAAACCATTCTGAGACTATGATTCTGGTCAGTGCTTACTCCTCTGTCTCCAGCCAAGCACAGTAGCCAAAACAGGCTGTCTAGATTTCCGTCTTCAAACTGTACGTCTTCTCCATTGAGGTGTCCCAGGTGTTGTGTTCGCTCCTTCAAGAGCATGTAGGTCTTTGTCCTGTATGATGGATAAGACAGCATTAGTTGGAATGTGAGACATTTTAAACAAGTGTTTTGGGTTTGGTTGCCAGTAAGTGCAGCAGCTTCAGTGCCAAATTGGCCTTCTAAAAGCAGTGCTGCTGAATTGGGCAGGAGGAGGTTTAAGAATGAGATTGGACAGAGTCAGGCTGGTGGATCAGTGCTTAATGGTGCCTTGCAGAGACTACCTGCCTGTAGGGACTCAAAGGGAAGAGGCTGGCTTCTTCCAAAGCACAGCCCATGCTGGGACTTTGGTGGGGTTTTAGGGGAATACTGCTGGGTGGCCTGGTCACAGTCATGTGTACCAGCAACATTCTCCTCCTCATGCCTGGAGACACTTCACTGAGTGCTCACAGCGTAAGTCAGAACATTCTTGTGTTTTTTTTCTTCCCTCCAAAGAGCAGGGGTTTTTTTGCAGGGTAATGGAATTTGATGTTGTAATACTTGTAATGAACGGACTAGGTGCAGAGGACCTCATCTATAACTGGATCCACGTTCTGCAACTTTCCTTTATAATTGAAGAGAGTGTTACGCAGTCTGAGGGTGTTTGATCTCAAAATGTATTGGAGACTTCCCAGCTTTCCTGTGAATTTCAGCAGCTCACTGTTACGTAGCAACTGAATCAATTCTGGTTTTGAAACAGATTTTTCAAATGCTTGAATTCACTGTATGCTTGGCTCTTTGCTTAAGAGTTAGGATTAATCACAGCCATGTTGTCGTGATGAAATGTGCGTTCTGACTCCCTGTAAAGGGCAGGATTTTTTTGTCTGGGTCTAATACAGTGTTAATTTCCTCCTCTAGGTCAGGAAGACTATGATAGATTACGACCCCTCAGCTATCCACAGACAGATGTATTTCTGGTCTGTTTTTCAGTGGTCTCTCCTTCTTCATTTGAAAATGTGAAAGAAAAGGTTGGTTGAACTCTGCTTGAAAAAGGAGCTGCTGAAGTATGTCAGGAGTTACCTCAGGTGGTTAGTAACGAATGCTGTGTCTCTTCTGTCTTTAGTGGGTACCTGAAATTACTCACCACTGTCCAAAGACTCCTTTTCTGCTTGTTGGGACCCAGATTGATTTAAGAGATGATCCCTCAACAATTGAGAAGCTTGCCAAGAACAAGCAAAAGCCCATAACTCCAGAGACTGCTGAAAAGCTGGCCCGGGACCTGAAGGCTGTAAAATACGTGGAATGCTCTGCACTTACGCAGGTAAGCGTTGATCTTTTACCATTTTTGCTTGCTTTTATTCCATACTTTTTTCAGTTCCAGGGAAAAACAGCTCAATGTGGATGTGAAGGGGGATGTAAGCTCTGTTTCTGCTATTTACACTGTAGCTTTCTCTTTGTCGTGTTGTTCTAAGGCACAGAGAGTTGGCAGTGGTACAAAGAAAATCAGCCTGTGTGGATTCAGCCTAGTGTAGAGGGTTGATGGAGGAGGATGTGCTTACTGTGTTTGCTTCTGTGCTGGAGAAAAATAACTGTTGAAAACTTAGGAGGTACATTATGGACAATAATTGGGTTGGGACACAGAGTGCACCTCAGTGCTGAAGCGAGCAGGCAAAGGGAAAAAACGCCTTTCATTAAACTTAATGCTGGTACTTGTAAGATTGGAAACCTTCATAGTTGAGAGTTGCCTTCTCTTCCTGTGCAGCTGGTGGTGAGCTGTTTCCTGTGTCCTTCCTTCAGATGGAAGTTCTGTTGAAACAGAAAATAACAGTTAAATAGTTCTTAAGACAGTTCTTACATCATGTTTATAACTTGTGAATGTGAGTCAAAAGCCAACTAAAGTAGCTGATTTGAGAGCAAGAAACTCCATTATCTTTTCCCTTTCAGTTGGGAGTGCTAGAGTGGGAGCCATTTTCTGGCTGGCTGACCTTTTGGCTTGACTTTGGATGCTCCAGGAACTTAATCCTAGGTTCCTACTCTTGCAGAATTGACTGTAACTCTTTTAACAACTTCATTAATGCTGGTCTGTAAAGAATTTGTTCCTCCCTGATGTGCATGTGTCTTAGGTTTGAACCAGGGGTGCACAGTATCAAGCCCCTCACTCTTTCCAGTTACGCTGTGCATTCATCTCCTTGAGCACAAAACTGTATTACCAAACTTCACAAAGCCTGAAGTTTTACTTGTCCCTTTTGCCCAGATTGCATACTGACTCTTCCATTTAAAATCCTGAGGCTTTTTTTGTAACAAAGATTCGCCTGGGTGTCTCCTGTGAAGGAAGTGGCTTTGCTGGAGTTGTGCAGGACACTGGCACTGGAGGTGGTGTGGTGAGGCATGCTGCTGTTCATCCTGGGAATCCCTTATCAAAAGGTGGTCTTGGCCATGCTTCCTAACTGCCCATAGGCAAGCTGGAGGCTATTTATGCTTGAGCTGTAATTTTCTTGGGTCTATTCAGCCCCAAGATACTGTTTTAGATGGTGTCTGGCACAGCCTGAATGCTGCTGCTAACTGGGCTGTAGAGCCTGCTAGTTGGGTAAATACCTACCAGGGCCTTTGTCCTGTGTTGCTCACTGGGACCCTTTCCTCTGTAGCTTTGGACTTGCTTTGGACTTGAGCTTTAGTCTGCTCAAATTGCATGGAGTCACTTAGAGTTACCAGAGCAAGAGTTGATATGACAAAAAATGTCAGTGTTTATCCATTCTTTCTATTTCCAGATAGACTAATCTGTATCTGTTGCAGTGAACAACTTTATGCGCTTGGAAGCTCAGCCTACATTTCTTCCAGAGCATTAGTACTTGTATACCAAGTGACGATTTTAGGAGTCAGGAGTGACCTGGGAGGAGGGTTCAGAAGCCTTCTCACCTGGATGACTAGTCGGTTTGCATCTGCTCCATTCTTCTCCCTTCATTTATTGTTGATTTACAAAACACTTTTTTCCTGGGTCTGTCATCAGTAGCTGGTGAACAGCAGCGTAGAACAGCAGCGAAGCTGATCTGCGAAGGGTTGTGTGGAGCTCCTGCTGTGATCTCATTGGCAGCGTGCTGAACACAGAAGCCGGCTGCTTCCCTGGCTGGGAGGGTTGTTTTCCTACCTGCGAGGCAATGCTATAGTAGCTGATTTCAGCTGAAGTGAGGCTCAGCTGGGTAATCAGTCTCTCTGCCTTGGATGCTGTCTGTGCAGTTCACTTCAGCAGTCCAGGGTGGTTTTTTTCTTCCCAACTAATTTACAAATTACTTTGACACCACAGTAGCAAATAACCATAGAATCATGGAGCTGGCATTATTTGTTTTTGTACTATGTGAGTCATGAGAGGCTGAGTTTCTGAGTTTTTTTCTGTAAAGACGGAGTATCTTCTCCCCAGGTTTAAATGAGTGCTCTATTGGAGAGCCAATTCTATCCCCCTTTCCTCAGATTGTGGAATCCCTTCTTGTGATGAAGGCATTTTCAGTGTTCGTCTCCAACCTTTCTCTACAAAATAGGGCCCAGTGCCAGTGTGACAAGTAGGTAAGGCTTTGCTATTAGGAAAGGGTGACTGACAGATTGCAACTACAGTGATTGTTACTTCTATTAGTCTTGGGTGTGCAAGTGTCTGGACTTTCTGAAGCCCAATCCTAGTACCTCACACCAGAGAGAATGCTGAATTTGGTTTCTTTTCCCTCCTCATGGTGGGTTGACAGTTTTGACACAGATTTATAAAGTGCCTTAAGCTGTCCATAAACAGAGGGAGTAAGGGAAGCCTGATCTCAGCTTGTTCTCTGTAACACAAAAGTCGTGATTTTAACAGGCCTGTGTGCCTGTCGTATTGAAGAGTTTCTTCCCTTCATGTTGTTACTCTTGGTCATCCAGGCTTTTAGCCCTAGTCCATTTTCACAACAGTTTTGTCCCAGTTCTTTTTTTTTATCATCTTCTCTTTTTTGCTAGGTCCTTCAAAACAAATCCCAAATTCTGCACTCCTGAACAAATTTCTCCCAGGCAATACAAAAATAAAAGAGGAGTCTCCGAATAGGAGAATTTAAGTAAAATTGTTTTCTTGATGCTTGCTCTGCCTGGGTTCTTAATCTGTCTAACAGTACATAATTGATTTTATGCTACAGCCTTATTCTCACAGAGAAAGGAAATCTAATTAGTACTTAGACTTCAGAGGCATTATTTATCTGAAGTCTTTAGCTGTTTTGTAAGCCTCAGTTGCAACTCATTTAAAGAAAAGTTGCTGGGGAGGATGTACAGAATGCACAGAATGTACATTGTAGTTTCCTTAAACTATTCTTTCAAATATAATCTTGCATGTAATGTGATGGCCTTAAATGCTTCCAGGTGGCACTGCCTTTGAGGTCTCCTGTGTATGTGCTTCAGTAAAACAAGATTAAAGACCTTCTAAAAGGGATATATCCAGTATAACCTGTAAGGGAGAAACTAGTTACGTTTGAATGATCTTGAAAGAAGTCTAAGTTTTGCACAAACTGCAGTTGTTCGTAGGATGTAATTGAAGCTTTTCTGTTTGCCTTCAGCTATCATAAAGCAGTTCTCCTGAATTTTTGAAGGGTGCACTCATGACAGTAGATTTAGGCGAGTCCAGTTAGCCTAAACTGAGCCAGGTTTCACTTCTGGTGTTGTGAGTAACTTGGCAGAGTTGGGTGGGAGTGGTAACACCCTGCACTGTTCCTGTTGTGCTTGCTGCAAACGCAACGCATATTCCATGCTCTCGTGTAACCCCTGCGGAGTCCTGCAGCTCGGTAACTGCTTGTCTGGTGTTGGATCCCAGTTGTTCCTAACACTGTTCCTGTCTTTCTGTGGTTACACTTGCTTTGGAAACTAAACTGAATAACTGAAATGCACCATTTCCATGCTGGCTCCTAGTGTCAAAGTAGCACTGGTAAGGTACTGCATCACTTCTAAAGACTGAGAGTTAGTGACTGTCGGTGATGATGGCTTACCAGGGAGGTCCTGCTTCCATCCCAGATTGTTCCCAGCCATTTGGAGACCTTCAGTTATTCAGGGGCTGAATTCACAAAGCAGAGGAGTTGTTTGGAGCCTTTGCTCTGGACCAGCTGCCACCTAGGGAGTTGGGAGCAGTAGTCTGTGCATCCAAGGTGCTCACTTATCCACAGTGGGTGACGACAAAAGGTTTAACTGACCTTTTGGGTCCGTGTGGTGGGGCAAGCTGCCGTGTGCTTGATTTATTCCTCTGTAAACTCCCTCAGTGTATGTACAGCAGTGGAGTGGAAACCGTCAGCCTTTGTGTGGCCCCCGCCCCCACGTTCTTGCTGTGTTTGTGCTTCTTCCCTTCTGATGTTGATTTTGTCCACCTTGGCCTGTCACATGTTCTGTCTGTCTCTGTCATTGACTTCTGGGTCATCTAAAGGAGGTTTTCTCCTGGGATCTACTTTGTTTTTTTGCAAAGTAAATCTGTTTACTGCCTCTGTGAATTCAGCCTGCTCCTGAATGCTCTTTGTATCTGCTTGTTTTTCTCTAATCCTCTAACCTGGCTGCTGTTTTTTCTCCTCCCCTCTGTCTTGTAGAGAGGTCTGAAGAATGTGTTTGATGAGGCTATCCTAGCTGCCCTCGAGCCTCCGGAAACTCAGCCCAAAAGGAAGTGCTGTATATTCTAAACTTTCTTCTTCCCCTCTTGCTGCTGCTTCCTCTGTCCCACTACTGTAGAAACCTGGTTAAAAATGAATCAAACCACCTTGATTGAAAGCTGTTGTGCCTGCTTGCCATCTTAGAGCAACCTCTGTATTAGCTCTTGGACTGAAAACAGTATTTGAGATCTTTAGTAAAACATTGTGACTGTGGAATGTGAACTGGACTCGCTTAACTCCCTGCTGCTTGGGTTGCCAGGTGTGGCTAGCTTTATAATTCAGGCTGTTGGGGGAAAGGATTTGGTTACATCATTATTTAAAGAACAACCAAAAAAGTAAGAGATGATGTTTGATCTTCCTGAATCCAACTGGAAGAAACAATGCGTGTGTTTTCCATTTCTACTTGTGACTCTTAACTGTATTTGCATGACAAAAGTACCTGAACTGGTGATCTGCAAATGATGCTGTAATGTGAAGGGTTTTCTGGTTCTCCTGTGTGCAGTGAGATGTTTTCTGTTGCTGTTGCTTTGGCTGTCTGTGCTATAGTGGAGTATCTGTCAGTCCTTGGGGGGGAAGGAAATATTTATGTACTTGCTACTGCTTTATGAACTGTTAAAATTCTTGCTTTCACTAACATGGTAGAGCTCTTCATTTCAATCAATAGATCCTTAAAGCCTGTTACTGTAAGATGTAAAGCTGCTGCTTACTATCATGCTTCTGATTTTTATTGTTTTAAGGAAAAAAAATCAATTGTAGCTTGTCTTTAAATTTTGAAATTAAAAATTGCAGTTGTTTGTATAAATGACTGATGAAGCTTTATTCAAGTTGCATCTCCCGGCTCCAATTTAATCTTTAACAGAGTGTATGGTACCCCTCTGTACTCCTCCCAGCTTGACTTCTTTGCTACCATGGCAGCTTCTGGGCTCTGCCTAGCTGCTTCTAACCCTGGGATGTCTGGGGCTGGATGCCCAATCAGAGCATGTACTGGACCAGGTTATCATTGCATGCTTGCCTTGTCTCTCCTCCACTAATACATGGGTGTGTGTTGTCCCAGACGTGCTCCAGGTTGAGCTCTTCCATCTGAATGCAGCACTTTCTACTTTGTCATTAGCATGTGAAATGTGTGAGTAGCCAGTTAATCATAAAAGTTGCCTTAAGGAAATTACTTTGGTGCGCGTGTTTTGCTTCTTGTGAAGTACACTGGTCTGCTCTCAGATGATCCGTTTTCTTGTTCTGAAAATGAGATGCTGTGCTCAGAAGCTGCTGAGAGCAGTGGTACGGAGCCTCGCTGGGCAGGCAGGCTTTGGGATGGCAAATCTCCATCTGTCCTTAGAGGGGTGTGGCTGCCACTTGGCTTTCTGGGGTTTTGTTTGTGTGAAAACTCAAAAAATGAGACTGCCCCTTTCTCTCTTTGCCCCTTTTCAGAAAGGCCTAAAGAATGTATTTGACGAAGCGATATTGGCTGCCTTGGAGCCCCCGGAGCCGAAGAAGACTCGCAGGTGTGTGCTGCTATGAACATCCCTCCACAGCCCCTTCTGCAAAGCTGGTGTTTGATGTCATACTAAAAGCAATGTTAAAATCAAACTAAAGATACAAATTTTAAAATTTGTTTTTGCAATAATGACAAATGCCCTGCACTCCCATCTCCCCCACACAATCCCTGTGTGAGATGAGAATGTTAGTGTTTATTCCCCAGTGCCCGCTCAATTCAGTTAAACTAGTTAATTTTGAGTAATTATGTATTATCAGAAGACACTGATCATTACTAGTTTTTTATTTTGTTTATTGTTTCTATTTTTTTTTTTTTTGTTTAACATCAAGGCATGCTCAATGACTTTTTCTGTAACAGACTAATTTTAGGCTGTTTAACTGAAGTGTTGCCCCTTACACTGGTGTGGCAAGACTTGGTTCTGGTTTCTAGACCTTGTAGGGCTGTTCTGCAGCCAACCAGCAGTCTGGGTATGAGCAGACTTCAGTCAGGAAAGCAAAATGTCCCTAACTGGTGCTCCTATAAGAAGGATTGTAGAAAATACATCTTCTCTGAAGTTGCCTTGTATCTTTTTCCCCTGGCTTTTTAACTGTGCAGGTCATAAATATATACCCCATCCTCTAAGTTATGAAGCCTTAGGAACAGGAGAATGATGTTCTCTGGATGCACCATCAGACTTGAAACTAACTTGCCAGTCTCTTCCTTAATCTTTGCCATCATAAGCTTTTGGCTCACGTTGAAGAAATAACTGCGCCTTTAGAAACACGCCTAGCTGGGTCAGTTGGCTTTTAATGAGTCTACCTTCTGCCAATCCTTAATTATTAGAGAAATGCTTACAATGACCAGCACATACACTGCTGCTTGGACACCCTGAAGGGGCCTGGGATGTGCTACAATGGGGTTTGGAGCTGGCTCTGATGGTGCATCTCTTGCTGGATTGCTTGGCATCCTTCAGAGAGGAATGGAAGGATAATCTGTGTCAGTTGAAAGGAAGTGCAGGGAGGGGCTTCTGGTGTTCGGTGTGACACCGTATCGGGACCAGTTGAGGGAACCTCTTTTTCTGTGTTTTGCTCATGAGTAACTTTGAACCTGTAAGAGGGGCTCCAACCCCTGAGGATCATGTGCAGTTTCTCTACATAGACCAACTGCAGCATTGTAAGGATTTTACCAAAAATATACTTTGGTTTGCAAATTCAAAATTTTTTAAGTCTTAGGGAATCTTCTCCATCTTCCAAAATTTCAATTTCTTGTAGACTCCTTAGTGTTGAACCAATGCTTTTTCATGTCTAAGTTCTTTGTATATGCATTCTTTTCAGATGTATTAAACATAAACTTCCTTCACAAGCCTGCCTGAGGGTAGTTATTTCCTTTGCCTTTCTCCTGAGTGTGAAGGACTTGTAAATATGGCTTTTATCCCTTGTGAGCCCCCCTCTCCTCCTTGTGAGCTAGCTTGGGTCTTTCCTTAGTGTTTAATCCTTGTCAGTCTGCTTCTGGCCTCAGTCCTGTCAAAATTGCTCTAATCTTTGATGCAACATCTTCGCTGTCAGACTCCTATGAAGAGAGCATTCAGTAGTTCTTAATGAAAGAAATACTCAGTATGCATGCTCCCAAATAGTAAAAGCTGGCTTTTGTGGCTTATTGGGCTCCTGCGCCTCTTCTGTCAAGAAGTTTCTTGTTGTTCCCTGCTCATGGGCAGATAGCAGAAAGCCTAAAGGGACAAATGGCATCATACTTATCCCAAAACTGCACACACTTCATCACACCTTTTTGTTCATGCTCCAGAAGAATAGTGAAGTCTTACACTGTTGATAATAACTTGTATTTATTATTAAAACACATTAGAAAGAGCCTCACTTTTCTTTTAAGAAGCTGATTTTTGGGTACTCTAATCCCAAATCTTAGTGTAAAATGTGTGGTTTTTCCACTTTTCACAGTGATTAGTGCTGCTGTTCAACTTTGCAGTTCAGTTTTAATTGCCGCCTTCTGTGGGGGGGTTTGACTGGAACTCTGGCTTCCTGGAGAAGGTTCTGCTGGTACGTGTTGGTGGCTGTTCTTACAGCTTCTGCACCTTGTAACAGCTAATCCTAATTCCTATGTCTAAAGCCAGCAGCAAGACCGAGGGATTGCCTGCAGGAAACTGCCTTTGGAGTGGAGGGAGAACCCTTTATGACTTCCTCAGGGTTACCCTGTCAAGCCTTTTCTATCTTGGATATGTCCTTAAGTGGTCCCTCTGCATGCATCTTCACGGCAGTGGTCTGTGCCAGTCCTTTTGGCTAAGCAATAAAGTCTGTTCTGTTAAATCAGGGCCACAAGGTTAAACTTGTCTCTGGAGGGAATCCAGGAGGTGCTAGATGATGGAAAAACATACTTTTCAAGGAGCGATACTGTTTCCTTCCTCTTAGTGTTGCATTAGTTTTGCAGAAGTCTGATGGCTCCCTGGATCTGCTAGGACATAGCTGTCCCAGGCCTGCGACTGGTTAAACAAGCTCGAACAGCTCTCAAGCTGTTTCACGCTGTGCCTGGCTTTTGCTGGAGTGTGGTAGAGAGGTTTGTCTGAGGCCAGGTGTGTGAGATGTGCTCTCTCTTGCCAGGTTCTCGAATGAGCTCTATGGTGACTGTCTTCCTTCCTGTATGAAAGTATGAAAAACTGACAAAAGCAGGCAAATCCACCACTTGCTTCCCCTTCTGAAACTGCCACTTTTAGCTAGTGGGTTTGAGAGCACAGGGCTTGGAGGCAGGTGGGAATATGTGGCACTTTTTTGATCCTGGTATGGCAAGCCAGTCTGTGGTGTCAGCTGGGATTTCCTCACTGGGGATTTTCCTGTTACTGACAGGATTTGCCTCTGCAGATGTACTTGCAGCTCAGGGCTGTTGTCCTCTCACCTGTGAGGGCTACTGAGGTACCTTCAGCAGCTCATGAGCACAAATAGAACATGAGGTTTGGACTGGCTGCTTAGCCAGCTGCTACATAAAATCCCAGAATCCCAAACTGGTTTGGGTTGGAAGGGTCCTGAAAGCCCATCTCGTTCCACCCCCTGCCATGGGCCAGGACACCTTCCAGTAGACTAGGTAGCTCCAAGCCCTGTACAACTTGGCCTTACGTGTGCTGATGGGGTCCCATGTAAAGGACCAAATATCTCTGATAGGAAGATGCCTGAGAATTCTGTCAAGCTTGGGCTGAGGCCTGCATGGAGGCTGAAGAGCAGCTTTGTGTTTTATTGTCTGGGACACCACAATTTCTTATTAAAATCTTTGGGTTATTCATGTAAGTCTTTTACTAAACAGCCACTTCTTCCTGCACAAGGATTAGGTTTGTGATTTGAGGGTTTTGGTTGGCTCTCATTGTGAACCTCTAGTTCCTAATATTAATCAGGTAGTAAGTGGAGTTCTTGCTTTTGCTGGCTACTCAAAGCAAGTGGCGCTTCATCAGCTGGTTGTTGTCTCTGAAGCAGGGATCATCTCTTTTCCCTGTCTGGGCTGTGTGTTCCCACACATCCTTCACATCAGCTCCATTAAGCTGTATAGGGAGACAGTTACATTCAGAAATTGCATGGAAATGAGACACCTTGCACGATACTTTCCTGATGAACTAGTGGACTCTGTTTTTCAGGGTCAAGCTGATACCAAAAAGAGTGTAAGGGGGGAGGTAGGAGAGCGATCTGCTGTAGAGGGTTAGGGAGTAGGCGGGAGCATGCCCACAGTGTGACCACTACAGCTGTATCAAGTAAACTCCTGTGTGCTGTGGTGACGAACAGCATGAATCTGTTTTCCCACTGTGCTGTTTTCCCACTGCTGTTTTCCACATTAACTACTTCCCTATTTAGTCTTCGATTTCCATATGTCAGTGGAGTTGATGTGGAAAAAAGCTCTGCCTCTTGTAGGGGACATATCTGCACCTGAAATCCAAACCGAGACACGGGACACCAGGGTTGATTAGTGGTGGGAAGAGTGCTCCAGGGCAGCAGTTGCTTTCCTGAGCAGAAGATAATTTTAAGCATACCCTAAGCTCAGTCCCTCCCTTGCCGATTTAGATGGTATGTGGAAATTTTCCACTGTATATAAGTGGATTCAGCTAATCCTGCTGTTTCTGTACCTTCTGGTGCAGGCATGGACTCCGCATGGCTGCTGTAATGCCGACTGGTGCTAAGATTCTATTCAACTGGTGGCTGGTTTTTCTCTCCAAGCTTTCCTGTGTTCTACTATCATGTTGGAGTCATGAGCCTTTTCTTGCTCTCTCTTGCCTTTTTCCCTGTGGGGCAATGGGAAACTGTTATGCCGTGGAAGAAATGGTACTGTTGAACAGTACCATCAGATGCAGTGAGGGTCTTCTTTACTGAGGTGTTTGGGAGGATCAGTAAGACACGCTGAGCTCTGCAACTTCCCCAGAATGCAGCTTCTTTGCTCAGCTGCGTTCTTCACTCCTCTCCTCCCTCTCCTTCCCAGTAATATGCTGGACCTTGCTGTCAGTGCTGGGCATTATTACATAGTGTGGCCCTAATTAAAATATGGGGAGGGTATCAAGTGAGGAGAGATTGGCACATTTGATAGGACCTCTGAGACAAGAGCTTTCAGGAGCAATGGCATCTTCCCCAACACAACCGAGTCACCCAGGCTTCTGAGCAGTTGATTTCATGGCATTACACAAACTGTCATGCACCACCAGTTAGCTGCTGCCTTTGGCCTTGAAGGGCTTTCCAAGGAACCTGTTAGTTTGTCTGACCTGGAATGGTTCCCTATGTGCTTCACTGTCTGCCTGGATTATGAGTGTCTGCCCTTCCTGTCCTAAGGAGTTCCCAAAAAGGAGATTAGACAGAATGCAGCTATGCAGCTGCTTTAGTGTTACATTGGATTGATGTACAACCTTCTGAGTTTTCTGTCCTTTATGTGCTATATTTCACATCCCAGAGTGGTTTTGGAGTATGCTAGTGGGATTTGTACTAGGTGACATGTAAGTGGGTATTGCCCTCCAGTAGAGAATAGAATTTGGGTCATTGGGGCCTGACTGGAGGGAGATTGAAGGGCTCCCAAAATCTCAGTGTTGCTGTTGGGTTGGTTTCGCTTGGTGGATCTGCTCCTGCTGGCTCTGCTGCTTACTGCTGCACATAGTTAAAACCAGAGCAATGATTTTGTTGTGTTCCCAAGAGACAGCAGTGTCCTCTGGTACTTGGCCGCCATCTAGATCTTGATTTGCAGATGGCAGCAGTCGCCTCCTTTTAAAACCAGACTCTGAGTGGTACTTGCAAGAGCACTGTCAGCAGTGACCTGACCCAGCCTCCCTGCTGCCTTATCTTATGTGAACCACCCTCTCTTTCCCCATCTGGCTATTTTCGATGGGGTGCTTCTGGGGTGCTAAGCTTGAAAGGTGTCTTGCTTTGCTTTCCCTGGTTGCCCACACCCTGATTCCTTTGAAAAACATTCCTCACTGTTGTTCCTCGTTAAAAAGATCAAGCATGACAGAGGAAATTACTGCAGTTTCTGAAGCAAAGAATAATCCTGAACTGATTAAACTGTGAACAAACAAGTTCTAGCTAGTGAAATGCACTAGTTGATTTCTACTAGTTTTATCACCTTGGTCCCATTGGTGATCTGTCTCTTTCATGGGCTGAATCAGTTCCTGAAATCAAGCCTGGGAAAAAAGCAACCATGAACTGGGAGTTGGCTGGAGCTCTCTGTGAACTTCTGCCCTAAATGACTTGTCCACGATTGCCCAAGAAGTTGGCAGCGTTGGTGCAGGCTGGAGCTCAACAACAAGGTTATCTTAGCTAGAGATCCTGCTGCCCTGCCGTAAACACACCGGCAAGTCCAGGGCTCCTCCCTCCTGTTCCTTTGGAAGCTGGTGCTGACTGACCAATTCCTCACTACAGTGAGGTGAGATGAAAATACAGCTTATCATGGGCTTAGGAAAAAAGCCTGAATGAAAAATGAATTGACCGTAGAAGAGATGGAGGAGCTTGGATGAGGGGCAGGGGAAGTCCTGATCTGCATCAGGGCTCCTGTCTGATTTTGTGGGTTCTCTTGGGTATAGATTGGGTATTTTTTAGACCCATCCTGATGCTCCTACCCTCTGCCTACTGCTCAGCTTTGGCAGAGGGTCAGAGTAAGCAGGGGGTATATTTATCTGATCACCCCCTAATGCAGTGGTCCCTGGAAGTTAGCAAACTCTTTTCCTTATGCCAGGGAGGTTTTTGACTTGAATTATCAATGTGAGCCCTGTGAGCTAAGGACCAGCTGGACACGGACCCTGTACAATGTGTGCTGTCAGGTCCCTGGCACTTCTTGGCTGTAGGCAGAGGGCTTCCCTGAGGCATGGGTGGGGGCAGCTCCTGGCCCCTGGAAGGCAGTATGTGTGCTGGGCTGTCTTTTCCTGTGGCGCAGTAGCTGGGCAAGGGGAGTGCTCAGCAATGAAACATTCACCGTGTGTGTGTGCCTGTCCGTGGTGCGTTTCCAGCTGCCCTCTGGTGGTTTGCGACAGAAGGGCTGAGATTGGAATTTGGCCCATGTTCCTGACGTCACATGCTCGTGAGGGCCTCCGCGGCCAATGGGACCTTCCGGAGCTGAGCGACCTTTGGAGCGGGAGCCCGCAGGGTGGGACACAGTGGGCTCCACTGCAGCAGCCCTCCGGGCCTCCTGGGTGACCTGCAGTGGTGCCTGGGTCATGGTGCTGCTAATAAAGCCTGATGAGGTGCTAAACGAATCGACTGTAAGAGTCATACAAGTTGGTTCCTGCATGGGAGGTGGCCTCATATTCCAAGGTGAGGTGGTGGAGTTCTGAAGCAGGAAAATGCAGACTAAAGTCTCTACAGCAGGCGTCTTCATGGGCTCTGGTGAGAAATGGGCTTGAGCTCTGAAGAACAGGTTTGCCATCACCTTTAATCTCTTGCCATCAGTATTTGTGCTGGAATAAACTACATAAAATTAAACTATATATGTACTGAGTTCCTGACCTTTAGACTTGATGTGTGTGTGAAAATACTTCTGTTAGTTTTGAATTTCCAGCTTTTCCTTGGTTTTGAAGAAATCAGGACCTTGCTGAGGGTTGTGTAGGGCAGCCTGGGGTGACTGCCTGCACACATGGGAAGTGTGTGTGCATCTGCTCACCCCCCTGTGCCTCTTCATGCTGCAACTCCACAAATGTTGATTCAGCCATGACTCTGTCTGGAGTTGGATCCTGGTGGAAGATAAGGTCTGCTCAGCTTTTCAGGATCACTGTATGACAGGAACTGGAGCTCAGTGGCTCCTATAGAGAGAATCAGAGATTTGTGAGCACGACTGGTGTGACATGGGACCCTTAACTTGCTGTTGGGGTTTGCTGTGGGTGGGACGGTCTTGTCCTGTGTTGCCTTTGTTCAGCCCAGCTCACAGAAGTGCGCACCAGCAACTGCAGCTTTCCAGGGATCTGCTTCTGAAGCACAAGGAAAAAGCCTTTTACATGAAGCTGCATTTCCCAGCTCATCTTCCACACCAGGAGTGGGGCTCTGGCAGTAAACCAGGTAGGTGTTGCTGTAGGCATGGTATTTGCAGGGCTGGGGTGTTTTTTGGATTTCAGGATGAAGAAATGAGCCCATCAAGCCCTAGTGAGTCTGGCTGGCTGTATGTTTTGCCTTGGGCAGATAAATCTGGGCTTCTGCACAGATGCTGGTGGTGGTGGTACCCAAGCTCCAGGGATGCTGTGAAGCTGCAGGCCTTTTTTTATTTCGTTTGGATTAATGAAAAGAAAAAGGGAAAACCGAAGAAAAATAAGTCTCCAATGGCAAATGAGGGCCAACCAAAAGGTGCTGGCTGATAGCTAAAGCCTACTTAAAATAAACCCGAGAATGTTTTGCACAGCATCTTCTTTCCTTGTTTGACATCCATAATCACTGATTTGGGATGTGCTTGGATAACATGGGAATTTGTCACTTTTGTGCAGTGGGGGAACAGGCAGAGGTGGGTTGGCTGCAGGAAATAATCTGGAATTTCTCACTGCTGCTCAGCATATGCGTCGCTGGGGTTTGTGCAGCCAACCTCATCATGGGTCCCCTCCTCTAGTCATGGGGCTTTACCTGGGATCAAATCCAGCATTTGGGTTGGTAGTTTTCCATTTTCCTGTTGTGTGCAGGGTGACTGTGCCACCCCTGAGCCCCTTTCCTCCAGGCTGAGGCCCACCAGCTCCCTCAGCTGCTCCTGGTGCCCCAGACCCTTTCCCAGCTCCATTCCCTTCTCTGGACACGCTCCAGCCTCTCAGTGTCCCATCATGAGGAGCCCAGGACTGACCCAGGATTTGAGGTGGGACCTCACCAGTGCCCAGCACAGAGGAACAATCACTGCCTGGTCCTGCTTTGCCATTGGCCTCTTGCCCACCTGGGCACACACTGGCTCATGTACAGCACCCCCAGGTCCTTTTCTGCCCATCAGCTTTCCAGACTTTCCCACATGCCTGGAGCACTGCCTGGGTTTGGTGTGACCCAGCTTCAAGACTCAGCACTTGGTCTTGTTGAACCTTGTGCAATTGATTGGCCCATCAATCCAGCCTGTTGTGATCCCTCTGCAGAGGCTTCCTGCCCTCCAGCAGATCCACACTCCCACCCAGCTTGTGATGTTGGCTGTGATGGCATCACCTTAGCTGCCTGGGGTGGATTTTTGGGCTCTCACCACATAAGCACAGCCCCCTTGCCCTGATGGATGTTGTTCCCAGCCATGTTCTTCTAGAGCTGGGCTCTCATCCGCAGGATACTTTGCAAGGTGCTGGTCCACCTCGCTGTCTTGCCTGCACCGCAGGGGGCTGGACGGGGACGCTGCCGTGCCCCAGGCAGAGGTGAGTCCCGGCTGTCTCAGGACTGCCTGTGTCAGGTTGTCCCCAGCCCACTAGATGGCAAACGTGTGGAGGCTTTGCTTGCTCCTGGCTAGCCCCGGTCCCTGGCTCCGGTGCCAAGGAGGGGGCTGGAGGAGTTGGATTTCTTTTTGCTGGTGCCGTCTGCACCAGCAGCCACCGGCTGTGGATCCACTGCAATCATTTACATTTCCAGCTCCTTTGTATAACATCAATACCGGGGTGTGCACAAACTGCTGAGTTGTTTACAGCTGTGCCAGGGCTGCAGCATTGGCTGAGCAAGCCATGTCCAGCTGTGCTCCCATTGCTGCTGCTGTTGATTTTGGCTTCCTCCGGATGAACCCAGCCCTGGTTTACAGAGGACCAGGAGGAAGAGGACAGAGGCTTGGGGGTTTAGTGGGGTAGTTCATTCCACTGAACAGTTTGGGTTTCCTTGAGTCTCCCTGGCTGCTAAGCAAGCACATCCTCAGCGACTGTTTGCCCTGATGCTGTGTCCCCGTGGAGTGCTTTATGGGCACAGTCCCCCTCGGGTACCACGATCCAAGACCTTATTGCAGTCCACAGCTTCCTCACAAAGGGCGGTGGAGGGGTAGATGCTGATCTCTGCTCTCGGGGGACCAGTGACAGGTCCCGAGGGAATGGCATGAAGCTCTGTCAGGGGAGGTTAAGGCTGGATGTTAGGAAAAGGTTCTTCCCCCGTAGGGTGGTGGGGCACTGAACAGGCTCCCCAGGGAATGGTCATGGCCCCAGGGCTGCCAGAGCTCCAGGAGCGTTTGAAGAATGCTTTCAGGCACAGGGTGGGATTGTTAGGGGTGTCCTGTGCAGACCCAGGGGCTGAACTCGGTGATCCTTGTGGGTGCCTTCCTGCTTAGGATGTTCCATGCTCCAGGGTGGGTAGAATGCTGCCCAGACACCCTGTCTATCTCTGAAAATGTTCCTTCAGTGCTGTCCCCTGTTGTCTTTAGCGCTGGTAAACCCAGGGTGGTTTGGCCTCTTTGGTCAAAGAAACTGCTAGGAGTTGGATGGGACAAACCTATCTGAAGGACTATGCTGTCAGCAGACCAGTGCTCTCCCCAGCTTTGACTCCTGGGCCTTTTGCCTTTCTTGCATGAATGGAAGGTGCTACTTGAGTTTCCAGACTGGGACTTTTCATTTGAGGTTCAAGTGAAAGAATGGGAGCATCTTCTGTCTGCTGAGAGTGATGAAGCTGGAGTCTGCCAAGCTGACAGGTTTCATGGGACATGGAAGAGCTGCTACCAGTTACAGATACTGGCCAGGGAACGTGAGGACATGGCTGTTGCTGCAGCAGAGTAGGAGACTTCTGAAATGCCTGAGTAATTCAGGAACTTGATGGATGCAGGCACTAAGGTGCCTCTGAAAATCTCTCCAGACTTCAATCTGTATGATGAGGAACTGAAATACCTTTGAAAACCTGGCTGTGGTGTCTGGCTGGAGCTCAGCTGCCATGACTAGAGAGCAGCATTGCTTTGAAGATGGGATTTTGTTGCTTGACGGGTGTGAGCTTTGACCTCGTGCCCTGATCAAGCCTGTCCTGTTCCTCAGCCCTGTATGGAGGCAGAATAGGGCATGATTTGCCTGGGGTGACCTGGTCTGACTGAGGTGTATGTTCAGATACACTTGTAACCCTGGTAGGAAAGGGAAGGGTCTGGGCCGTGTGATGTATCCACAGTGCTAGTGGGACCTGTGGAGTGCATATAGTACTTGTGCCACCTTTCAGTGATGAACTTGACAGTGGATGCAGAAAAGCCTTCACATGGTGCCATAGGCATCTGCTTTTTCATAATAACACAGACTGGTTTGGACTGGAAGGGACCTTAAAGCTCATCTTGTTCCACTCCCCTGCCATGGGCAGGGACACCTTCCACTAAGACCAGGTTGCTCCAAGCCCCATCCAACCTGGCCTTGAGCATTTCCAGGGATGGGAAAGCCACAGCTTCTCCGGGCTCCCTGTGTCAGGGCCTCAGCACCCTCATGGGGAAGAGCTTCTCCCTAATGTCTAATCCAAACCTAATCTCTTTCAGTTTGAAGCCATTTTGCCCTGGTCCTTCCTGGGGTCCCTGCCCGCTGCATGGTGTCTGCCTCTGTAGTTTGATTCCTGGCTTGACCTCCCCTCATTCAACTGTCTTCCCCTTGCTCTGCTCCCCTCTAGTTTCATCCTGCCTTAGCTTCAGCCTGGCTTCAACATGGGTTAATCTGTCAAATTGTTTCTAACAAACCCACCCAGACAATGGATGATCATGGATCTCTGCCTCCTCTCCCCTCCTGTGACCTACAGCAATTTAGGTTAGAAAACAATAGTCCTGGTCTAACAGACCTGATTTCATTCTCAGGAAGATTGCAGCTTTGGTTGTAAAGATAACCAAGTTTGCACAGGGGGCTCCAGATCTGCAGAAGGTGCAATTTACTGTTGCGGTGTTTAAAACTCCTCATAGAACACTGTGAGCTGAGGGTGCTGCTTGCTCAGCCTGCTGCTCCTGTCCCGTGTGGGGCCAACCTGATGAAGAGAGCAGGGAATGGCAGACACCCCTGCTGTGTGACAGCTGGGACTGTGGCCTCCCTTCCCAAAGCACAGAGACTCAGGACACTGCCTCTGAGGCAGAGTTTTAGGGTGGGAAGGAGCACTGACCATCTCTATTGTGGGGAGTTCTAGGGTGATGGCAGCTGCTGAAAACATTTTGAGCCAACTACGATGCCAGTACTGGAGCCAAGGGTGATGTCCAGTGTCCTTTCCCAGCTTTAAATCTGTGGAAGGACTTGTTCGTGTACTCAGAGGTGCGTTGCTGATACCGTGATGCCAAGGTGGTGGTTGTGTTGGAAGTGGAGGTAAGTCTGGCTCCCACCTTTGCCTTGCCTGGCAGAATCACAGCCCAGCCCCAGTGCCCTGGTTTTGTTCCAGGTGTGCTCTGCATAGGTGTCATGAGTGAAGCCAGATTTCCAGTCCATTCCTTGCCTGTCCCTGGCTTCTGAAGAGGGACGTCTATTTGCGTACTGATAATGGAGCCTCTGAGCTATAGCCATGTTATTCCCTGTCTTTGTGTGCTGGTTTTGGCTGGGGTGGAGTTAACTGTCCTCATAGTGGCTGATGTGGGGCTGTGTTTTGGATTTGTGCTGAACACAGGGTTGATAAAATAGAGATGTTTTTGTTATTGCTGTGTGGGGCTTACACAGGGCCAAGGCCTTTTCTGTTTTTCCTAAGGCCATGCTGGGGAAGAAGTTGGGGGTGCATGGGAGCTTGGGAGGAGGCACATCCAGGACAGGTGACTCAAACTGACCAAAGGGATATTCCAGACCACATGACATCATGCTCAGTATATAAAGCTGGAGGGAAGAAGGAGGAACGGGGGGACATTTGGAGTGATGGCGCTTGTCTTCCCAAGTTGCTGTTCTATGGGATGAGGCCCTGTTCTCCTGGAGGTGTTGAATACCTGCCTGCCCATGGAAAGCAGTAAATGAATTCTGTTTTTCTTTGCTTGTGTGTGTGGCTTTTGGTTTCCCTACTGAACTGTCTTTATTTTAACCCATGAGTTCTCCAGCTTTTACCCTTCCAATTCTCTCTCCAATACTCCTGGTGGGGGAGTGAGTGAGCGGCTGCGAGGGGTTTGGCTGCTGGCTGGGGTTAAACCATGACAATATGTTAGATGCCTTTTATTACTCTCATGGGTGGAGTTAGGAACTGTCATGCTGGAAAGCATGGTGCACCCTGCAGGTCCTGCCACAGCTGGAGCTGTAGCGGAGACTCCGTGTGCTGTATGTTCATTGCCAGATCCCTTTGTCTCTCAGCACCAACCCCCAAAGGCACACCAAGAAAGCTGGGGGGACCTAGGCTCCTTCCTGGGTGCCTGAGCAATCCTGCAGCTTTGCATCAGTGATGCATGTATCCAAAGACCAACACTGGGTCCTGGAGTCTTAGAAAATGAGGATGAGTAGGGGGGCATGAAAACAAGTGACACTGGAGGAGCTATTGCTGACTCCAATGACCCATGGGCATGTCTCGGGACCAGGGTGCTGATTTGGGGAGGTCTGTGTCATGTTTTCGTTCCTGGGAATAGCTCAGGGAACCAGGGCTCTAGTATGCAGCTGGGTCTGTCAGTCTTCTGACACTGTCCCATCCAAAAAAACCCTGAATCTGCTCACTGAGCTTGCCAGCTCTGGCTCCTTGCCTGCTTCTCTCCTGAGGACTGGTTGGAAGGCACAGGTATGGGCAGAACAAATCTGTCCTGATGTCACTGCAGTGACAACAAGGATCATTTTGGTCACTACAGGTGCTGTCAAAGCTTGAAGGACCAGATACCCCCAACAAAGCCAACACCAGAGGTTGACACCCAGCTGGCTGTCTGACTATATTGGCATTTCTGGCTGGGAGGTTCTCCTCTATTTTGGGGAGGTGCTGGCATCTGGGGAGCCAAGACGAAATGGAAACATTGTTTTTTCGAAGCTCTCGTGAGCCTGAGCAGTGGTTGGACCAGGTCCCTAATTCCAGGGGAGTCATTCTGCCTGCAACTGTGGCAATGCTTGATTACTCTGCTCTGTGGCACAGCTGGTGCCATGGTGTGCTGGGTCAGTCCCAGCTGGCCTGAAGTTTGGGGCAGACTGTTCAGTCATGGCTTTCGGATGTTTATTCCTCTGCATCCCTGGCTCTTTCCTTGTCCGTGAAGACCTTGCATGGGAAGTGTGGGAATCTGACGGGTAGATGTCCTAGGAGTTCAGCTGCCTGCACAACATTCCCAAAATAAGCTGCCACTGCTGTGGCATTTTCATAGACCATCTCCGGCCATGTTTTGTACTTATGGCTTCCTTCATCCTTCTGTCCACCCTGCTGAGGATAAAATCCTGGGGATATGGCAGCAGCCCAATCCCAGCCATTGGGCACACTGGAATACACTGAGGAGACATTGAACCACAGAATCACAGAATCAGTTAGGTTGGAAAGACCTCTGAGATCATTGAGTCCAACCTATAAACACCATCATGTCAACTGGACCATGGCACTGAGTGCCTTAAACACTTCCAGGGACAGTGATTCCACCACCTCCCTGGGCTGGTTCCATGGGAGCAGAGCCTGACCCCCACCTGGCTACACCCTCCTGTCAGGGAGTTGTAGAGAGCAAGGTTCCCTCTGAGCCTCCTTTTCTCCAGGCTGAGCCCTGCCAGATCCCTCAGCTGCTCCTCACAGGACATGTGCTCTAGACACTTCACCAGCTTCATTGCTCTTCTCTGGACCTGCTTCAGCCCCTCAATGTCCTTTCTGAATTGAGGGACCCAGAACTGGACACAGCACCCGAGGTGTGGTCTCCCAGTGCCCAGTACAGGGGGAGAATCACTTCACTGGTCCTCCTGGCCACACTATTCCTGATCCAGGCCAGGATGTCACTGGCTTTCTTGGCCACCTTGGCCTTCTTGGGCACATGCTGGCTCACGTTCAGCTGCTGTTGACCAGCACCCCTATGTCCTTTTCCACTGGGCCACTTTCCAGCCACTCTGCCCCAGCCTGTAGTGCTGTATGTGGTTATTGTGGCCAAGGTGCAGGACCCAGCACTTGGTCTTGTTGAACCTCATGCCAGTGGTCTCAGCCCATTTATCCAGCCTGTCCAGGTCCCTCTGCTGGGCCTTCCTACCCTCCAGCAGATAAACACTCTGACCCAACTTGGTGTTGTCCGTTAATTTACTGAGGGTACACTTGGTCACCTCATCCAGATCATCAGTAAAGATCTTAAACAGGACTGGGCCCAACCCTTATCCCTGGGGGACACCATTAGTGACTGGCCACCAACTGGATGCAGCACGATTCACCACCACGCTCTGGGCCTGGCTGTCAGCTAGTCCATCTTCACCCAGTGAAGATGTACCTGTCCAAGGTGTGGGCTGCCAGCTTTTCCAGGAGTATGCCATGGGAGACTGTGTCAAAGGCTTTGCTGAAGTCCAGGTAGACAGCCTTCCTTTCATTCCCTAGGTGGGTCACCTGGTCATAAAAGGAGAGAAGGTTGGTCAAGTAGGACCTGCCCCTCCTAAACCCCTGCTGGCTGGGTCTGATCCCTTGGTTGTCCTGTATGTGCTGCGTGATAGCACTCAAGATGATTTGCTCCATGGTCATGCTGGCAGGCCTGTCGTTTTCCAGATCCTCTCTCTAGCTCTTCTTCCCAGCCCAGCTGCCTGGGGTAAGTGCTCAGGAAGAACTTGGTCCTGCCAGGTATGGTGGTCTGGCTCTCCTGCTGTCAAACGTGCGTCCAACCCCTTGTCCATCTGCCAGCTTATGCCCTAGCTGCCTCACATTTTCCTCTTCTATGTCTTTGCAGATGTATTATGGGGTTGGAAGCTTCTGGGCACCCACAGGCACCATAGGAGGGAGCCCAAGGGCTGGGAAGGGGTGGTAAAGGGGCTGGTTTGTGCCTGCTGGCAGCCTTTGAGCCCTCCTGGTGCTAGATGCCCCCAGCCCTTGGGATGCTTGCATTGAGGCATAGTTTGCTGAATGCCACTAGGTGCTCCAGCATGGGGATACCTGGCCAGGATCACAGGACAGATTAAGGCTCCGCACAGACAGGACCTTAACAGCTTGACCCTGGGACCTCTCCATTACCCCCTTGGGGCAGTGGCTGTGATTTTACAGCGTGGGTGGAAATGTGTCTTGAGCCAGGCTGGACACTGGAGTGAACCCCTGGCCATGCGCTGCAACAGGGGCTGGACAGACCCCAGCTCGTGGCAGAGAACCGAGTGTCTGTGGGCCAAGGGCTTGTGCATGCAGTGTGGCCCTGAGACACAGTGGCTGTGTCCAGATGGGCTGTCTGAACCCAGCTTTTCAGGGGGTCATGGTTACTCCACTGCTCGGTCATGGAGCCGGTTGGGGAGTATGGGGAGGATGGGCAGCAAGCCCTTGCCTGTCCAAGTGTACTTGAAGGGACACCACAGAAGGAGAGGTTTGTCCCTGCCCATACATGGGAAATGTGAATTTGCGGACACTCCTTGGTGACATAGCTGTCATCTCTTCTCCCGCCAATGACTGCAGCATGATCCCGGCTGTGTCCTGGCATGGATGCTGGGTGGGATAAGTACAACTCCAATACAGTAAAAGGTGAAGAGGAGCTGGCACACTGGGATCACAGCTTCTCTGATGCTGTCTGGGATCCCCAGTACCAGCTGATCCCAGGCAAGACACAGTTCTCAGCATCACCATAACCCCACCGGCTTCTCTCCCACACTGCTCCCAACATGTCTCCTGGTGTGCCAGCTCTGGTGTGTGCCAGCTGCTACCGTGCGGCTGTCTTAGCACACTTGCACAAGACGGGCAGCTCTGACCTGCTGGGGATGCACGTGTGGCATCTCGGCCTGGCAGCAGCTGCACAGTGCCTGGTGCCAGACGGCTCCAAGTAGAGCTGGCCTGATGTAGGCTGACATGCCAAAGGGTAGGGTTTGCTGCCATTTCGCCTCCTGTCCTCAGCTGTCAGTCTCCTGGAGAGCAGCCTGGGTCCCTTCACTGTCACATGATGTCCCTGGAGAGGAGGGGCCTGGATTTAACCTGTTTCACCTAAAATTGTGATGTGCCTCAGAAAAACCTGTCCACCCTGCTTGTGCTGCTGCAATGAGTGATTCTAACATGAGCAGGAGGCCTCAGCTGAGTCCCAAAATCCTGCCAGGGACTGTCACCAAGCCCAGGAACATCCCTGGCTCCAGAGGGGATGGGTTGATCTTTGTGGTGACCCACCAGCCTGCATCCCAGCAGTGCCTAGCCTAGAAGAGCTGGGGCAAGGGGGCCCAGCAGCGTTTTCCCCCTTTCCCCAAATTGTTATTTCAGCTGCTGGAGCCTTGGCGGGGCTGATAAATACCCTGCAGGTGCCGTTTGCAAGTACCTTCTCCATGAAACACCCCCGTGCCCTGGCTCGGGGTTCCCTTGCTGCCTGCCCCCCGCCCTCACGCCTCTTCCCCAGGCCCCCGGGACAGGCACTGCATACACGGACCCTTGTACTTGCCTCCCTCCTCACCCATCGGGTAACAGAGGCTGCTTTTCTGTTGGTGTAGGAGCCGGCAGCAGAGTTCAGCCTCAGCCATTGCGCTCCAGCCCTCCAAGGCTGCTTCTTAACCTGGAGAAGCAGTGGGTTATTTGTGTTGCTCTTGGCAGGGACACCGCAGCCCTCCAAAATGCATGGAGGTGTGGCGCATGGGCCAGTCTGTGCTGTTTGTATTGGACCCACCATGCTGGGAATTCCTTCAATTCGGCCCCTAATTGCTTCTGAAGTGTGCGGCTGTGTCAAACGGTTGCATGATAGGTACAGGAAGCGTGGCGGGGAGGAAGGCTGGCCCCATGCTGTTTTTCTCAGTGCTCTCAGGACTTTGGTATCTCACCTCTTTTGGCTGCATCAGTCCCATGAATCTGCAGGGAGTGGAGGTGTTTTGGCTTTTACCCTGTTTCTCAGGAGCCTGAGTATGGAGATGTGATGCTCTGTTTCTGGTGGAGAGAGAGTAACCCCCTTCCCTGCTGCACATCAGCTGTTCTAGGATGGAGAGGGAGAACTGGTGGGCAAGAGGCTTTCCCAGCCCCTAATCCCCATGCTAAGTCCTGCTGGTTCTTCTTGCATTGGCTCACCCAGGTTTGCTCTCATGCTTGTTCCCACAAGTCCCACAGTGCTCTGACTGGTGGGAATGCAGGATTTTGCTCCACAGAGGGGCTTCTCCCTTGTTCAAGCATGAGCTGACCCCCTCCATTCCTGTCCTTCCACTGTACCTGGTCCCTGCTGTAGCTTCGGTGCTGGGGTGGTGGTAGAGTTTACTCACCTTGATATGAGCCCAGCTGAGGGCAAGCAGGAGCAGAGGGGCCTTGAAAGCACCAGCCTGTGTGTTGTACAGAGTGTTTCTGGGACCTCCAGACATGCCAGCACCTAAACTGTGGATGCTGGTTGTGGGCTGCTAAGCGATTACCTTTGCAGGGTGGACACCATCATTCCCCTTTGAGCAGCTCAGCTTCACCATTGTTTCCTGTAGCATCAGCTGTCCATCCAGGTGGGAGGGGATGTCCTTTCCCAGAGCTGGGTGGGATCTAGGGCAGGAGGAGGTGCTACCAGGTGCTATCCTGCCCTTGGGAAGAGGTCACCAACCCTACCACCATATTTCATGCAGCCATGACCATGCTGCTGACCCAAGCCATGTTGACGCCAGGGCAATGTGCAGGGAGAGGGCTCTGTGCCAGGTCAGGGACTGAAAACCCCAGGCAGACTCGGGTCTCTGGGGTGGACATGGTCCCTTGGTCCTCATGCCTCTGAGATTTAGCACTGACTGTTGCCTTGAGCCTCTGTGGGCTAAACCAGGATGCCTGTCCTGTGGCTTCATTCCTGCTGGATGCCTAGCCCTGCCTGGCTTTCTGCCCCGCTGGCCTGCATCCTGTCGTCCTGGCTGTGCCCTCTCCCACCCTTCTCTCCCTGCCCCTGCTTTCCTTCAGTAATTGTCCTTTAAGAGCCCAAACACCTATTGTCCAAACCGGGATTAAGCACCATCTGTACAAACTTTGAGGCCATTTTCGGTGACTGGAAGGAAACAGATGACTCAGAGAAGCATTGCGACACAGATCAGCAGTGACCCCAGCTGAGCCAGAGTATCTCAGTGGAGCAGCCCTGTTAACCCAGGCACCTCCCAGCAGCCTTTTGAGGCTCATGGCAAAGCAGCCAGCAGCAGTTTTCAGAGGGCTATGGGATCGCCCCTGATTTATGAGCTGTTTCCAAACAGCCATCCCTCATGGCACAGCTGTAGTCCATCTGGTCCCACTGTTAGCTCCTGAGACTGGGTTTGGAGTGGTGCTGGTGAGAAGGACATTGCAATATGTGGGCTTCATGGCAGAGCGCTCAGGCCAGGAGGTCCATGGTTAGTGTGGGACTTCCGAAGACCTTCATGCTGTGGTCCTTTTCCTCAAAATGGTGACCAAAAACTGGTGAAGGTAGCCCTGGAAGAAGGTGACAGCATCCACTGATGCTGTCGGGAGATGTCTTCTCATGGGAGCAGAAAAGTTGTGTTCAAGTCACTTCTCTCCACACCACCTCACCTGCCTTGTACATGACATGTTTCTGTAGCCCCTAGGGACTGGGATGGCATCCAAACTGAGGACATGGTAGTAGTGCATGAGAGGCAGAGGACCAGGCTTCTGGCTGTGGTGGCCTGGCAGTGAGGAGCACTTGGCCAAAGTAGGATATCCAGCAAGGATGTTTTGCAGGCAGAAACAAAACCCTGCTTTAGCAAAGTCCAACAAAAACCCCCTTTCCTCCTGTGTCCTGAAGGAAGTTAGGGAAAACAAAACAGATTAATGTAGGGAAGACCAAATGGATTAGATGTTTTGAAGGATTTGAGATGCCTTAGCTGATCCTGTGGTTACAGGAGGTAGATCTGGGTCCTGAGGAGTGCAGGCACAACTAAGCCTGAGATACTGCACAGGGTTCCCTGGGTGATGGATGTGAGGATGAGGAGTGAAGTGCTCCTGTTTTTTGTTTGTAGGGGAACCGTAGCTTGCAAACTTTTCCCTTTGCTTGCTGTGTTTGTTGTTCTCCAGCTCCGTCATGGCTTGTTTCTGGCTTGCCTGGACTCTGCTGATTTGCAAGATGTGATGCTGGAGCAGCTTTGAGCTCAGATCCAACAGGGAGGATGAGGCAGGCCTGGACTTTGGGTGATGGCAGTGGTGTGGGAGGAGCATCAGGAAAATCCTCCTCATTTGGGAGTGTTTTGCTCAGTTCCTGCTCGTGGTGCTGTCCATGCTCACTGCATTAGAATGGAAAACTGGTGTGAGATATGCTGGGGGTGTGCATCTATCTGAGTCTCGTATCCTGTGCACAGCTCAGTGCCTTCACATCCTGAGAGATGATGGTTGGGGCAGGAAGTAAGTAGGTCTCAACAAGGAGCTGTGATTAAGACAGTTTTACCACAAGTGAGGTCTAGACAGATACAATAGGGCCAGAAGTTGGTAAAACTCTTAGTCAGAGTTTAAGTAAAATGATCTGAAGACAGTGCTAAGGCAGGTGAGATTTTGCTTGGTTTAACACACAAAACAGAGAAGAAAAGGAGAAGAAAGAACTTCCCCTGTGAAAGTCTCAGCTGGTTCAATTTCCAGTGACAGTCAAAGAGTTAAAGTGATATGCTGGGAGTTATGAGTGTTTATCTAGAAGAAAAGTGGCAGGTGAAAGGGATAAAATAACACAGTTTGTAAAGCAATGCAATATGGTTGAATTATCCAAGGATCAGAGTAGGAATTTGGAAGGTAATATTGGATAGAAGGAAATGAGAGATGGAGACAGAAATAGGATGGGGCAAAACCAGCTTGAGGTGGCTTTCCCATTGGTTACTACAAAAGAAAAAAAAGGGGTTGGTATCATTTGGACCATTGTGAATTGTCTATTTGAGGGGCTTTTTCTTATACTTTCAGAGTTAAGCTCACGGCCTCTGCTGTATCAGGATGCAGAACAGACCCTCCTGAGCTGGGTTTGGCTGAAACAACATGTGCAGAGTCTGTTACTGTGTGTAGAATGCCCCTGAACGGCCCTTGTGCTCAGATGACCAGTGGAACACCCAGTGCCATTCCTGAGTGCTGCATCCTTCACTTCCTCCTCAGTGTGCTGTGAGTGCTCAGCCCCATGGCAGAATTGGGTTCCCCTCAAATCTCTGGTGGGCTGAGCACTTCTTCAGCAGTGATGAAACAACTGCTCTCCATCTGCCCAATCAGGTGCTTCTGCTCTTGCCTTCATAGCACCAGGGGGTTTTCTTCATGGGGAAGCACATGGGCAAATGGGTCCTGGCACCATGGGAAGATGCATGGGATGCAGCTGGGAAACTGCTCTGCTAGGAGAGCTTGGGCACTTCCAAAGGACTGCTCTTAAACTGTGGCAGAGCCATGCAGGAAGATTTCAAATAGCTGTATCCCACTGCCCTCACTCTTAATTGGCTTCTACAACCTTGTCTTCACCTGCTCTCCAGGCACCATCCCCACTAGCCCAGAGATCAACTTCTCCTGGGCTGTTTGCTTGGTTCTGGGATGTTTCCAGGTCATGCTGGCTGAGAAACTCAGAGAGTGCTTGGGGAAGTGGCAACACCTCCACCATTGCCTCTGCCTGGAGCCTTCTGCCTGGAGAGCTCTGAAATCTCTGTTTGCCTCCTCAGCCACGTATTTATCTTCACCTCTGCTCTCCTAAATGGTATGTTGTTGCCCCCAGCACCTTAATCTGACAAAGCCCTTGGATGGCAGCTCTCTCACAGCCATGATGTTTGGAAGATGCTTTCCCATTCCATGAGTGCCTTCTCTTATCATGGTTTCTGTGCCTTTGGCACTAACCGAGGAGACCAGGACTGTGTTCCAACCTTTGTGAGGTTTGCAGGGTCAATGATAGACACCAGCCTTCTCTAGCCAAGAGAAGGTAAAGGAAAAAATCTAAGGCCAGTGTGTAATTGATGTCTTGACTTCCCAAACCTGCAGGCGCCCCAGAGCGGGGGCTCCAAGCTCACCATAATCCCAGTGGCATTTCTTATCAGCCTGACATTTCCTAGCTGTGTCACATGGAAAACTGAGATGACGAAGTTACTTTATTGAGAAAAACAGTCACAAAGGACTGATTTAATTTGCATCTAACTCAGCTCTGAGGCCCTCCCAGATATGCTAGGTTTCTTGATGGAAATTAAATGGTTGCATATTTTTCAGCTGCCCAGGTAGCAGAGTACTCACTCCAGGCCAGGTCCCAGATGAGCTATCTGCAGGGCTTCCGCTGCTGTTTCTTCATTTTGGTTGTTCTGCCTTTCCCTATGGTCATCTCAAAGTTCACTTTTCTTCACAGCATCCTGGGGGTCTGGTCTGTCCCACTCTTCCCTTGTAGTCCCAGACCCCTTGAGAGTGTCATCGTTCTGCAGTGGTTGTCCAGAGAAGCTGAGGCTGCCCCATCCCTGGAAATGTTCAAGGCCAGGTTGGACGGGGCTTGGAGCAACCTGGTCTAGTGGAAGGTGTCCCTGCCCATGGCAGGGGGTGGAATGAGGTGAAGTTTAAGGTCCCTTCCAGCCCAAACCACACTGATTCTGTGATCTTCATGGTGTCCTTGAAAGTGGCTGCAGCAGACCATCACTTTGTATTGGCCTAATGGAGGTTGTCTCTGCAAGGTCTGTTACCCCTGGTAATTCTGAGATGCCACATGAACACCGATGTTCATTTTTCTTTCCCCCCCAGAATTCCATGTTTTTTCACGCTTCAACTTAAGCTACACAGTAACCACAGTACCTAGACCCTCTGCACTGCTCTGAACATATTCTATATTTCTGTGGTCATTCTTGGACATCTTGTTTTACAGCCAAGTTTGAAAGCCTCTATAACCCTGCTACATTAAATTTTCTGCACAACTTTCTTCCTGGACAGTAGTTCAACAAGCAGTTCTGCAATACAACAGGATGCCCAGACTGTCTTTTTTCAGAAGCAGCCTGAAAACTCCCTTTTTAAAGTTCTAATTCTTGGGTTCAAGAGCTATTTGCTGATAAACTTCTATACACCATCTTCCTCTCCTTCAGGAAAGTGGAGACTTTGAGGCTATAAATTTGATGCTGTCAGGTCCTGCTCTCCTGGGTGTCTTTGGTGGAAGCTGTAGATATGAGGGAAGATGTAGGAGCACTTCTGGTTCCTACATCCTTTCCTGGCCACAGCAATTTTTCTGACAGTTCCTTGTGATGTGGTGGGGTCATGCATCTCTTGTTTCTGAACTAGCAAAACAATGATGTACATGCAGGTAGTTGAAATCGTCTTGCAGATCAAACGATGGGAACTGGAGAAGCTGATGGCTTCTCAGATTATGCTGTAGGGAAAGAGTCACAGTCCATTGAGCTCTGACTTGGTGAGCAAGCAGTAGGTACATAGTTCTGGCAGTGGGTTATGTACCTCTGTGAGATCACCTATGGGCACCTGGGGATGATAAGACAGGTGAGAGGTGACGAGCCATCATAGTTTCAGTTTCTATACTACAGTACAGTCACCGGTGAAGACAGATTACCTACCTGCTGGTTGCCTGCTTTGCCACCCTGCTTGATAGTCTTCCTTTGGAAAGGGCTTGAGTTGGTGGTGAGACTTTTTCATGGACTGAGTTTGGCTACCCCCAGTTCAGGAGGCTGAGACACCTGAAGAGACAGGCCATTGCATTTTCCAACCTCTTCTTATTAATCCTTGCTGTAATAGCCTCACAACCCTCCGGGTAAAGAATTTCTTCCTAACATCCAATCTAAATCTCTCCTCTTTTAGTTTAAAATTGTTTCCCATGGTCCCATCACTATCTGCCCATGTAAATTATGGGAGCAAAGCTGTGATAATGCAGCAACTGTCCTACACCAGAGCCGAGAGGGACAAGTAGGCTCAACAGCCATTGAGGGATTTGGGGTGGGTTATTTTCTTGCACTGCTGAGCAAATGACTCTAATTAAGGCTTGCATTTTGTGCTTTCACTTGTGGTGATGGAGAGCTGGAAGGAGAGGATCCTGGTGGATCATTTGGCTGCTTTGGATCAAACATCTAGTGTTGAAGCACTGCCAGAGCAGTCTGGGGATCCACAGTGGAGCTCATCCAGGCAACACTCCTTGCACATGCACTTGGGGAAATACTGATGGTCAGATCTGGGATGGGAGAAGGAATGTGCTGCCGGGTCTGGAAGCTGGCCTAGGAGAGATCATAGCTCCTGAGGACTGAGCACAGGCACAAAGATGGGGCTTGCATATGGCCGCATCTCTGGATCCCTGAGTAGGAGCTTGGTGGCTGCAGAAACACCCTGGGCAAACCTGTGAGGGATGAGAAGGGCAGAGCCTGGTGCAGGTGCTGCTTGAGCACCAGGTGTTAGTGTGGTCCAGCCTAAATGCTGTGATGCAGAGCCTGATCCTCAGCTCAGCTCCTGCCTTTTTCTCTCCTCCACCCGCACTGAGTGCTGCAATTCAGTCCAAGGGAGGTTGCACAATTTATTTTCCTGTGCTTAAACCAGGATTTTGGCAGTCAGGGTCGAGAGGCCTCTCTGAGGAGCGCTGGCTGGGTGCCCTCCTGCCGTCACAGTATCATGCTGCTGTCGAAGGCTCTGCTCTGCCAGGTGTCCGTCCTTCAGCATGGCCTTGTGCTGCAGCCTAGTGCTGCTGAAGGACACTCTGCGCAGCCAAGGCACCACTGACATCTTCAGCAAGTGCAGGTTGGAAGTGATGGTCACCCCAGCATGGGTTCTTCTGTGCCAGACTGACATGAGGCCTGTCATTCCCAATTACTGTGGTGTGGCAACTCTAAGGAGGACTGATCCTCTTCTTCACCTGCCCATGCAGTTAGACACCATTCTGTCCTTGAAGTATCTCTGGTGGTCCTAGACTCTTCTTTCCTGCTGTCTCCATCATCTTGCTTCCCTACAGCCAGCTGGTAAACTCGTGGATAAAGGGAGAGAAGGAGATGCAGGAGAATTACTGTGCTCATTGCTGAAGGAATATGCAAAGGGAATATGCAAATGTTCACTGATGGAGTGAGGGAGGGAAAGGATGTGAGTGCTAACTTATGCTCCATCAGCATCATTAATGTCACTCACAGTGATTTAATTGCTTTGCAAGGAGCAGTGGGTGAGGCTGAACATGCCCAAGGAGGAAGAATGAGATAGTTGGGAGGGATGGAAGTGTCCTTGGCCAGTAAAGGACATGAGGGTGATGTGGTCAAAACAGCTGGAGAGAAAAACCAGCTCTGCCCATGTGCTTGGCCATGCCGTGCTTGGACTGGATCCGGGATGGAGAGTTGGGAAATGTGAAGCCCAGAGCTTGAAATAGCTGAGGCTGAAGGTACCTGACACACGGGCGGATTTTCCAGTAGAAAAGGTGAAGAAAACAGAAGGAGCAGAACACGGTGGTAAAGTTGGGAGCTTGGGGAATGGGAAAAAAATAATGAATTTACCCTTTGGAGCAGGGTGGAGAGGACTTGGAGGTGATACCCTATTTTTCCCATGATGATCTCGAGTTGGCAGTGGGACATCCAGGAAGGTTTATGAGGGGGAGAGGCTGGGTGGAGATGTCAGCCTGTGAGTTCTCAGAGGAGGGATAAGCTTACTAAGGAGAAGGTGTCGGGAGGCTGAGGATGAGGACCTAGTGCTGGGCCTCTGGGGCTGGAATGGGGCTGAGCATATGGCAGGATGCAGTGATGGGGAGAGGCATAGTGTGATGTGGTCTGATGTGTGTGGGATGCAGGGGACAGGCGGAGCAGGCAGAGGGCTTTGGAAGAGGAGAACACAAATATCTTGCTCTCTCTATGATCACAGAGAAGCCAGTGTCTCCTTACACCTTGTTTCAGGAGAAGAGTGAGGCATCTTTTTTTTCACTGGAGACAATTCCTTACCTGAGGCTGAAGCTGGAGTGGGGAAAAGAAGTGCAGGAGCAGTGAGATCCACCAGGGGAAGAGAGGAGCTGTTGGAAGTAAGGGTTTTTGGGAGGCTCAGATACCATTTTCTCCCATCCCACCATCCTCTTTCTGCAACAAGTTAAACTTAACAAAATATCCCTCAGCCCGTGCCACCATAGAGGCCAAAGGGAAAGAAGACATTGGTTTTACCATGAGCCTATGGAAAGGTGAGCTTTGAGAGCACACAAATGGAGAGCTACAGCTAAAGAAAGGAAACAAGGCAGAGTGTACAGCTGGACCCAGCAGCAACCCCTGCTGAAGCAAGAAGCTCCAGACTGTAGGGAACTGTGTGAAAAGGATGCAGCCAATGCTCCTGGCTTGGGGGAAGGACAAGGGACAAGCAAAATGTACTGGCTGTGGGCAGCTTGGAGCATACCCGGGTATCTGGCACTGTATTCCCTCCAAATCCAGCAAACTGCAGCACAGGGATGGAGGCAAAAGGCAGCAGGTCCTTGACTTGGCATCTATGGGCAGTTCTTTCCCCCTCCCAGCTCAAATGCACCTCGAGCCCACTGGCAGGATGCTTCCAGCAGCACACAAGGTAGCTGTGGCTCCTTGGCTGTGGGCAGGGCAGGGGAGCACTGTTCTAAGCAGATGGATATTGATGCCCTCTCCACAGGAGGAAGTTACAGACTTACTGAAATCTAAAATAAGTTGCCTCTTAAGCCAGTGGTGTGTCAAGTGGTTAAGGCAGAAGCAAGCAGTGCTTCCACAGATGGGAAAGCAGGGATGCAGCCTGTGGTCCAGACACCAGCATCTCCTGAGGAGAGACTGGAGGAGGGACAAAGAGAGCGTTAGTGTTCTCCTTGCATTATCAGGAGGCACCATGTGGGCACCTCTCTTCCCAGCTAAGGACTCTTGGGAGGAGACCAGCAACCATGAGGTGCTTGCAGCACGTTATGGTTTTACACAGCCCAGTGGAGCTGATTTCAGGACAGGAAAACCCCATGGCTTGTTCAGCACAAACTCATTATTTAATAGACAAAGTAAATATGAAAACGCATTTCTAACCACCCCTCTGGTGTTGAAACTTACAGTTCTGAGAAGAGCCAGAGTGCTGCAGAGCCATACTATCCCTGGGTGGCATTTTCAGGGCTTAGCTTTCATTGCAGCCTGAAAAAATCCCATGTGCAGAGATTATCTCCATGCTGATTTGGATTGTCTTGTTCAGCTTTGGCCCTCATCCTAGATGGACAAGGAGCAAAAGACTTGGCCAATAGCCTGAGGTCTGTGGCCTCCTCTGCATGAGCTGGGAAGTGAACAACAGTCTCTAAGGTATTTGAAGATTTGCAGCCTTGGGGGGCTGAAGAGATGGAACCAGGGGAGGCAAAGTTCAGATTCCCCGCTCAGGGATTTAATGCTGCACCCTTGGCCAACTGAGAGAGGCAAACCTTGCTCTGGTGAGGAGATCTCTCGTTTGCACTGAAATGGATCAACCCATAGTGCTCTACCTCAGGACCTACCTAGAGTGTCCCTCCCCACCATCTGGCACATTTTGCTGGAGGTTTGTTGGAACTGGTGCTGAGCAGGCAGGAGGGAGGCAGCTGGGGGCGTGCTGGGGTTTGCCCTGATGCAAACCTCCCTCACCCTGCACTGCTTCAAGTCAGTTGTCAGCAGATGGTGTCTGGAGACCTTCCAGCAACCACAGGCTCTCCCCCAGCCCATCACTGCCATGGCACGGATGAGATTTCACATACGTCTGTGCATTCCCCCAACTTTTCCCCTCTCAAGGAAGAACAAGAGGACTGCAGGTTTTGCAGGGACCGCCTCCTTCAGGCAGGAGGGTGATGGCCACAGCTCTGGGCTTTCCTGGACCATGCAGGGAGCTCCCTCCTACACAGGAGGGCTTGGCAATCTGACTCCTCGCCTGTTGGCTTGAGGTGCCATTTTGAGGTTTTTCTCTGCTTCCCTTTTAATTTTGACTTATAGACCAGTGGGTGAGGGAGAGAGGAACTGGTTCACTTTCCACCTCCCCTCGCAGTGCCCCCCTGCTTATTAGTTCTCCAAATATTTCGTACTGCAGCCCAACAGCAAGGACTCTGCACTAACCCAGCCCTAAGCAGAGGGAAGCCAGAGCAGGCAGGACAGCGCCTTATCTTTGTGGCAGTGTCCCAGGGAGCAGGACAGGACAGCTGGGGCTCTGCTGCACTAAATCGCTGTGACCAGGGCACACATGGCAGCATCCCTCTGGCTGAGTCCTTCTCTCATGCCTTCCTAAGGGTGAGACAGCAATAACAGCAGAGCACCAGCATTCCTCCACCCCCAACAATTGCTCCACTTTATACTTTTGCTTTTCTCAGCATTCAGCAGGATAGGGACCGTCCCCCAGAACCTTCCTGAGTGAGGAGAACAGGCATGTGGAGGAGAAAGAGGAGACCTGTTGTGGGATGCATGCAAGGTAGGGGCAATTATGGGACAGAGGAAAAGAAATCAACTTGGATTTTCTCCCATCAGCTCCCAGCTCCATTAAGAGTCAGTAGATTGCAGTTACCACTGCCCTTCACTGTCTCCAGTGGAACCAGGTACTGGAGAAGAGATGAGGGAAAAGGAGCACAGTGGGATCATCGTGTCCTCCAATAGCCCTAGGCAGCCACTGAGGAGCTTCTGTAAATCAGAGCAGCCACTGGAGCTGCTCCAAAATCCATTCATTGCCCAGGAGGCCTTCGAGCATCCCACAACAAGGAGGTGTAGGAGCACCACATATTGCCCTCATAAACTGATCACGCTGGCTGGGCTCCATGTGGAACTTAACTCTTGGAGGACAGTGCCACCCTGTCACCACCTGCCTATCCCTTGCCATGCACCTGGCTGCACAGGCTGGCTGTGCTCCTTCCCTTCCTGAGGCTTAGCCAGGGCAGCAGTGCTCCAAGATGCTCAGCACGTGCCTTTAAACAAACAAAAATAACTGTGATAGAAGATTTCAAATGCTGCACTACCCTTGCCTTAAACACTTCTTGTCTGCAGCACTCCAAAAGCAGCAGGAGCCCATCCGACAGGAGCTGGCATCACACAGGTCCCCAGACAGCCAGAGAGCAAATGTGCCTGCTGGCACAGGACACTAAAGGGCTCTGGCTTCAGCAATAAATACAGAAAAGCAGACAAAACAAAATAAAAAAAAGCCAACAATGATCAGTTTTTTTGAACTTTAAATATCTTTTTCTTTAAAATCTGTTTTTCTCTGTGGTTCTGTCTCTGTAAAGAGCAGTGCTCTCCCTACAGCATCTGGGTCACTTCCTCAGTCCTGGCTGTGGGGCAAAGGAGAAGCAGGGTCAGTTAAAGAGGGTACAGGTGGGTGCTCTCCCCTATGCATCATCGGCACGTGTGGATCTCCACCACCCGATGGCAGGGTTTGCACTTGACAGAGCAGCACCAGTGGAATTTGCAGCTGCACCTTTCCACAACCTCCACTTCGTCCGTGTGAAAGCCACGGCCGCAGCACATCAGCTCGCAGCCATCGATGGCCTTGGAGGTCTTGTTGCACTGCCGCCCGCTGGTGCCCAGGACCCCATTCTTGAGGTCATGGTCACAGAAGTCGGGACTGGAGTCTAGGTAGACGAGGTCCTCGTCTGTATGTGGCTTGAACTGGGAGTTTTTGGGCACCAGCACTTTGGTGGATCCAATCTCGCTCTGTTCGACCTCTGTGGCACCGTCAAACTTCTCCTTCAGGATGTTGCCCACTTTGCGGAAGGGGGGCATGGCTTTCCAGCACGTCTTGAACTCGCATGAGCCTGACACACCGTGACACTTACATTCCACCCGCATGTTGTTCAGGATCGCCTGGAGGAACAGACACAAGGAACAAGATGGGATGGTCAATGCAGGATGGACACAGCAGGGAGGGCATAATGGATGGGGCCTGGGAGGGCTGTGCAGAAAACACTGCTGGGTGGGTATGGGATTAAAAGAAGCCCAAATGGCTCAAGCTGTGGCTGCAGAGCCCGGCTGGGATGCTGTAGAGCCGTGCCAACTGCCTAGGTTTCCTCCTTGCCATTACCTTCCTCCCTGCCTCGTTGTTGTGGAGGTTCATTAACGCTCTGTTGGAAGAGGCCCCTTTGCTCCTCTCGCGGATGTCGACGAAGGACTGCGAGAAGGCCACACCATAGGCGATGTTATCGGAGCAGCCCGACCACTGGAAGCCTGAGGCAGAGAGCACAGATCAGACAGGTACTGCCACTCTGTAGTGCTTGCACTCTCCAGCCCTGCTCTTCCTAAAATCCAGCTGGCCTGCCCCCTCTCTGTCTTGCTGCCTACTAGTCTGGGCCGCATGGGGAACTGGAGAAGCTACGGAGTGTGGCCCTGGGGGACACATGGACAAGATGCTTTCTGTCCTGTGGGCAATGCACCTAGGTGCCTTTTCAAGGCAGTCACATGGACTAACCAGAGTTTTGTTTTTTTAAACTTTTCCCTCCTTTCTGGCTGGCTCCAGAGAGTGGGTTTGAACTGCAGGTATTTTGGCTACTTCGCATCCCCATGCAGCTGCAGCTGCCCGCTGTTCAGACACTCACCCTGTGGGCTGCCCCCCTGCACTGTGCGGTCACATCCACACTTGTCCAGCTCACCACTGCTGCAGGCGCGGGTCACGGCGAAGGCCACCCCTGCCGAAGAGATGGCATAGACGAATGCTGCCTCCCGCGTCCCTGCAATGGCACAAACCATGGTGGGAAAGGTGGCAGCAAGTCCGAGGCAATACAAGCAGGAATTCTGGAGGCAATGCAGCCCGGTGGCCAAAGGCCCTTGGTGGCCTGCCACATGTGTCTCTTCTCCTCTCCCCTCTTAACACTGGTGTGGCACATAAACCTCCCTGAAAAGCTGGTCTGAAAGATGGCTCTTGACAAAACATGCTATACAGAGCTATCAGGCTAAACCCTTTGCTCTGTCACTTCCTGCTAAGATGAGAGAGCCCATCCAGGACCCTCATTGTCCCCACCCCCAGGAATGCTGTTTGCTTAGTGCCAAGCCTGGACCTGACTCATGAGAGACCCCTGGGTGCTGGAAGATGTTTTGCAGCAGTGAGGGCTCATTCTTGCAATAGTGAAGAAGCTGGGAACTGCCCAACAACATTAAAAACATAAATGACAGGTGAATGATAAAACCTGGCAATAGGAGAGACAGAGGCTACACTGCTAATCTGGGCAGTGCTCTCCAGAGCTTATATGGAAGACTGTCTTGCCTTGTTCTTGCAGGGCACCTCTGCCATGAAATCTTTCCTGCATCCAAAATAGCTGCTGTCTGCTTTCCACATCCAGGAACATTCCCTGCAGCTGCAGATCCTCGCCATCCTCTTTCACAGGGTCCTGTAGCTCGCAATGCCTCCCAAACTACCCTGCAAAACCCTGTTCTGCTCCCAAAGCACCTCACAAAACCCTAGTGGTGTCCAGAGTGCAGTCCAGTCCCAGCTCTTGTGTCTACCTATGGGGTGCCACATGGTTGGGAAAAGCTTGTTTGGAAAGTTGGGCGCATCCCTGGATGTGAACACACAGAGTAGCAGGGGCAGGGATCAGCTCTAGCAACACACAAATCCCCACTATCCTCTGAGGCCAGTTGAGGACACAAACACTCCATTTCTGAGCAAGGAGGGCTGGTCCCATGCTTGGTACAAAGGGAGGATATCTTGCAAGCAGGCATCACTCAGCTTGCCGGTCAGGGAGAGGGCAGCTACTTTGGTGGTCGCATCCCAGACTTTGGTGGCCCAGCTGGCAGTGGCTGGGGAGGACCCAGCCAGTGTGGGGACTGAACTGCCTCCAAGTTAATCGAGGTTAATAGTAGGATCATGTTGGTTGGTTTGTGCTGTGGCTGCCTAAAAAGAGACGACTTTTAGTTTCTGGTATTTCTGGTATTTCCAGTCCCTGAACCTTCACAAGAAGAGATCTTCACTCTCCTGCATTGAGGGGAGGAAAGTCAAATCAGGAGCCAGGGGAATTTTGGTCTAGGGATCCTGGGATGGGAGGTGAGATAGTGCCTCAGAGATAGCACCCGAGGGGAGGCAAGGGATGCTTCAGTGACCTTAAGGGGTTGCAGAGAGGTTTTCCCCTCTGTATCCTCACTCCAGTGCTCTGGTTTGATTACAGTCCTGTGCTTCTGGGAAGTCGGGGTGCAGCTGGGATCAGAGGAACTGGGGGCTGCCCTGGCTATACCCAGCCCTAAAGGCTGGTGGCGGGCGATGATGCTGCAATGTGTTCTTCCCACGCCAGGTGACACTGAGCCGTCCTCCTGATGGTGCCCCCATTGATGCTCTGCTTGAGAGTGCCACATGCCAGCCTGGCAGCAGCCACCGCTTCAGCACTGCCCAGAAAGAGACTGAGTAAATGCACCCATGGCTTTATGGATTGGAGCTCCTGGGTTTGGTGGGGAAGAGATGAGACCACAGGGTGACTTTAGGACCTTTGTTCAAACTTGGCATGTCCTTGTCAATGGGTGTGAAAAAGGTTCAGGAGAGCTGAGGAGCAGCAGGAGTCTGGATATGCTGTACCCAACATAGTGAATAGAGCCCTGCTGAAGTGCATAGGGACCCATTCGTCCCAAGATCCAACACTGGACGGGCCATTCCTGACCCTCCCCAGCCACCGGTTCAGGGCCAAGCAGGCAAAATCCCACCTGCAGCCCACCAGACTGCTTTTATAGCCATTCCCCCAGCAGCATCACCCCAGACACATGTCCTTCCAGCTCACCTTGCGTCACCACCTTGCCAAAGACAGGCAGGGTGTCCAGTGTGGAGCAGTTCCAGCGGCGGTTGCGGAACTGGTACTGGCACTCCTCGATGGCCAGCTGGGCTCCGCGTCGCACTGAGTCCATCACCTCCAGGTTTCTCTTGCACATCTGCACCTGGCGCTGGATCAAGCCCTTCAGCTTCTCGCAGGTCTCCTCCTCGGAGATGCTCCCCACTGAAGACAGCTTCGCCAGGTACCTGCCACGACACCAGCACAACGGGTTAGGAGGCAAGGGCTGGGGGAGCCCATATTCAGCTGGCACCCATGTTCAGCCTTGCAGAAAGCAAGGAGACTGAACCTCTTAGCCTCTCCATAGCGGAGACCTGCTGCCCATCTGGGGTTGCCTTTAAATGTACGACAGCAGTGGCTCCACAGGATGCATTTTTGGGTGACAGAGAACAAGCCCAAGCAAAACAACCATCCCTCTGCAGCCTAGTCCCTGTCTCTCAGGGAGTCCAGCTGTTGGCTTCCCTTTGCCTCTGTTGCCTGCAAGGAAGATATTTTCAGCGTTGTCTGAATGTGCCTGGTCAGGTCTCCTGAGTATCGGCATATCCAAGTGCTACTAGGAAAAGCCAGAGGTCTCCAAAGTCAGCCAAAACAAGCAGGACAGGCACTTGGCTGCCAGCTCCATCTGCCACAGTGCTCCCACAGTGTGGCTGTGTGCTCATCACCGGCAAACATTGCCCTCCAAACCACTTCCGTCCTGGAGGCTGCTTTTAGCTGCCTCAGACCCCAGCAGGCAGGGATGGCCTCTGGGAGCTGCCAGGTTTCCTGTCACTTGGGATTCAAGCAGGGCTTGAAGCAGGGAAGCAGAATCAGGAGCCTGCTGGGGCAAAATTGCACAGGTTGGGCACATCCTCCACCAGCCCAGCTTGTGAATAGGGCCATGAGGTCTTTGCTGATCTGGAAAAGACTGGCCCTGTGTGGAGGGGACCAGGTGTTCTGCTTTCCCTAGCGCCATCCTCAGCTGAATGAGTCACAGAGCTGCTCTTGGGTGTCATCATTAGGGGAAATGAGGGAACAAGCACCTTGAAGAGCAAGCACCTCAAAAGCTCTCAGCATTTCCTTGCGCAGTGTTTGGGCATGATGGTCCCTGCTGCACATCCCAGTAACTCAATCTCCCACCCCTTGTGTTGTGTGTCCACACTTGCCCATTTCCCAGTTCCATCCTCCTGCCCCAACTTCTGGATCACAGAAGGAGCTTAAGATAGACCCAGTGAGATTTTCCAGCAGGGCTGTGTGATAATCCAATATCATCTACAACTATTAGTGACTGTGCTGGCAGGTGTGTATATGAGACTCCCTCCTTCCTGTGGCTGCTGGTAGCCACTTCAGATGACATGTGGAGCCCTGTCCTGCTGTGGACATGGAGGGTCTCCTGCATGGGACAGGTGTAACTCGCACTTGCACTCATCCACTGACCACACTGAGCTGTAGCGCTCTTGGGAATTGCCAGCATTGTCTCACGCTGCTACCTTGTCTGCACCAAGAGACGCAAGTACTGAGCTTTTTCGAAACTTCATTCCTTGACTCTGCATTTCCCAGCCCTACAGAACTTGTGGTTTTTTTTTTTTGTGTGTGTTTTTTAAACTCCTCCTCCCAAGTTACAACATCCTGCTAAAGATTTTTCTTTTGAAGCCCTGCTTGTCTCTGAGAAGAGGCTGTGCAAAAGTGGATCCTGCTCCCTGCCTGTTCCCATGTGTCCCAGGAGCCAGATCTGCTGACTTCAGCCACAAAATGAAGTTGTCACAGCCTCTTCCTCCCATTAACCCTGCCAGTCTGCCCCAGGAGGAGAAAACAGAATTTTCTCTTCTGTGCATCAGCAGAATTATTCACCAGCTTGGTTTCATGCTCACAAATGGGGGGCCGTGGGAGCCAGGGAGAAAGCTGTCTTGGCTCATGGTGTCTGTAGGGAGTCTGCATGGCGAGATGTCAAAAGTAATCCGTTTTCCCTGTGTATGATCATGGAGGCAATCCTTCTCCGACAGCAGGAAGCGGAGGGCTGCTGGGGTTTTAGAGCCATGTGCTGTTAGAGCCTTTATACCAGCAAATCATCTTTGCCCAAGGCTTCCTGCTCCTCCAAGGGGACAGCCCTGTTTGCAGAAGACAGGACCTGATGCACATGGGTGGCTTGAAAACCCACCGTGGCCAAACTCAGGACTGTTCTTTCTGCTGGCCCCCATACCATGCTATGGGTGTCCTCAACCCTGTGCTGCAGTCCCAGACATGGAGTGCAACAACTGCTGTTCTCACATCTTGCTGCACTTGGCTGACCTAGGGTGAAGGCACCAAACCACCTCCAGGAGCTTTGAGGATGTTGAATGCTGAGCACACACAAAGTGCCTGTAACAGCTGTCTCCTCCCAGGTCCAGCCATCATTCCAGATTGGGCATGGGGAAGATGACACACAGCAAAGTGGTAAGATTCAGCTCAAGACAATGTGGGTTATTGATCAGCTTTGAGCCTGGAAGCCAAGAAAATCAAAATCTATCTGTAGTACTAACCCCTTGTGTGCTGATTTGGCTTCCCCCTCTGCTGGCAACTCCAGCAGCATTTATCATGCCAGGCAACCAGCTCCTTCAAAACCGTGAGACTGGTCCTACAGATGAGTCAGTGCCTGCTTTGAGTGCGGACACACTGGCAGAAGAGTTCTGTAACACAGATGTAGCAGCCACATTATTATCAGCTTTGCTCAGGATGGGGCATCATCTCCTTTTCTAATATATTTCCCAGCTTGAGGTTCTCTGGGCAATGTGGAGTAATAAATTCAAAGCATGCATAAAGGAAAGAGTGACAAGAGCCTTTCAAGCTTTTCCAAGGAGATGCACCTGATAGGGTGCCTTCCCAACTCACATTTAATGCTGTTTGGGATGATAAAACAAAGGCCAAGGATGCTTCAAAGATATGTACAGCTCTCCAAGAACAGGTCTGGTAACTTGTTTTGCAAGGCAGACAAATAAGATGAAATTATCCAGAATAGTGCTCTGGCCTCTCTCCCCCTTGACAGGTCCTGTGTCCCATCACCCCTCTTCAGCCTATGTTTGCCAGCCCCTCTGTGGGGATGGAGGCAACTGTGCCTAAAATGCTGTGGCCCCATCATGCTACCAGTTTGTTACTGGTCCAGGAGAACCATCATTGCTTTCCAAAAGACATGGTTTTTGATGGGGGAGGAAGCTCCCATCCTGATCCCTGGTTCAGGATCCAGAGGTTGAGGCAAGGATTTAAGGAAGGACCTTTGCTGAAGGACCTCAGCTTTGAGGCTCTCACATGGCATCTCATCACACCACATTCAGGAGCACGAGGTAGGAATATCTTATTCCCTTCCCGTTTCTGGGGCAGATGAAGAGTGAGGTAAGAGCTGGGAAACACACTCTGCCCTCATCTGCTTCCATCTCATGTTTCTCAGGGCTGTGGAGCACCAGGACTGTCAGGAACCAAACCCATCTGCAGCATCCCACGGTCCCTATGGAAACCTGTCTCTAGCGCTTTGCCTGGTCCTTAACAAGAACTTCACTCCAAACTTTGTTTCCCTGGGCTGAAGTGGTAGAATCCACAGCCAAAGCCTTTGTCTACCTGCACAGAGAGCTAGACAGGCACAGCAGGAAGAATGCAACAAACAACTCCTGCCCTCTGCAAAGTCTCAATGCAGATCTCCCTCATGATATCACATCTCAGTTGCTATGCAGAGCTCTAGATTATAATTTAAGTCTCACATGCAGCCTCAAAACAGCCCTGCTTGTGGAAAACAGACCCAAATAATGGCGTATTTTCTTCCTTTTCTGAGACTGGGTAAAGAATATTTCAAGAGGAGAGCTGCTGCCCACACCATTTTTTCAAGTTCTGTCTTCTTGCTTCATCACGGCCTTGTATGTTTCTTTTCTCCTGCCTTTAAATCCAGGCAAATCACTTGCAGAACAGACTCCCTCTTAAGAGCCATTGATTTAGGAGAAAACTGACAGAATCCCATTCCTTTTTTCCCATCCGAAATATTGAGATCAGGATTGAAGCCCCATAATTTAAGCAACTGCAGCTGATCCACTCTGCAAGATGGCAAATAAGTAAATCTCAAATCCAGAGAGCTTCAGAAAGGTGGTGGATGTCAGAAAGCCCTGCTTAAATAAAAATTATGGTAATACTTTCAGGAGGAAGAATAATTGGTGAAATGACAAGGAGACATTGAAAGAGCCACAGCGTCTGGGAGATAGAGCCAGGAGGAGAGGGGAGGTAATTCCCTGCCATGGAAAGGTGTAGAAATTTCAGTCATTGACAAATACTCAATTAAGGTGGGTCAGAGAAGATGCCTTGGGGAAAAGCAGAGATCTCTGGTGTTTCTTTTATTTAAACAAATGAGTTTCAAGTGTGAGAACTCTTTGTATTGTCTAATTTTGGGAATATTTTCCGGAAGATAAGAACTTTCAGACCCAGGGCAGTGGCATCCCTGATAAACCACTCAATAAATGTTGTGAAATCAGGCTCAGAAGCTTCACCCTTCTCAGCAAATACCCAACCTTCCCACAAGGTTGAGTGGCCAAGGCCACAAAAGGCTTGTCCAAACCTTAAACTGTGAAGATGATTCAGCTCTGCTCCTGTCTGAGAGGCAGCAAACACCCCCCTGCTTGTGGAGGGGTCAGCAAGCACATCTCTGTGCCTCCTGAGGCTGCAGGGACAGTCAGCAGTGACTCGGGATTGTCCTAAGGATTACGACTGCTTGTGCAAGCAAGTTTCTTCTGGGGAAGAACTTAAGGCTTGTTATAATGTGAAAAACCCGTGGAAAAACCCCATGTATCCCTGCATGCATCTATCTGTCTCCATAGATAGATAGATCCATGCAGGGAGAGGTACTGACCAGTGTTACGGCTCCTTGCAAGGAGCCATCCTGCAGATATGGAGAAATGTTTTATCTTTGCCTTGTTGCATTCTCCTACCGAACAGGGTGAGTGAAGCCATGGAAAGATGTCTCAGATGGCAGGTCAGATGATGCTCCAGGCAGGCCAGAGAACTCCTAAGATTTCTTGTGGTGTCCCCCATTGGGCTTAGTGCCACTCTCCCTGTGCCAATAGCACCAGGCTGGTAGGGCCCACCACATCCATGGTTCCTCAAGTCTGCCAGCTTGGGCATGTTCCTGACAGGATTTGCGGGAGACCTGCAAAGTTGCCCTTGTCCAGCTGCTGGCTCTGTAGCAGGACTTGGCCCTCCCAGGGACTGGGCATCTCCCTCCTGGGATTAGACATTCTGCCTTTCTAGGTGTAAACTATGATTTACAACTCATCATCTTAGAACCTGTCTCGTCTCTTTCCTGGAAGAAATACGGCTGTCTGCCTCAGTCCTTCTGTCACAGTTAGGGCACCATCTCTTGGCTGAAACCTGCTTTTCACACCTACTCTTCATCTCTAATTAACAGCTGCCAAAAGAGTCACCTAGGAGGAGGCATTGCTATGCCTACACCTCCACCCCTCAGCTCAAGGGTGAGCCTATGTTGCGGTGATTCAAAGATCACTTTCCCTACCTATTTGAATTATGTTAGTCCCTGCAGCCTCGCTGGCTTTTCTCACACTGCATCGTGTCCCGGAACCTTCTCTGCCGCAGAGTTCCTCATTGGCTCCTTGCTGCCCCTCTCCTCGCCCTGCTACTGTTACTGGTTCATGTGCTGTCAGTCTGCCTGCTCACCGCAACAAGCCTACACTTCCAATCCTGCCCTCATCCCTTGGACCCTGCACCTAACACCATGTGCACCCAGCAAACACCCATGCCCCAGCCACTGGTGGTGGCTTGACTCCCCATCACAAATCTTTGGGGGCAGTGAGATGGCCAGCTGCTGGTCCTGGGCCAGTGCTGCTTTTTGGCTTTCTGAGCATGTGAGGGCAAAATCTCCACTTTGTAATGGGGAAGAGCAGGATGGAAGCTGGGAAGAGCCTGAACAGCATCTATTTTGGAAATCTGCTTTGAATGTGTAGGAAATTTCCTTTACTTCCTTTACAAGCCAATAGAAGCTACGCATGGATTCAGGTACAACACCAAGGCCTTGTTGCAAGAGGAGGCAAGTGCAGGCCAACTCCTGCAGTGCTTCAGGCTAGACTTGGTTGCAGAAAATCTGATGAGTTTTAAGTTTTGAGCAGAATTTGCAAATACGTGGCAAAAAAAGCCTTCTACAGGATTAGTTTGATCTCACCCAACTTTCAACAGACCTCAGGCTGCTCTCCATTGGCCAAGAGACCCAATTACTTTTCCCCAAGTAATTTCATGAAAGCACAATACTGGCTGCAGTTCTGCTGAGCCAGCCAGATTCTGCAAGGCAGCTTCCTGGCTGTGAAGTGCAACAGCCCATGGCAGCAGCTTCGAGAGAGCCTGGAGGATGCTTCCAGGAGTCACCCACAGGTGTTGGGGACAGACACTCCCGGGTGGGCAAGGCAGAGGTTACCTGCACTGAGTATTCAGGACAGAGCCTACCATTCAAGCAGCCTTGGATGACTGAAAGTTTTGAGGATTCACAAGGCTTTCAAGCTTTAAGAAAAAATCACCAACTATTGTAAGAGCCAGTGTCATTGCACTTGTGAGGAAATACAGAAGAATCTCCTAGAAACTGTTAACCTCCAGGATTGCTCAGCAATTTCATCATTTTAAGTAAATGTGAGGTTTGGATTTTCTTCCCTTTGACAGTAAGTGGCTGTAATGCATTTCTTTACATCTACAAGGATGAATTAATCAAGCGGACAGTAGCTCTCAGCAGAGTAACAAAAACACTTTTTTGCTTCAATGCAAAAGTCCAGTTCTGATTCATGGAGTCACATCAAGCCATTGCAAAAAAGAAACCTGCCTCTTGCTGTTGCTCATATTTGAAGCTTATCCAGTTCTTCACAGCCTGGCGTGCAGAGTGGTTTTATCTCTCTCCTGTCCATCCTCCCTGGAGTTAGGTTCTGCTGTGGAAGACTGGGGTATAATTTTTTTTTGAGGCTTTTTTAGGAAAGGATAGAAATGCCCATCACCACTGAGGAGCCAGAGAGCATGGGGCCCTCCTACACCTTGGCAAACACAGCCCTGAAGGGTGTCTGCCAGAGAGGACCATTGCTTAGAGACAAGCCAAACTTGTTTGGAAGTCCAGTACCAGGACCACTGGGTGCAACCTGCAGGGTGCAACCCACAATCAGTCCATTTTCATCGCTGAGCTAAAATTAACTGGTATTGTCAGAAGTGGCAAGACTTACAAATAAATAAAAATTAAAATATATTTCCAGCAGTTTCAATTTCCCACCCCACAGCCATGGGAATGGGTTCCATGAGTTTATGCTCCAACCTTGTGGATCCCTAGAGCAATGCAAAGGAGTCCTGAGCATCCCATAAGCGGAGAGCCGCTTGTCCAACCCACAGCACCCCTCGAAGTAAGGAAATTCCTCATCAAACCCAAATGGTGCAACCCACCACCCTGGCTGCTGGGACAGATGTGACTGGGGAACCTTCCTGACACTTTCCTCACAGCAAAAACCAGGAGCATGGATAGAGGAGCAGAGCTTGGCAGGAACAGCTCTGCGTTAGAGCCAGCTGCACCTGCCAAATCCATGCCATGGCAGCACAGCAACTGATGGGAAAATGCTGGACCGTTTCCTCGCCAGGTGGAAGACGGGAGCATTGCAATGACAATGCAAAGAAACTTGTATTAAATTAAACCAAGCCAGGCTCCAAGTAAAGCGATCTCTCCCTGCTATCAAAGCTGTGGAGACTCACCTTAAAAAATAAAGCCTGGTTTAAAACCAGAAGGATGCAAATGCAGGACCCAGGCATGCTTCCTCTCAAATCCTCTGCATTGCATAATGACTCAAACAAAATGAGCATTCCAGCTGCTCTTGCAACATCCCCACTCCTAAGCTGGCACAGATGGGCACAGAGAATTGGGCCCCCTGTTTGCAAAGCACCTTGTGATGTTCAGATGAAAGGAGGCCAAACTCCAAACTCCTTTTATCCCTTCCTCAGCAGCCCTCGAAAGTGGTTAGAGAGCAGCTGCTTAGCCAGGCTTGTGTGGACCCTCACAATATCTTCAAGCTTTCCTAGAGCACTCAAAAAAAATTTTTTTTAAGGTTTTAAAACCCTATCTGTGCTCCTGGCCCTTTAAGCCAAGTCCCAAGCCCAGATGGAAATTTTAAATCCCTGTAAAGAACAGAGGTGCTGTTGGTACACCCTGCTCTGCAATGGCATAACCACATCTCAGACCAAGCATGTCCATATGGAGAGCATCCTCCAGAGCCAGTTTTAGCTGTAAGAAAATGGAGAGAGGCTGTAATGATTCCCAGATGATAGTTTGATAACCAGGGGTCTCACCTCTAAAGGACCCTGCTCTGTTGTATCTGATGTTTTCTGTTTCTGTTCTCCCATCATTCAAACCCTCTGAACAGCTACAGAGCAAGGCAGTGGGCCCCAGTGCCTCATGCAGTTAGTGGATGCTTACATCCACAAGCCACTTTGCACATTTTCTAGTTCATTTCTTCATGTGGACTACCTTCTCTCCAAAATAGGTAAATAAATGAATAACTAACTAATCAAACAACTGGACTGAAACCAGAGCCTGGCACTCCCGTGCCAGTTGTGGAATGATGCTTGTTTGGCTGGAAGTCTCTATGAAACACCCTCAGCATCAGGATGGGCTTGGAGCAGAAATTCAAATTGCTTCCAAATTCAACCACATCACTGCACATGTGGGTTCAAGAGTCTACGAAGTGCAAGTTGCTTTGAAAAGTAACTCATCTGCTTCCTCTGTATAAAGCATGGCCCTGGACTCCTTCAGAAATAAAGCAGAAGCCAGAGGGACCTTCCTGTGCACAGTCAGCAAGATGTAAAAGGTTCTATCTACAGCCCTTTATTTAATTTACAAACCTCTGCCTGAAGAGGCAGGATGCAAATCTGAGCCTCCAAAGGCAGAAGGAAGAGGAAGCCTGAGGCTTTCACAAGAAATGGGAACAGAGCATCTCTTCGGATTTGGAGAACAGAGGCTTTCTGGATAGGCAACAAGCCAAGCAGCAACTCCCCAAACTCAAGACACTGAGAAAACACACCTGAGGTTTGCTTCTTAACCAGGGAGAAAGTAGCTTGGTTTGTTTAATGAAAAGATTTGGGAAATCCCTTCCAGCTCAATGGCCACTGTAGCAGAGTCATCCCTTTGAGAGATCCCTACATCATCTTCTTTTTATAATAGGTGGGGCAGCTCAGCAGATACCACTGCATGGCCAAAACGAGCGCTTTCCCCACAAAGCCAGGCTTACAGAAACCCTGAGCTCAAGCATTGCTAGCGGCATCTCTCCAAAGCACTGGGGGAATGCGAGTCTGTACAGGTCGAAAGAAGCTTTAGAGCTTCAGGGGGAGAGAAAAAAAGCTCACAACTGAGCTTAATCACTAATCCAGCAGGTTTCTGGAAAAGCAAACTTCACCGTGCGCTGCCATTCAGTGCACACACCTCTGTAGAGAAATATGTGCCTGGCGAGGCTGGATCCGTCCTCTGTGCTGGGCACAAGCTGGCAGCGCCCTGGGATAATGCCGAGCATGTCGAGCCCACACATGTGAAGACATACGAGGCACACTCATTCCTCGAATATCTGATAACTCCTGGGATCCTTCTAACTCTGTTTATTGCCTCCGGCAGCCTTTGTTTCTGATGTGAGAAGATAAACAATGGGAATTGTCTTAATCCTAAAGGCAAAGAATAAAAAGCACGGAGCGGGGGACGATCCTTTTATCATGATACATTTGCAACATCAAAAAAAGCTGACCCCCTGCCTTTGAAACGCACTGAAATGTATCTGCTTTTCCTCCCCTGTTGGCAGGAATGAGCCCTCCGCTCTCTGCTGCCGAGCCCCCCGCGCCCACCCTTGCTCTGCCAGCACGGACGGCTGCACACAGCCCTCCCTGACTAGTGCGGCGAATCACCCCTCCGCCTCGCCTCCCAAATCCTATCCCAGCTACGTGCGGCGCCGGGGACCGAGGCGAGTCCCACCTCTGCGCATCCGCGCGGGGCAGCTTGCTGACCTCACTGATGAAATCCCCACTTTCCGCCGTGCCCGTCCCAGGGCAGCCGAAGCTGCTCCTCTCCAGAGATCTGCCATCATCTCGCAGAGCTTCCTCAGCAGGACTTTCATCCTGCAGGAAAAACACTCCCACAGTTCCCAATATACCTTCACCAGAAGCATGACAGCTTAAAAGACCACCTTGATAGCTGCTATGATCCACCCACCAGTTGCTGGAGACGTGTGGCACGCAAGTCGCTCCATCCGGCAAAGGAGGAGGGGAGAAGAACTAAGCACTAACGCGCATCCCAGGCAGCCACTTTTTCCCACAGGCAGGGCACTCAGAGTGCCGCTGACCAGGCGCTTTACCCAAGCATTGGGGAGCATCCTCCAAAAACCACCCACATCCCACAGCCTCCAGCGAGGCAAAATCTAAAGGCAGGAGCTGTATCCGGATGCGGAGAGGACTCCTTGCGCGGGGGATGTGTGCCCACCTGAGCAGCTGTGTTGGGAAAGGTACATGACACTCAGGATCTTTCATGCTGACAACCCCGAGAACTCCCTATACTGCGTGGTGTACCTGCCCCTGCCGACAGAAATCCATGAAGGTGAGATGGAGGCGGCCCATGCTCCCAGCCGGAGAGCGGGTCTGCGTGCACGGGAACTAATTAGTTCCCGTCAGCCGGCAACACGGGGAGCAGGGGAAGCACCATCTCCCACCAAAGCGGATTTGTTAGGAAGAACCGATGCCTTCGTTCAAAGTTAGGTGGGAAAGTGCTGTCATGCTCCATCCCCTCTGCCCCGTGGAGGGGGAAAGGAGGGGTGTCCTCTTCAGAAAGTAGTCCCACCGTCTTGGCAAACACGTAGGAATTTTCCAGAACGATTTCCTCCCCTGTTTACCTTACACATTATTTGAGTGTTTGTTCAGCGGGTTCCCGATATCATCGGGCTCCTTTGCGGCGTGCAACAGCCCCTCGACACCCACCCTCCTACCGGTAATGGGGAGCCGAGGCGTGGGCAGCCCTGCTCGCTGCAGATCCCCGGGCCCAGCACGTTTGGCCGCCCCAGCTCTGCAAAATCCTCCGCAGGGCCGCTGGCCCTCCCGTGGCATCTCGCCAACCCCCAGGCCCCGCTGCGACCCGATGCCCCGACCTCCACCCCTGATCCCGGCGTGATCCAGATTCATAACTTAAGGACAAAAAATGGGACGGGGACTAAATAACCAGCACCATTCCCATCAGCCGCGATAACACACCGCCACTGAGCGGCTGGGGAGAGTCGGCACCCCCTGCCGCCCACCTGCCTGCGGATGAGGGCTGCAACCCCACCGCCACGGCGGCGATGGTCAGCGGGGACAGGGGACCGGCGCGATGGCGACGGGCGCCCAATGCCCCGCCGGGGACCGAGCAGCATCGCTGCAGGGTGTCGCGCCCCGATGCTACCCAACCCCGCGGCACCTGCTCCGCACCCCCGAGGCTACCAACAAGTGGCGGCGTGTCCGTGTTCCCCCTCTCGCCCCGCGGCTACTCACAGCCAGTTGCTGGCGTTGGCCGAGAAGGTGGCGAAGATGATGAGCAGCAAGGAGCGCAGAGAATACTCTGGGCTCATCCTGGAGGGCAGGCGGGGTGAGACTGCGCGGAGCTGGCGGCGGCAGCGCCCCCGCCGCCCCGCGCCCAGGGCAGCCGCCGCCGCAGGTGGGCGCGGGTAGGAGCGGCGGGCGCTGNGCCCCTGCTCCGCCGATCCCTGGGCGGGACCCGCTGCCGGGGACACCCCTGGGGCGGGCCGGCGGCGGGGAGGGCACCGGAGAGGGCATCCGGGAGGGCATCGGGGGCTCCGACGGCAGGGAATGCATTGGGGGCTTCTCCGGTGGAGGGCAGCGGGGGATGCGCCGGCGGCCCGCGCCTTGCTGCCGCACCTACCGAGCGGCACCTCCGGGTGTGTTCGGAGGGTGCGGGGAGAGACGGGGGAACCTCGCAGAGGGGAGGGGCGGGGGTTTCCGCATTTGTTGTTTTTGGGGTAATTTCCTGGTGGCTGTGAAGAAGCAGAGCCGTGAGATGTCCTGGCGCTGCCTGGAGTGCATCGCGCAGGCTGCCTTCCTCAACAAACACCCCTTTGACTGGGAGTGATTTCCGAGATCCCAGTTTCTGAGGATTCACTGTAAATGTCAAAGTGCATTTGAAAATTCACAACTAAGGAGAGAGGTCTGGGCAGGTTCTATCTGCGAGTATCTTTCTGGGGGTTCTATGAGGAGAACAGCATTTGGAGCCGGAACAGGGTCGCGTTTGCAACCCCCCTTGGCATGTCAGCAAGGGCTGCCCCGTGGAGAGCTGCCAGCCACAGTGGCTGGTAGCAGGCTCTAGAATGTGCAGATGAAGGATGATTCTTGACCTGATATCAAGGCTTAAATTCACCTCTGGAAAAGTCAACTCTTGGGAAATCCCAGGAGCTCCTAACGGCATGGCTTACACATCCTGAGGCCAAGAGATGTGGTGGGGATCCCTATCTCTGCTCCATCCACCATGCCTCTGTCTATCCACATGGGCACAAATGACTTTATTTAAAGCCAGGAGCAACATGAGCTGGCTGCTTGGTGTGCAATCCAAGATCCCAGGCAGCCACAACTGTGCACCAAATCTCCTCTTGACAATGTTGTTACTTAGGTTCATTACTAAAACCTCTTGCTACCATCTCTAAAATCTTGCCAAGCTGGTTTGGAGCTATTCAAAATTCCCTTTGTCTTTTCAACTCCATTTTCCTGTAGCTGGGGCACACTTATTCAAAGCACGGCATCTTGCGCTAGGCTGCACATATGCCTGTCTAACTTTATTACACCTACTTTAAAATCCCTGCATTAGTTCCCTGTCAAAGTGAGGATTTAATTTCAAAGTGCTTTGACTTATATTCCAGCTCCTGACAGGCGGCAGCCCACCCTCACCTAGTCATTCATCTGGCTTTCACATCCTTGCTGATTATCCTGAGTGAAAGCGGGATGCTGGCTGCTTTGCTGGTGAATTGGAGGTTGTTGCTGTGAGCCTTGTCTGGGTAATTCAGTGCAACTGGAGCTGATTAATTTGGCTCATCATTTGAGACAAAGCTGAGGCCTTCTGGCTTCTAATTGCTCAGGGTGTTGAGTGAACTTGTCAGGAAGGCAAGAACTAATTGAGAGGCTAAGGGGAATGAGAGGTTAGAGGGCTGTGGCTGGCTGGCCAGAGCCACGTGGGTCCATGGGAATATCATACTTTTGGGCCTCTCATGTGTTATTCTCCTCCACGGAGAAACACCAGAGAGTTCAACAGGAGCCAGAAGGGTGGGCACGGACCCTGGGGTCCTGTCTGGCATGGACATCTGCAGCCCGCAGAGCACTCCTGGCTGAAATGCTCCTGATGCCAGGGCTGGTGGTGCTGTGGGCAGGCTTAGGGCACCCTGTAGCTCTTTTTGGGGTAGCTGTGGTGGCAGGATGGTGCAGTGGGTCCTTGACATGAGCTGGAAGACCTCTTGAGATTTCTCTTGGCCTGGGTGAGGAGTTGTAGATCATGCCCACCTGCTTCTGCAGCAGCTTCAAGCCCTGTTTGCATTGCAGCAGGTGGAACAGAGGGGATGGTCCTGACTTACCCAGCAGGAGGACATGAATGCTAGGCCATTGCAGCAGTCAGGATCATGTGGGATCATGTCCACAGGATGCATTGGGACTAGAGTGTCCATGGAGTGATGAGTGGTACCCCCATGCCAGAGGGGAGGCAGATGCAAACACATCTGGAGTAAGTCACCCCGAAAGGAAGTACAGTGTGAGCTGCCTGTGGAGATGGTAGCTGTGCATCAGGGCAGGAGGGGTGTTTATTTTACAGTCTCTGGGGTGCAGGAGGTGATGAGCGTGAACAGAGGACAGAATATGGAAATGGGCACTCACTGCAAGGGTGTGGGTCTCTTGGTCTTTTCAAAGATGCCCATGAAACACTGCTTGGTCATTATCTACAGCTTTCTGGAAGCTGGGTTCTTTTGGCCTCCGATTCAGAAGGTGCTAGGGTGCTTTAAAAACCTAAAGCCCAGCTGATTTGGAAGAGAGGAAGGCCCAGATCCAGGGGAATGTTTAAGGGACACAGCAGGTCTCCTGACCTGTGCATTGCTGCAGAGCCTCTTGGTCATCAGGGCTCCTCCTGTGTACCCCTCTCAGGACAGCAGCTGGTGATGAAGGACGCTTGTCACCCGCAGTGTAGGTTGAAGCTTAGTGCCTGCTGACCACCCCAGGCTGCAAGGCATCGCTTTTTTACTGCCTGTGCGCTGCTTTAATGAACATCAAACTCCCATTTGATAAGGAGACTCCCTTTGATGTGTAAATATTTCAGTGGATGGGAAGAGGAATGAAATGCACCCCAGGAGTGTTTCATAGGCTTGCCCAGGTGTGTCTTTATTAAAGAGAAATTACTATCACCATATCACCAAAGGGCCAGCAGTGGTAACAGGAAGGGGTTTTCAGCTCAGAGACCAAGGTGAAAGCAACAAAGCATGCAAAGGTCCATGCAAAGGTGTACCCGGGCTCTGGATATAAGTGATGTAAATACAAACTACACTAAAGACTGAGTGCAGGCAGGTAGCACTCCTGCTCAGTTTCTGGATCTGACCAGTGCTATCAGTCATGGAGGTTGTGAGAGGTATTTTACAGGTTCTTTTCTGCTTTCTGATGCCCCATGGGCTTAGCAAATGGGATTGAAAGTGGGGTACTCTACAACCTAGAGGATAGTCTTCACCATGTGATGGGGAGAAGAGCTGCAAGAAAAAAGAAAGAAGAACTCATGGGTGAATCTGAAGCTGTGGGGGTTGGCTCGGAATAGAAATAAATTCTGTTTTGGATTTAATGGAACATAACTATTGGACACTTTAGCACCAGTACATGTATTAATCCTGTCCTGGAGAAAGGAGAAGTTGTTCTGGGAGCCTCCATGCCAGAAAATACAGGACAATTGTACTCCTTTACAGAAACCTGTGCTTTTTCTGATGAAATTTATTTCAAACTACGCAAACATTTCCGAGTTGCGCTGATGACTGGTTAGAGCAGGGGTGGTAAAGGACTGCAGTTCACAAACAGAAGCAGCTTTGCAAACATGAAAATTGCTCTGACAAAAGAACTGTGTCCAGTCCATTACAATCAGGGTTACAGCAGTTGCTGTAACCTATGCTCACCTGGGCAGCTCAACACATCACAGTGGCCACTGGAACACCAAGACCAGCCTTTTTTTAGCTGCAGCAGGATGCCTTTAGCCCCATACGTATTCCAGAGCCTGCTTGGGAATGTGCATTTATTTGTATGAATCTTCAGAAGCATGTGTTCAGTTCCAACAAATCTTCAGTGGCATCACCTGAAATCTGGCACTGAGGCTGGTAAGATTCACTCCTCCAATTTTATTGCCAAATAAGGCACTGAAAAAAATACAGAGTGGCTTGGGATTTAGGGACTTTTCTTTGGGATGTTGTCTCTGAGCATACCATCAAAATTTCTCTGGGAAAAATGAATGTCTATGGTGAACTTGTGGGTGCTGTCCATGAGGGAAGTTAAGAGCATCCCCAAATATTATGAATGCCTTCAAACCATACCATTGCAGAAAGAGCCAACTTTTCCATTGCTCAGATAGATACTTTTTCACAGGTCTGTGAGGGAATTGTCCCCTGGCTTGTACTATCTTCAGAGGAGATTGTTATCACAGTTCTGGATTCTGGCATTTAAAATGTATCCCAACCGACTTCCCCACTCACCTGGGTGCCATCCACACCAAACAGTGTGTAGCACTGCTGAAACAAATCTTGATCCAGGTGCCGGACAAGTGGCCATACCCAGCGGCGCGCGTGCAGACAGCCGTCACTGGAGTGACAGCTCACGACTGCAACCTTTGCCCTACTCATTCTGCCCAGGGAGAAAATGAGATTGCAGGCTGGTTGGATACATAACACCCTGATCCACTCCTTTGCCGTGCTTATTATACCTCCAGGCATTTAGGAGCACTGAGACTTCATCCCCCACTGTGGGAGCTGGGAGAGCCACACTCAGCCTGAGCAGGATGGAAGGAGGGATGGAGGCTGCCAGGATTGCAAACAGGCTTCTAGGCTGGGGATGGTCAGGAGAGGACTGGGCAGGGGTGAACGCCTGGAACTATTCATGACTTGTGGTGGAGTTGTCTTCAGCTTATCTTCACATTCAGCATATCTTGCAGATGATGCAATCCCAGACTGGTTTGGGTTGGAAAGGACATTAAAGATCATCTCATTCCACCCCCTGCCATGGGCAGGGACACCTTGCTCCAAGCCCCATCAACCTGGCCTTGAACACTTCCAGGGATGGGGCAGCCACAGCTTCTCTGGACCCTCACCACCCTCTTAGTAAAGAATTTCTTCCTAATATCTAATCTAGTCTCTTCTCTTTTAGTTTAAAACTGTTCCCCCTTGTTGTGTCACTATCTGCTTGTGTTAAAAGGTTATTCTTCCTCTTTTTTTATAAGCCCCTGTAAGTACTGGAAGGCTGCAATGACATTTCCCCAGAGTGATGAGACCTATAACCACCCCCGGTGGTGTTACCATTGCCAAGGTGCTCAGCCTAAATGATGTCCACGTCTCTCTTCCTGTGTGTGACCATTTTCCAAGGAGGTCATGGGGCTGTGTCTTGCTCCACCTCTCTCCTTGCACCACTCAACCCGTTGGTACTCTTGGTGGTGTGGTTTTGGCCCAGCCAACATGTACCTTGCAGACAGTGGCTAGGCAAAGAGCAAGGGAGGTCTTGTCCCAAGCCATAGGATAGGTAAGGCCAGTTTGTTTTAAGCTTTGCTATATGTTCCCTGACAACTCCATACCATTTCACCCTCAGTGCCACCATTCCCTGGCCTGCTTTGTTTTGTCTTGAAGACATGGCCTTTTGGGGATGCAAACCAGAGGTGTGAAGGAACAGAAGAAAATCAGGGAAAAGAGAGGTGCTGATTGGGATTATTGGGTCTACTGGTAGTGAATAAAATACTGATGGAGAAAATCTTCTAAATCTCTGGAAGCAAGAAAAACTGCCTGGGAAGAACTTCCAAGCTTTGTCCCATAACAAGGGCCGATAGAGACAAATGAGCTTGTCTGGGCCAGTGGAGAAGTCCAGGACCAAAGTCTTCTGCTGCTTCTCACCCAAGGTTTCTGCTTCTCCGTGTGTAAATTCCTCCTCTTTCACTTGGCAAAGAGGGTGCACAGTTGCATTGGCCAAGCCCTTTGAAAGCCATGTGGAATATCAATAAGGACAGAGTTTTTCCTGGCTTTGGCTATCAGATAAATGACAATACACTGGCCTTACAGCAGAGCATGGCTATGTTTGGAGGACATTAAGCTGCATTTCCCCACTCTGACTGGGGAATGTTTTAAATGGGGACAGCCTTCTCCCTCCACACCCATCTTCAAGAGGTCCTAGTGTTTCTGTTGAACCATCTCTTCCATTGGTTCTGTCTGCATCCACCAAGTGGAGGAAACGGAAGCCTGAGATATGAGCAGCATCTTTGGGAGGTCTGTTCCTTTCCTGAAGATGCATGTGGAGCAAAGTGTTGGCTGTCCAGCTTTATCATGCTGGTGCCAGATGAAGGTGTGTGGATAGGGAATTCTCTCCTAGCTGGGAGGAAGAAGCAGAGCTGGGCTTTAGGAGATACCCAAGGGACAGGTAGCTACACTCATACCATGTTTGAGCCTGCTGCTTTGCCGAAATGCAATTGATAATTGAACCTGATTGCTGAACCAAGTCCTTGTTTCTCCCAAAACACACCAAGAATGAAGCTCCTGCAGAAGCGTTGGGCTGTCTGGTGCTCATCTATTTAATTTTCTCTTGTAGAGGGGAAATCTCTTATTTTAAGTAATGTTCTTTTCAGAAATGACTAATTAAACAACAGAACAGGAAATGTAAGAGACAGTAAAATCCCCTCAGCTGTCCGGTGCATTTCTATGTAAATATGGTGGTAAAATGATGAAAACAAAACCTTTTGGAGACAAAGGCGAATGAGAGACCTGGTGAGGCAGCATTGAAAAATCTATAGTTTGTTATAATAAAGTGAAACCACTGTGTTTATCTTGTGTCTAGGAGGATTTGGTGCAATTTGGCTATTCTGATTTCTATGTGGCTTCCCTCCCTTAGGAAGGGAGGGAAGCCACATAGAAATCAGAATAGCCCAGATTTTTGCTAAAATATTTGTACAAATCAGGTTATTCAACTACAGAAAAGGACTTCTTTGGGGCTGTTGCTTCTGAAATTATGCTGCAAAACTGGAAGGACTGTAAATGTTTGGCTTTAATAGCTACATACAATGCAAACCTGATCAGTGAAGCTTGAAATGTCCATGGCGGGGGAAGAAAGTCAGAGTTTTATGGCTCTATGGAGGTGTGCAGAAGATCAGACACAGAAGCTGCCTAACGCCCATGTAGGAAGGCAGCTGCTGCTCTCCCATCTGACAACAATCACTCTGTGGTCACAGACAACAGGGCGAATTTTCCATGCCAGTATGATCTTCTTGTTTGCTTGGGTTGGTTGTGAAGGCTGGGAGGATGTATAGCATAGACTCCCCTTACAACCAGCCTTCCCTAGGGTGTTCAGGTCAGCCTCATTACCCCAACTCCCACCCAGGCTGTGTGGCTGTGGGGCAAGGACCTGGCAGAAACCATCGCAGCAGTTTGGGGAGGAATTAGGGTTGTGCTGTCTAACTTTCAGTTTTTGCCTCCAGCAGAGGCTAAAAATGTTCCGCATCACTTAGAGGTGTCAGGTTCTGTAGCTGTAGTCTGGGAACAGCCCTCAGAACCTCTCAGTTACACATTACCCTGAATATCTCAGCAAATTACTCGCAACTAATTGAAATAAAGGAAACACAGTGGCTCGGTTTACCTGGTGGACTGTATATAGCAATGCAACCACTGCATTTTGCATTGATCATAAAATCATGATTTATTATCCCACCTGGCAAACACTGACTTTTTTTCCCTTGGTCTGTGCTTCCTTCTCATGTCAATACAGCAGTGTTCATCTCAACGAAAGTCAATAGTTTCTTATTAACATTTCAGCTCTAGAAGTGCAGAACCTCCACATCATCTTAGACATTCCCTAGAATCCCAAAACCTCTGGTCAGTGGTTTTCAACCTGCTTCGATTGGCTGAGTCTGTAAAATTTTCCTGTGGCAATGCAGCCCCTTCTAAAGCAACTTAACTGTACTGATAACAGACTCCAGGTTGATGAGTTACTTTCTGTGGACCCCGCATAAGTAGGGATTTGCGGATCAGAAGTTCAAAAGTGCAGATGCAAGAGGTACATGGGAGACGGGTAATCAGTCAGATATGTGTCATTTCATATGTTGAATTTAGAGGGGTTCTTAAGTTCCTAATAAGGCAGGTGTGCTCCAGAAAAACTCTTAACAGAAGTCACCAGGAATGGAACTGTTGAGGCGAACAATGGTTGTGGGTAGTTGTATATGTTTGACTTATGATGATGCATATATGTCTCAATAAATCTCTGTCTATATCTGAGTGTATGTATGTATGTATGTATGTACGTACCTATCTATCTAATGATCTGTGAATCCAGCTTGAACTTCAGGAAAATGTCGTATGGGAAATCAGTCCTGCACTGGCAGTGCTGAATCTATCACCTGTCCCCTGCTAATGGGAACGCTTCTGGAGACAACGTGGTTGCTGCAGCACAGGGAGCTTGGCCAGCTGAGTTCTGCAGCATGGGGATTTCTCCGGAGCAGAACAAAGAGATAGGTCATAAATACCAGAGAGCCAAGGAAACAAAATACAGAGGGGCTCAGACACAGGAAATCTGGGGAGGAGATGGGATCAGAAAGGCACGTGTTTACAGTCTCAGGTTAGTGAAAAAGAATGAAATTGCTGGAGGAAAGAGCAGGGAAGCTCCACATGTTTGGGGGACAAGCCATAGTCAGGTGGAAGTGGAGAGGAGAATAAAAGTGACGGATTGTGTTGTCCATGTACCTGTGTTTCTTGCATTCAGTGACCAGATGATGGATGGTGATGGATGGTGGAGCAACACCTTGTCTCCTTGATGAGGGGAGCTGCACTTCCAGAGTGACTCCTTGGGGGCTTCTGGGCAAATGCCAGTGGAAGGGTGGCTGTTGAGGAGGAACTAGACACTCTTTAGGCCTGCTAGACCCAATGTCCTCTCCCATCCAAGGAGTAGCATTTGGAATCTGTGCCTGGACACATGATGAGCATTGTGGGTTACCAAGATGGCAAAATGTCCAAGCCACAGGGTGGACCACTGAATGCTGAAATGCAGGAGCCCCACCAGGATGGTATTGGCAAGTCAGAACACACTAGCAGAGATGCTCTGGAGTCACAGCTGATGAGGAAGAGATACAGGAGCACAAAGGCACGGCACAGAAACCCAGCAGTGGAGATGGAGGATGTGAGCTTCCCATCACCCCTAGATGTCTGGGTAAGCAGTGCCTCAGAGGGATCTCCATAACACAGACATTTTCTGAGGCAGATGCTCAGCATCAAAGGAAATGTGCTATGTCCTGACCCTCCAGGCAGTAAACAACCTAGAGACTGAAGCTGAGAGGTGGCCATGTTTCTTCTCCCAAGGTTTCTTCAGTGTCCTTTAACTTTGGACCCCAGTGGGTTCCTACCCCAAATGAGTCCCTATTCCTTCTCCTGGAGAGGGAGAAATAGCAGAACACATAGGGGAAGCAAGACCTTGGGGATACTGAGTTCTCAGGTGGGAATGCCATGCTAAGATGTTGTCGTGGTTTTGGTTCAAAACCGGGCATGTGCAACATGCCACAGTGGTCTCTGAAACACGTGATAGCCTGGAGGACATTGTTGGCCTGCTGTATCCTTTAGAGATCCTCAGATGGGTCCTTTGCTGTGATTTGAGGATGCATCATCCTGCAAAAGACAGATCCCCAGCACACTGTGGGAAGCTCACGCAGGGCAGCCCACCACAAAGGGTTTGACATATCTTCCATAAGTGTAATTACCTGAAAATTGGATGTGAACTGTAAGATAATCAGCCAGGGTCCCTTCTTAACCCATGGTGAAATGCTGGCCCCTTCATCTCTCCCCCATGCATTATTCTTGCAGAGGCTGTGGCAAGGCTTGGCAAAGCTGTAGAGAAGGCTATGTAAGTTCCAAAGACTGGATTTTTTTTTTTTTTTATGAGTGGGTGAGATGAACTCAGCCCTGGCAGCCCTTATGAGGACGACTCAAAAACAATATTTGTGAACCACTTGCTGATCAGAGGCATTTTTCCCAGTTGTCTCTGAAAGGGAAGTTACAGCAGCAAGACCCAGAGACCCAGGCCCACAGAGCTGCTGTCACTGATGCCAGAATTTGTAAATGAAGTCATGGGTGACTCAGAAGTCTCAAAGGACTCCCATCTCTAGATGTTGACATTGATATATGGGTCATCTCCTGTCCTAGAACAAAGTTACAGGCTTCATACAGCCCACAAATATTACATGACTCAGGAAATACCATGGGGCGCATCTGGCATCGAGGGAAAACCATAGGGAAGATGTTTAACCATCTCTGGCTTTCTACCAAGCTGAGATGAGCCGTACAGAGTGACCAGTGTGCATGCACCCAGGCCTGCTGAAATGAGTAGAAAAATGCTCAAAAGTTTTAATTTTTTTTTTCCCTTCACAACCTGCATTTTTTTTTGTAATTTCTTCATTTTTCAGATTACTGATTTCTGCCACTTGGGGAATTACTATTTTTTAAGAAAATTGAGAAATATTTGAAGCACTGTTATCCAAGCAGTTCTTCTCCAGAGGTGTAAGAGATGATCGCAAGAGCCTTATGGTAAACAGGGCCTGCAGCACTCCCAGCACCCTTTTAAGTGGACCCTCTGATGCTAAGTGTTTGAGGGTGCTTAGCTTGAGGCCCCCAATTAAGAAAGAAATTGAAACACATTTTTGTGAGTTGAATTTTTAATGATCTGGCTATATTCCAGCATGATCAGCAGATTCCCAGGGTGTCCTATCTTCCCTTAGGGCTGTTATGGTCACTTGCTTTAGCACCATTTTAAGACCAAGAGTGAGTCTGTCCTCCCACCAAAGGAAACGCCATACTTATTCCACACAGTTCAACTCTCTTGGGCAAACCAGGGCAGTTTTCATTTCTTACTCTATCAGGATATATGGAAACATGAAGCTGTGAAAGAATTAGAGTTGTTTAAGAGAATCAGCCAGAAAAACAAATACTAAGTGTTTAGGAAAGCAGGAACAGTGGTGTCCCACAGCACACACAACTAACAGGGAGCCAGACCTGAAGTGTTTTTCAGGACTAAACACAATTGTCAGCCATAAATGCAGCAAGGAAGTAAGTTTTGATCCTGCTCCTGTTGTGATACTGTGGATAGGGGAACATGAAACCAGAACTGCTGAATAAATGTATCCAAATTAACAGTGATAAAGAGTGCTATATCCTCTTGGGGTGAGGAGGAATCTTGCTAGGTTTGCAGCCTGGAGAACAGGCACGCCTCCCTCCATCTGCAGGCAGCACCTGCCAGAAGGGAATTTCATTTAATCATCCCAGTCCTCCCAGGAAAAAGGCCTTCAGAGAGGCAGGGGAGCACTACAGACTTGGGTACCTATGGCTGGTATCTGTAACACTGTCCCGCTTTTCCAAGCCATCCTCCAGCCCTTCCTAGTCCAGGTCTGGAGAGGTTTGAGGAACTGGGAACATCCTGCTTGCTTTCATGGACCAGTGTCTCCCTACAGGAACACCTTGTCCTGCCATGGCCGATGGAGGATGACACTCAGTATAGAGCAGCAGCACGTCCTCTTGGAGGTCCTCTTTGTGCATGCTGCCACCAGCAGAGGACCCGAGTCACGGCGGCAGGGATTCATGGTGACCATGCCACAGGTAGCACGTCTGGCTTGCCACGCTGGCCGGGGCCGTGCTGGCTGGGACACGCCACTAGAGGGGGACACAGACACATGTAACGGGACTTGGCCACGGCCACGAGTGTGGACCTGTGGGGCAGACTTGGTGGCCCAGTAACCAGGTGGTCAGTGTGCGCCATGACCAGCTCAAATCTTGTGGACCTCCATCGCCAGTGATGCTTCCAGCCAGCTCACACCCAACCACAGCAAGGAAACATGGACATCAAACTCTCTGACCGTTCTGATGGTGAAGCCAATGGCTGTGGTGTGGGATGTGTGGACCTTGCCCTTTGCTCTTCCCACTCATCATTGGTCTGACTCTGGAGGTTGGTTGACATCTTCCAGATCTGAAAATCCTGGAAACTCTGCATTGGGTCTGCTCAGTATGTGGAGTGGGCATAAGGTATGGTGGGATATGAGCCGTGGGGAAGACCCAAAAATTGCTCAAATGAGAGGAAGAGTTTCTGGAGTTTTGTCTTTATCTTCCCCTTTACTAAAAAGGTGTCACTAATTTGGGATAGCCGGGCTGTATGCATGTCTGGTTTCATGACCTGCAGCCTCCTGCTTCTTTTTGCTTACAGATCTTTATCTGAGGGCTCTTAGCTGCAGTATCTTCTAATGGTACAGCTGGTTTGATCTTGGGTGTACTCCTCTGTTGATGCCTGAAGGTGGGGCAGGGTCTCAGAGGAATCTAAAGGAGGATGGAACAGGATTTCTACTAAATTGTAATGGGATCACTGCTTAATACTTCAGCCGACTTTGAAAGCTACAATGTTGAGGATCAAATTACCCCAAAAAGGGAATGAAAATGATAACAAATTATGCTGATGATCTTCTATTTGTCTGGAAATGAGGGAACTTTTTGCATGTCTGCAAGGTCCATCTGCTGAGTGAAGGCAGAGGTGTGATCCCAGCTATAGACATGCAGTGGGGAGAAGAATAGGATGTTCAGAGAGGAATGTAGGCTGCAACCATGGAACTTGATGCACAGGGTGTCTTGCAGATGCTTGTTCAGCACAGATGAAGGTCTGATGATGAGGAGAGAAGTGTCCCTTTTGTCTGCTTGTGAGTGTCAGTGGGGCATCTGTGGCTTTGGTGCCCTCCTGTTGAACACCCACAACATGGACAAGGCAGGTGTGGGTGGGTGTGGGACTTGAAGAGCACGTGTTTGTGTGTGTGTTTGGATGGGATCCATTGACTCCGTGGCATGTCTCTGGTGGAGGAGTTTCATGTGGCATATCTAATCCTGTACACCATTTATCTCATCCTCAGCAAACCACACAAAAGGCCTGATGAGGGTGACTGATACCAAATTGAATGATTCTCTCACATGTGAAGGGCAATGGTGAGGGATCGTGGCATCTGCAGGTGCATGCAAACATGCAGAATGCAGCAAGGATGTCTAGGGAAGGCCAAAGTCTTGGCATCAACATCTCCCCTGGTTATATTTTCCTCTGGCCAAACCCAAGGCTGTTGCAAGAAGCAGTGGTCTGTGAAGTTTGAGTGACAGATCATGATTTTGTCAAAAGACATGGGAACACCTGTATATTCCTTAGAAGTTTTTCAGTCAGCCACACAAATTTTGTTTTGCATCTGAAAGGAAAAACAACTTAAAATTCAAACTAGAGTACGTGAATTTAATTGGGTGGCTTCAATTCCCAGCAGAAAATAAGGAATGAAATTACTTTGCATTGTTTTAGCTAATTTGCTGAATCTTACAGTCTTTCTCCTATTCAAATGGTTGGTATTTTATTTAGTATATTTATTGCTAACTGAAACGGTCCGTAGCAGTGAAATTACTTAGGATTTCTTTAGTATAAATTATTATGAATTTCAGCAATTGATTGCACAATGAATACTCTTTTTATCGCTCCAGAGAAATGCAGGGCTGGGATTTCATACCATTAATTTTTATGGGAGTTCAATGTCAGGGCTCCTTGGGGAGCTTTGGAAATCACAGCCCTTAATTTTTAATTTTCAGTCCTTATAAACAATGCTATTTATTTGGGTGTGCCTGTGAACTGTGGGCCAGTCAAACATTGGTTCTTCATAGTCCCTGCCAAAGGCTGGATCCTTCTGAGTTTATTGTTTTAATCTGTAGTTACAGGGAAGGAGCTGAGCCTTGATGCACAACTCGATCCTGTGCTACCCTCCCCCAGTCCCTCACCCGCTTGTTTCTATTTGATGCGTGGATGCACTGGACCTATGTAAGGCCTTAGAGATGTGACATGTAAGAGCCAAAAAGTGTTATTTAGAGGGGTTAGTGGGGTGGACTTTGCTCCTGCTAGACCGAGTCTGGGCACCTATAGCAACTGCAGGGGCTTGGAGGAGTCAAACTGGGTTTTGGAGGAGTGTGTGGCCATGGTGGGCTCTGGGAGATTTCAAGCTCAAAAGTATACACTGCACTAGGATGATCCGCAAGACCTGGAAAAAATTTAAGAGAATCAGTGTGGAATCATCTGTCTGGATGTGCCAGAGAGGGGGTAGGAGGCAGGAGAAGTTTGGAAAAGCCTCTCTGCAGCATTTGGTCCTGTGGGGATCATGTGAGTTTAGCTTTGTTCTCTGTGACTGAGATTGGAGCTAGCACTCCATGCCTGAAAAGTACCTGAAGCTTTGGAAATGGCCAGCCATACTGTGATCTTCACCCTTCTCAAAAGAAATGGCATTAAATCCCATGTTTTGCCTTAGGGCACAGGCATGTGCCCAGGAGAGTCTTGACTGGCTCCTGCTGCAATGACCTTATTGTCCTGACTCACATCTTCCTGGCCTGGCTTCTCCTCTCCCTCCCCTCCATGGGCAGGGTGCTGGGGCCCCAGTGGCTGCCAGTACCTCTCTCTGCAGTCTTGGGTGACAGGACCCATGACACGCCTGGCACCGCATTTGCTGTGCTGCAGTTCATCTTCTGAGGAGCAAATCTTCCTCACGCTGTCACTTGTGGCCAATTCAGCAGCTCTTGTCCTCTGCAGCAGCTCTGCAGCTCTAGACTAACTCAGAGGTGTTTGTACCCCGCTGAGTAGAGGATGTGGGTTAAATCCAGTTTCAAAGATTGGGAAGGTCACAAATAAACAATGCTAGGTAAAAACCAGGATCATCCTATGTCCATCAAGGCAAAGCTCAGGGATGTGAGCTGTCTCCTCTCCCTCACCTGCAGTCTGTGGTTCCCTGCTCCATTTGCTGTGCCAGGAGTACAATTCACAGTGCCACTGGTTTGGGTGGGGAAGGGTTTAACAGGGTTCCTCATTCCACTCAGAGCCAGCCCTGGGTGATGGGTCAGGGGGAATTGGAGACTTGCAAGGAAGGGCTGGAAACTCCCAGCATCTGAGAGGCAGTGAGATGTGGGGACCCAGTCTTTGGGTTACCCTTCTGCCCTCTGGCAAGGGGTGTGTTGCTCTGGAATTTTGGATAGTGATGAAGGACGGACGACTGTGGACGACTCTGTGACTTTCTTGCAACAATGAGGAATACAGTAAAGAGCTTGCAAATGAGTGGAGGCATTTGCCCCAGGAAAGGAAGCTCATGACTTGGAGGCAGAATCTTCATTGGTCCTGGTGGCCCATCAGCTGATGGTGGCCCATTAGCTCATACCTGGCTCTGGTGTGCAACACAGAGGTCTGTGAGGCTGGGCTGATGAGGTCCAGGACCCAGGGGAGGCTTTAAGGACCAGCACTGAGCATCTCCCCTCACCACGCACCCGTTCATGCACAGTGGTCTCACGTGGGAGCCTTTTTGGTGACCTCTTACTGCCAGGTGAGCCCTTGTTTGTGCAGTTGCACAGTGGATGAGATGTATTTATAGCTGTTGTTAAATCATAGCCATGCAGCTGAGGGACTGGGCCGCTTCCAAGGACTGCTCACGATGATGTGGCGGGGGATGGAGGCAGGTTACATATTTACACATTAGTTTAAAATGTGGATTCTTTCCCCCTGGGAGCCCAGAATAGCTCATAGGCAGCTGCTCCAGCCATCAGCTCAGCTCGTATTTATTTATGTTTTTCAAACATTTAGTCAGTATTTACACAATAGATGCAATATTAGTAATATCTGCAATAATTTATATGATACCAAATGGGATTTCTCACGGCCAGTGGACTGCCTGGGGACTTGGCCCCTGATCCTTGTTAAAAACCTGAAAAAGTATAAATTAACAAGCTGTAAAATAACATCTTCATAAAAGAATAGGGGAAAAAAGGCCAGATCCTGGGAGGTGCTGAGTGATCATGACAGAGAGCCCTGAAGGCTGCTGGGGATGGGCGGTGCTCAACACCTGTGCAAATCAGGGCTCTGCTGTTCTGCAAGGAGGAGGAAGGGTTCTATGTAGCTCTCCCGGCCTGGACCTTGGCATTCCTCTATGCCATAGTGGGAGCGGGAGAAAACCTACCACTGGATGCTAATGGCAACTGCTGGAATCCCTTTGTCCCCCAGGCAGTGGCTAGGGACCACACGCCACTGGGCTGGAAACTTCTGGCTTCTCCATCTCTCTCTTCTGTAGGTGCTTATGATGAGAGGAGTTGAGAGGAGGATGGGGGCTTTGGGCTTTGGGGGAGGGGCAGACCAGGGGCACATGCCAGAAGCAGTGCTTGGGAGGGAAACCAGTGCACATCCATTATCTCCATGGCTGGACCCTGCTTCCACCCTGGTCCTCTAGGCACAGTGCTGCTACAAGGACCAGCAAAGTGACCACTGCACCTTAGAGACATGTTTTCCTGGGAGATGGACTAAAATGAGAATGTGTGTGGGACACCTAAATATAGGCCAGTGTTTTCCCATGTTTCTCCTGAAAAGCCAAAAAAGAGAACTGCATGTGCTTCCCACTTCCAGGGTGCCCCTTCATCAAACATCCTCCCATTCACCAAGCATCCTTTCTTGCACCTCCAGCAGCTGCCTGGCACCATGAGCCAAGGGGCTCTATGTAGGCAACTCTTGCAAACTCCCATGTCTTCCTGTGGCCTTGCAGAATCCTGGTGGGTCTCTTGCTTCTCTAGAGTCCCTACAAGGTCCCTAACCTGTGCTGACTGCAGATCAGTGTGAGGATACTGGGGGATTAAGGGCATCTTCTGTTCTTTGGTGCTGCCCTGCAGTGTTCCCTCAGCACCTTGCACCCATTGACATCAGACCAAAGGTGGCTTTCCTCTGCTGAAATTTTCCTGGCATTGGCTCCACCTCCCCCTAAGCCAGCCTCAGCACCCTGGGGACAGATTGGCCCCAGTGCTTTCATGCAGCCCCTGCAGTGATCACACACCAGTGCTCATGGGCTGACAGGCAGCTCTGGGGAGGGTTAGGGAAATAAAACTTTGGCATCCACCCTGCTTTCTTTTTCCTTTGTATCTTCCCTCCCACCCTTTCCCAGTTCCAGGGAAGGTCGCCATTTCATCTGTGTTATCCATAGCCATCCTGGCCGTAACAGCCAAACCCATGGATGTTACCCCATACTGCTCTGAGGGGTTGTCCTCCTCCTCCTCCATCTCCTGCTCCTGGCTTTTGGCCAGGGTTATGAACCCCTCAGCAGTGTCAGGGACGTGGGTCAGGTTGGCAGTGGCCTGAGATGATGGCATGTGAAGATGGTGTAGAAAGTTTGGGGATGCAGGGTGGGGTCTTTCAGCATGATGTAACTGCAGGGCACATGGTCCAGGGGGGCTGGGAACATGAGGAGGCATGTGTTGTATTTCAAGCTGCTCCACACTGTCTCTGCTTCAGCCACTTGCCATATTCAAACCAGATGCAATATCCGCTTGTCAGCAGCGTAGTGTGCATGGGGGGATTTCATTCATATGTTTTGGACCTATCCCAAGCTAAATAAATGATGGAAAGGCGCAATTAACCCAATTTCAAATCTAATCCGCTCTGAGTGCCTCTCTGTCCTGGGCCCTGCCTGTTCCACATGGTGGTGACTTGCCTCCAGATATGTGTGAGGAGACATTGGATGCTTGGTCAACAAAGTAGAGTTGGTCACAAAGGACTGGTGCTGGTGTTGCTGCTGTGGTAGGGTGAGCCTGAAGAGAAAGTTGTGGATGGGGAGGTATGGCACAAGGCTGAAATCATGAGTGGAAAGGGACCAGCTCACACACCCCACCATCTCCACGGCCACGGTAATGTCTGTGGAACACAAAAGAAGGGATGCTCTCATGTGGACTCCCCAGCCCTGTTCACCAGGTATGTTTCCATGGCCAGTGCAGAGGAGGCCTGTTTCCGTTCTGCTTTGTTCAGGGCTGTCTCCAGAGCCATCAGATGTCCCTGAGACTGAGCTGTCCCTCTGAACACCTTCTATCCTGGTCACACCAGTTCCTCTTTTCGTTTCCTTCTTGTTGAGAACCATTTGGGTCTTCTTCCTCCGCCAAAATGCTGCACAAGGACCCTTCCAAAAATGTCTTTTGGCAGATCTGTAGGCATTGCTTTCTCTTCAGTGTGCTGAGGGAAGAGACTCTTGTGCACCTCTTCATGTGCAGGGGAGAGGAAAGGCCGTTGTGTAACTTGTCCATGGGCCTACTGACAAGGGATATCTTCTAAAAGCAAACTCCCCTCCCAGTTTTCCAGCTTTCTATCTTTTTGTTTAGGATTATCTGAGAGGGCCTTGGGCTCTGAGTCTGAGTCCATCTTGTAGGAAGATCCTCTGCTCTGGACGGATAATGATGAGAGATCTCTATAAGCAAGTTTTGGTGCAAGTGATTTATTGTGGAAGGGCCTTGCTTGGAGCTGCTAGCTGCAGCTCAAAGCAGGCCAGAAAGGTGAGAGAGAAGCACGAGGGAGAGAGGGTAAGAAGGCAAGAGGGGGGGCAAGGGAGACAGCAGGGCAAGCGGGGCAAGCAGGCAAGAGGGGGTAAGAGAGCGTAAGAGAGAGTAAGAGGGGGTAAGAGAGGGTAAGAGCGCGAGGTTCTCACTTACAATACATTAAATCATCTTCTGTGTTGAATATTCTAGTTTCCAGTAACCAATGTGGTGCAAAGATACAAATCCTATAGCATTTACATATGAGAGCCTATGAGCCTACATGTCAGCCTATGAGAATCCTTATATTACCATACTACATTACATTTTAAACCCTAAAGACTACTCTTTGGACCCCTCCTCCAAGCCATCAGGGTCTAATCTGACTCTTCTGGTCCTGCGGGCAGAGGGTATTGTTTAATCAAGAGGGATTACCTTCTGCCTGCCACACCATTGTTTTCCAGTTGTTCACTAGCTAAGCTTTGGTATCTCAAAGCTTGCTTTCATTTCAATCTCGCTTATAGTTTTCATATTCTCAGCATCTTTGTCCAGGCAGTCATATTTATAAGGTTTCCCAGTCTCATCTTCCCCAACACATCTGACTCCCATGAATAATCCTGGGGGGTGCTCATGCTCTCTCAGGGGAGCATCATTGTGAAGAGATGTTGCATGAAGAAGCTGGCTGTGGTTCTGGATGTGGGAAGGCCAGTGGAAAAATCCCTGGGGGGCACCACTAACTTTCACTCAGCCTCAGAGGTTCTTTCTCCATCTGGGGTAGACTTCAGCCCCTGGGGAGATGCTGTCTCTGCCAAGACCCCACAAAAGTTGTCTGGATTTGGGATTTGCAGGTGGTGAGAGGGGTTTGCCTTCTGTTGGGTTGGGCTTGCCATCTCAGAAATAGCTCAAATCTTGCAGCACAGAGCTTCCAAGCTGCTGCCAGCTCAGGGAACCTCCTGTCCTGGTGCATCCATGACAGAGATCCTCCAGCCCCCTGGGTCATGGCAGTTGCCCTTCTTATCCAGCCCTGCTCATGACCAGAAACTACATCATGGTGTACATGAGATAGGAGGGATAATAGGGAAGCACTTCACTGGGAAATGCACCCAGGAAGATCACTGATCCATCACTCATCCCAATGCCACCTTCACCTACTGCTTTTCTCCTGCAGGGCCAGGTGTGCACCCATCCCACCTGCCTTGCCTACACCTGCAATGACAAATCTCCATTTTTTCCCACAGTCCATCTTCAGCTGGCTCCATTCCACATGTCCATGTTCTCCTGCCTCCCTTGTCCAGCTCTTGCTCTTAGCCCCATTCAGGCTGCCATTGCCCTTCCTTGCACTCTGCCCAACTGCAAGGGGCAATCCTGCTCTGCAGACATGAGCTCCGCTCTCCTATCTCAGCTTCTGGAATTCCAAAAGCTCCAAGGAAGACCAGGACAGACCCTTCAGCTGCTGTCAGCCTTGCTTTCTGCCAGGGCCTGCTGGTCAGCTCAGCAAGCCGTTTGGGCTGGATTTATCTGTCTGAGTTCTTTAGAGTTAATTTCATCTGTCTGGATGCCTGGCAGATGAACAGGCATCATGGCCCAACTGTGTCAGCCAGAAACCTTCAAGGGATCTGCAGCAGGGACTGGGTGATGAACTGTAGCCATGTAGCATCTTCTCAACCAGGCCCTTAACATGTAGAGCTGTTCTCCAAGACCCTGTGTGGGTCCTGAAACCCCAGAGGTGAAGTCTCCACAGGAATTTGTCCAGGAACTTGTTCCGCAAGCCTTCTCCTGGATCTGATATCCACTGTGAGGACCACTGCCAGGGCACCTTGCTGGGCTGACTATGGATAGTTATGACAGAGTCACAGAGTGCTGGGGGGGTTTTTCCAGACCAGGCTCACTGGTGTGGGTAATAACTGGCATTTCATCCAAACTGGATAAGTTTTTCTGATTCTCCTTCTGCTGATGCTGTGGGCCATAGGAGCAGGAGGATAGATGTAGGCAGACAGTCAAACATGCCAGAGGAGAGTGGGGATGGAAAACAGTCCACACCTGGGAGTAGAAAGAGAAGTTGAACGTTTTCAGAAAGTGTTATCTCTGATATCAAAAGGCTGCTCTGCACGACAGTGTGATCTCTCCTGATGTGGTTCCTCCTGGTGTCTCCAGATATATGAATAGAAATCCGTTTTCTAAACGTGTGAAGGGACTACTCCACCCTCACAAAAAGAAAAAAAAGTCCCATTGTGCCCTTTGCAGCTATGTACACTTTGGACAAAATCATACTTGTCCCTATCAGTGTTGCCCTGGCCACAACCTGGCATGCAAGAAGTGCCGAAGTACTTAAATGCCAAAGTGGAGGAAATCACCAGCTCTCAGTAACCAGGTGAGCCCAGAGGAAGACTATCCTTGCTGCTCCATTCACATCCCAGGAGACAAGCCTGTGGATGCAATATCTAGCTAGCACTGTATTCCTTATCCCCCCATTCTCCTTCCTCCTCATCTTCTCACCTAATCTTTGCTAGTCTGTTCCTGTAGCCTGCCTTCACAAGCTTGCATGGACAATGCCAGATAAGGTACACCCCAAGTAAGGCAGAGTTCAGGATTCCTTGTGAACTTGCCTTCCTGCCACTTGCACTTCATTACACCTGTTCCCAGCCCTGTGGAGCAGCTCTTCAGGCCGTGCCTGGTGGCCACATGTGCCAGAACCTGTAGGCAACTTAGCCAGGGGACCGAGTATCACCCATAATTTCTTCCTGGCCTCCAAATCAATGTGGAGCTCTGCAAAGCTCTGCAAGAGGGAATGCCATGGCATGGCACCACAACAGAGATCTGGGGGTCTGCTGGCTCAGGTGAGTGGTGCTCTGGCAAGGGAGAACTACAGCACATCTTCTCTCTGCCAAGGTCTATATGGGGAGGGAGCCAAAGGCAGCAGGGAGTTTGCAGTGAGTAAAGTGGCTCTAGCGTGCGATTGCAATGTGTTCATGTGCCAGGACCTGGCAAGTCTTGCTGTAAAAATGAGATGAAAGCAAAGAAACACTCTATATGCTCTGTAGATGCCATCTGCCAGCGGCATTCTGTAAAAAAGTCTCTGTGGATTTGATGCAGAGGAGGAACTCAGTCTTCCTTTGGTAATCCCTTGATTCCAGGAGCTGGGTCTTGAAGGAAACAGCAAGTCTTCCAAAACGAGCACTGAGAGTTGGCCAGACTGCAGTGTCCTTGGATACCTGGTTTCTTCCTGCACTGTTGGGCATTGCTTGGTCCATCCCAGCTGGGGGTTCTGAGTATGGCCGTGGCTGTTGGGTCCCTTCATGCACACAGGGCAGTAGTTGACATAGGTGCTTCCTTTTGTGTGTGAACTGGTGGGAAGGTACTGGGTAGGATTTCCACGCTAGGAAATGTGTTGGGCACTGCAGGGTCTGTCTGCCAAGAGGACATTGTGTGACACTCGCATATGTATATGAGGATGGGATGGCTTCCACTGTGGTGGGACTTGAAGTCCTTTGCCAGTGCCAGACCTCAGAATGCCCTTCTGCTGTCACAGTCAGAGACCATCTCCAGTGGAGAGACCATCCCAGCAGCCGGACAGGAATGCGGGGTTGTCTTGCTGTCAAACTCCATCTAGTGGCATGTGTGGATCTCAGCATGGCCGGATCACCTCCATTCCAGCTGCTCCACAGCCTGGACACTTGGAACAGCCAGCTGGCCCTGTCCTTGGCCACAGGAACTGAAACACCAGCAGACTGCTCCCTGCTCCTCTTCCCTGTCCTGAGACTGTCTTGCTGTGTGCTGGACAGCTTTGGAAGAGCATTTTGTAACAGTGATCTGTTTATGAGCAAGGTAAACAGCTGATGCAGCAGGGGTATTTGCAGGGAAGGCTTTGCTTCATCATCCAGTCAGGAGAGCCAATGAAAAAGCAAGTTGGGATTTGGCCATTTCAATGGAACAGTCCAGCTGGCAAGTTACGCGCATTTGTCCCTTCCAGAGGTTACAGATGTGTGCTGGACACTGTGGGAATGGGATTTTATAACAGTAATTAGTTTATTCCTGAGGTAAGCAGTATAAATAGGAGAAAAATTTGTTTCCTGTTCCAATGCAAATAACCAACTGGCAGCCAGTTGGATAAGGGCCACTGAATATCAAAAGCCAAACAGGGGACTGTGTCAGCTCTGTATCCCCCTCTGGCTTATTTGCATGCTGGTTGGTAGTGGAATGTTTCTCTTTAGGTTACTAAATTTACTAGCTTACTGTATTTTTTTAGCTTGGGGCTGGTTATTTGAGTGGCCACTGGCCAACTGGCTGCCTACTGTTTATTTGAATGGCCAGTAGCCAGCATTTGTCACTGGTCCTCTGAGCATCCCAAACCCAATCGCGGTTATTGACCCAGGAGAATGGGCTTCTCGGCTTGGCTGACGCCAAGACAGCAGCAGAGCTCTGCGTCACGTCCTGACAGCCTTCTCCTTCTCCAGCCATGAGACTCTTGCTTCTTTGGCTCTTGGAATCACTGTGTGTTTTCTTTCTGCCTTTCTTGCTAGCTTTTAGTTTTCCCCACAGTGGCATAAGCCGCAGCTCGAAAGCACTCCTGCTGTTCTCTGCTGGGTGATGCTTTCTAATAGCACTCTGGCCTGTCTCTGCACCTGGGCTGTGAGGTCCTCCTCCTGCTCCAATAAACATTGCATCTGTGTTTTCCCCAAACTTTCTTCATGCCCAGTCCCAGACTTGTACAGGATCTTCACCCTCTGCCCACCGTGCCTGTTTGGCTTTGGGTGCTGTCTCTCTTATCATGATGTCCAGATGGGACAAAACTTCACTCCACCAGAGGAGAAGGAACAGCTGATTGTTGTCTCATCAACATCCAACCAGACCAGAGGTCCCTTGTCTGGTTATTGGTGCTGGATTAGTAGAATGATGCTCCACTCCCTCCTAATCAAGACCTGCAACAAAGACTTTCTTTTCCTTCACCTACTAGAACCCTTTGGCCTTTTCTCTGTGACTTTCTGGCCATCTTACAAGCCACTGCATTTTCCTCTTCCCACTGGTGTTTTCACATGAGAGGATGCAGCAAGATTTGGGGAGCTTTACAATTCCTCAGGCCCTCTGAATCTTCCTTCTTGTCTGCTGACCTACTTCCACCTACTATCTGGACAGCTTTCTTCATCACCTTTGCAGGGACAAGCAACTTTTTGTAGTGGGGTCAAACCAGCCTACCTTCATCTTTGTCCATAGTCACAGTCTTGCGTGTTTGGGGTCTCAATTTTCTCCATTCCTCTATCTCCCTCCTAAATGTGTCTAGCTAGAACTCATTTAATGGTAGCAACATCCCTATTTTTTAATCTCATTCATGTGGGATCATCATGCAGGACCAGCCTCCTTCTTCATGCAGACCCTTGGCCTGTGAGGGCAGTGCCATAGGTCATGTCCTTCCTGTGGCTAGTGACAAAGACATTTCATGGGAGCTTTTCCCCAGCCTGTGGCCAGGTCCATAAATCCCTCCTGTTTGCCTGGAGAAACTCCACCCAGCACACAAAGGTCACTCAGTGTTTCCCACAATGAAAGACTCGCCACTGAGTTGCAGCCCTGCCAACTCTCATAGCTGAGGCTAGAATTGTCCCCAGGCTGGTGTTCGGGGTTTGTTTTCCTAGAGAAAGTGGGATATTGGGTAAAAATAATCTCTCAAAATAAGGCCAGGAGAAATGTACTGTATGACCCAGGTTAGGAGCAGGCTTGGTGCCCGTGACTGTGGAAAAGTCAAAGAAGGAACATTCTGGTGTTGGGAAGCTCTTCTGCATCCTCCTCTTGAACATTTTCCATGTCTGGTATCTGTCTTGTCTTGGAGACAGATATAGTGTGAGAGATGTGACCTCAGCCCCCAGCCTGGACAGTGCTTCCCTGGGGACCTGCTGGGGGACAGGGTCGCTGCGGTTCAATGCTGTGGTTTTTCATTGCCCAGGGGCATGGAGGTTGATTAAGGACACTGCACAGACACCAACACTCCTTATTTACCAGGCTGAGCTTCCTGGGATCTCGCAAGGACTTAATACCAATCATTTGCATGGGGACTTTCTTAAAATATTCTTCAAACACCTGCGGGACAGGTGTGTATTCCTAAATGTAGCCTCCCTTTTCCTGCCTTGAAAGCGCACTGCGAGTGGCAGATGTTTCCATGAGGACCGATGGCACCAAAGATTCATGGGATGATCCTTGTGTCCCTGGAGTCCCTACAGACACAGCAGGGAATTGCTGTAGTGACACAAGATGCCAAAACCCAGATTCATGAGGGTATTTGGACATGCTGCAACATTTAAGTCCCTTACGAAGCTGAGCCCACACCTCCAGCTGCTCTGGAGTGAAGTGATGTGTTCATCCTAAAATACTTCAAGAGAGGCTGTTTCAGTCAGACTTAGAGGAGTCTTTTCTTGAAAAAAATGGTAAATCCCAGACCTTTCGGGGTTATAGTGTGAAGAGGGAGCAACTGTTGGGTCAAACCCCATCCATGGCTCTGGCCAGTGCAGCTGTAGATCCCTGTCAGCACAGCCCGAAGTATTGCACTTTGCTGTCTTGTTTCTAGACACATTTCTGGTGCTGTGTGGCTCCACACAGATTTCAGCTCCAGCATGTCCCAACACATGCTGGTGACTCGGCAGAGCTCTGGCTGCCAAGGAGGGGATCAGGGCAGGGCCCCTGTGCTTGTCCCTTCCCCACCATCACCATGCAACTCCCACAACAGATGAGTCCCCTGTTCCTGCCCTCCCAGCCCTCTCCTCAGACACAGGCTGGCATCACTCCCTTTTTCTGAGCTCAGCCTGTCTGGGTGCTGCTGGAGAGTCCCCAAGGGACTGGGAGGAGATTTTGTACCAACTCATCTGTGGTGGGAGGTGGAAACCCAGCCATGAGGTGCCTGCAGAGGCTGACAGCATGTCTGCCACTGTAGGCTGAGTGGCAGGTCTCTGAAGAGCCCAAAGCCTACTTTGACTTCTCTAGGACACTCAGTCCATGCTAGGTCAGAATAAGGATGGCTGGGGCATGCTTGCACCTCATGGAGGACCTGCTATGAGGAGACAGGAGATGGTCATGGTCCCTGGGCCAACACACAGCTGTCTCTGATGGCGATGGGTTTTGGAGTCCCTTGTTCCCAGTGCCAGAGGTGATCTGGGCTCAGCATGGGCTGGTGGCTCCTCTTTGTGTCTGGTCGTTGCCACTAGCAAGAGCTCAATGAGACAACTCCTCGCCATCCTCCCATTGAGGAGAGCCCCCACTGGGCTGCCCTCTGAATGGGGACCTGCCATCACCAGCCCAGTGGCTGCAGGACATGAGATTTCATCTCCTGGCCCTTAATTCCTCCATCTGCTCTGCCAAATCCAGCCCCCATCCCACCTGCTGCTGGCTGGCTCTCCAGCGCATTCACAGCCTGCCACACAAACCCACTTGGGATTGTTTTGAATTTAAAATCCTATTAGTCTTAAATTAATTGCCTTTTCTTGTGGAGCAGTGGGTTGGAACTGGCGGGCCTGGCTTGTAATTATTAACTGGAGAAAGGCTTGCCCGGAGAAAAGCCGCTTCTCTCCTGCTGGGTTTTGCTCTGTAGGCACGGCCCTTCAGCCCTGCTTTCTTCTTTGGCTTTTATTAACCAGCTCATCCCCTTTTGCTGATCACCCTTTTATCTGGGAAGGGATGGAGAAGCTTTGAACCCTGGAATTAAATTCTCCTCAGAGCCATGACGAAGGGGCAAGTTTTTGGTTCATTTCACTCTTGGGGAAAGTGGGAAAAGCCCTAATGGGAAATGAAATGTGTTGGCAGGGATGTCAAGGGGTTAATGCAGGGGGAACCACAGCAGCACCGGGGGAGATGATCCCACCTATAGTGCAGTCAGGGCTGGTATGCACCAGACCCGGGATCCCTGCTTGTTTCATGGGAGAGAGCTTCCGCAGGAACAGGATCCTCTGCCATTTTCTGGCATAAGGACCCTTGGATCAGGCACAAGCCAGGGGGAGCCTCAAGCTGTTACTGCAAACAGCTCAGGCGCAAATGGCAGGCAAAAATTATGGTTTTTATCTTAAGATGAAGTTAGATTCAGGAAATTTGTGATACTAAGGCCTGGCATCCATGCACCCATTGAATCCAGATAAAGAGGGTTGGCAGATCTGGGTCAGGGTTATGTGAAGGCGTGGGTCTCCAGACTTCCTGTGCTATGCTGGTGGGATGGTGGCCAGCCCCAGGACACAGGTCAGGATGATGGAGGCACCTCTGCTGTGTCCCTGCTTGTGGTCTCAGATGTATGAGGAGCAGGGGCTGGTCCTAAAGTGCCCAAGGGGGACAGGGACTGTGTTGGCTTCAGTAGGACGCTGGGTGTGGAACAGCCTGTGCCAGAGGAGGACACCTGGTGGTGCTGGTCACATTAGCCAACTGGCTTTGTTCCCTCGTGGGTGGAGCTGAGGTCTGGCTGCTTCAGATCCCATCCTGGTGGTACTGCCTGCATGGAACTGGCTCCTGCCAGTCCCTCTCTGCCCAGAAATGCTGGTGATGGCCAGTGCTGCTCTGCTGGTAATGGGGCTCCATGCTGGAGCCATCCCAGATCATTCCCACCTCTGGTCCAGGAGAAAGCAGGAACTCCAGAGGGATTTTGCCATTTCTCTAAGAAACTGCAGATCTCTCAGGAAACTTCCTCAAACTTTAAGCCTCAGAGACCAGCTGGATCGGCATTGGTCAGCAGGGACCACAGCAACCCCAACAGCCCTCAGCCTCATCCCCAGGCAGACAGCATTGTGAGGGGACAGCAGTCCAGTGAACGTGGCAGTAGTGGTCCAGGCTTTTCCACGATTTTTTGATTCCCAGTGACAAATCTCTCTTCAAGTCTGTGCATGACTGAAATTCATCTTGGCTTGTGGGAGCTCAGCGAGCCCAGCCAGGGAGGAGGGGTGGGGAGGCTGGGCAGTGAGCAGCCGCTCAGCTTGCCCAGCCTGCTTGCCAGATTAGGCAGAAACAGCTCTCGTGATGACGGTTCATGGGCAGGGTGAAACAGGAACTCCAGCTTCACAGACAAAGTTATTTTGGTAGCTGTGTGCAAAGCCCCCACTGGAAAATGTGACATGCTTCTTATCCCCTTGAATTTGCTCACAAAACACTAATTAAGGCATGTAATGAAGACAGCAGGATCCATTAATAAAGAATCATTATGGGGATGGATTAGTGAGCTTATCAGAAACAGGTGGAAGTGAGCTGGGAGTCTACTCTAGGCAGCATGTGTGAGTCAAGGCTGATGCCCTCTACGACAGCATGCTGAGAGCCTCTGTGGGATGCACTAGATGGATGGGCCAGACTGGGGGGTGTGCATTTAGGAAGCTCCCCTGCCTCACAGTTTGTTTTGGGAGCAAGCTTCTCAACCTTCCTCAAACTGTTCCACTTCCTGGGATGCTGGCAGTGGCCTTGGGTCCCTCCCTTTGAGAAGTCGCATCCATCTGGTGCAGCAGATAAGAGTTGCTGAGGAGAGCAAGACCCCTCAGGAAGAAAAGAGGTAGGGAATGCTGGAGCATGGGAAATATTAACTCCTTGGAGCAATAATAACTTCTCAGGCCAGTGGAGCATGGTATCTATTGTGCACTTGTTAGCCCCTGACACCTACCTGCCTTCTGTCTTGCTATTAATACAGAGCTGACTCATGGTCTCTACAGCCCCTCTGCTCAGGATTTAGGCTGTGAAGACACTCAGCCTGATTATTTGAAGGTGTGTTTCATCTATTTCTGGTTAGCCTGGCTAAGACAGGTGATGAATACAGGAAGCTGGGCTCTCCCTGGCTTCACAACCTTTGTTCAGGAGATATTTCCATGCAATCCTGTACTGCTGTCTGTGTGATCGGGAGCCGCCTGCCCTCCTGTGAACTGGGGACATGGCAGCCCTTCTTCCAGCTACAGACCCTGGTAGGACCCCCTCCCACCTCTCTCTGCCAACAGCTCCCATTGTGTTTGCACAGGCCACCAGCAATCTCCATCCCTTTGCCAGCCAGGGTCTCCGATGCTCCCTCTGACTGCCTCCTCCTCTCAACTCTCAGGTCCCAGTCCACCCACACAACTCTCTCCGTATCCCCTGTTTTCTGATCAGGTGCACCCATGCAACCTGGTATCTGACATCCTTCCACATTATCTTTCCTTATTAATTTCCCATTTCCCACAGGGTTCAGACCCACCTGGGGTGATTCTGGCTGCATGCTCTGATCTTCTGTCCCATGGATGGCTACATGTGGGCTGGGGTCAAGGAAGCCTTCAGGAAAAGGGCAAGAATTCTGCACTTCTGGACATGTTGGGGAAAGCTTTCCCAAAGCCCCGTCTTTCCATAGACAGGCAAAAAGTAACAGCTTCTGCTTTTACAAGTATCCTCCCCATCGTGCTGCTCACAGTATCCTTCAGCATGGATGCTGGAGCTTCCTAAGCACTGCCCAGGCTGCAGGGGCACAAGAGGGGGTTGAGGCTGTTGTCCCTGTGGTTGTCTTGGGAGGGAATCAAAGCAGCAGGTGTTTTTTTTCACTTAGGGCATGATGCTCTGTGAAGAGCAGAGGAAGGTGTGAGCCAGCAGTTTGGCCTCATGGAAATGGAAACCGGAGAGGGGAGATTTATCCACGGACATTATGTGTGGTCTCTACAGAAAGCTGGTAATGCAGAGAGGTCATGAGTTTAACAGGAGGGATGTTTGGCTGGTGGCTCAGGAATATTTTGTATATTCTGGTGGTTTTTTATATACCTGTTAGCACAGCAGAGGAACTGGGTCTGAGCAGCCTTGCTGCAGACCTGGAGCTGGGTCCCAGAAGAGCATGACTTACTCCCATGCAGGCCGCCCATTTTCCTGAGATGGAGAATGATCTGGCTTTCTGTGGAGCAGCTGGGACAGAGCATTTGGATAGAAGGGCAGTCCAGAGTCCAGCCTGCCAGAGCTCAAGGAGCATTTGGACATTGCTGTCAGCACATGGTGGGATTCTTGGGGTTGTCCTGTGCAGGACCAGGAGTTGGACTCAGTGATTCTTATGTGCCCCTTCCAAGTCAGGATATTCTATCATTCTATGATTCAAGGATCCCATAGTGGCATGTAGAGGGACAGGAATATGCACCCAATGGTAGGACCAGACCTTGCCTGGCTTTCTAGGGTGAGAGGATGTTTTATTGTCAGTATTGATTGTCTGGGCTCTGGTGTCTGGGCTGCAGCTGCATGGGTTACACCTGGACAGATATTTGGCTCTCAAGTGCCGAAAGAGTCAGCAACTTCACATGTTTTTACTTATCACCTTTTTGTCTCAGGTGGGTCTCTAAAAAGCTAAGCCTAACTCTCCAATGTGTCTGTGTTTTGGTAACATTGCCAGGTATTGGAGAAGGCAGAACTATTACAGGTCTCATTGAGGTGTTGGTGTTAGGATAATGCAACGTGCTGGCAGCCTGGAGACCTCTGCACCACGGAAAGAGCTAAGGGAACCCAAAGAGAAGTGGGGTGTTTAGTGCCAGAGGCTCCTTTTTTTTTTTGGGAAGGACTTCTCCAGGAAGCAACCCCCAACATCCACCCTACAAGGACCTGCTGAAGCTCACCCAGGCCATGGAGGGCTGGGGCAGAAGTGCAATGTGTGAAGATATTACTTGTATTGCATTTACTTCCATGTCTCTGAAAGAAAAGCAAAATCTTCTTTTGTTTTGGTGGATGTTTACCCCTGCCGGGAAAGCCATGGCTGGTTGGCAGAATGTTCCCAGGAATGGATTTCATGGCAGATCTCATAGCAGTGGCTATCTCCCAGCTCAGCCTCTCCAGCTATGCATTCCCACTGGCCATGCTGTGGCTGGAATCTTCAAAGAAGTCTCTACTCCCACTGCATTCCTGTGCCTGCACTCATCTGTGAATCAGCTCCTGCAGACCACTGCAGGGCTGGGCAGGAGGTGCTGCCAGAAAAGGAGGAAATGCCTGCAGTTTTTTTACTCCACACCATCTGCACATCTTCAGTCCAAAACCCTCTGAAAAGTTTTCGCTGGATGAGAGTGGTCTCCACTCAGTCTGACTCATGGCATCCTTTTGGCTCCTTACTATGTGAACTGTGATTTGCAGGGGGAACTGATCCTCTCCACTAGTATGGCTATTTCCACAGTATTTCCAAGACCCTTGTTTTTTGGAACTGGAGTGAGCTGCAGAGCCTATTGCGGGAGTGCAGAGCTTGGCCACCACCTCTGTTGCCCTGGGTGCCCAGCAGTAAATCTCCATGAACTTCTCCATCCACCTCAGCAGAGATGTCTGTCAGAGGCAGATTCTGGGTGGAGGTCCTGCCTGAGCTTCATACTACGAGTTTCTGAGCTCCTCCTTGCAAAATTTGCAAGGATGAAGTTTCCCAGGCAGGGAAACCAAGGAGAGGGTCAGGAGAAGAGCAGCAGCCCTCTTGATTTACTGACTTGCTTTCATCTCTCCTGGTGGATTTTCCTTTCTCCCTTTCGCTTGTTCCTCTCTTCTCCTGTCTGCTTGTGGTTTGTGGTTTCCCCCCAGTGTAACCTGAGTAGATTATGTGTTTATCTGTGATTACACGTTTTGGCTGCCTCCTTGGTTTCTGAGGTTATTTGTGGAGCCTTAGCCCTGGCCAGCCCCAGGCTCTTTGGGGATCCCCCAACCTGCACAACAACAGCCTAGTATGGCATTAAAGAGTTTCAGTGCCTCATGTTGTCCTGTCCTGAACATGTGTGGGAAGTGTCCTGTGGTCGCCAGACTGGTGGGGAAGAGCCCAGATTGCCTCCGCATTGTAATACATCCTCTGCTGCACGACGTAGGTTTTTCCTCCTTGCAAATCTCCCTCCTCCTCCAGCAGGCTCTGTCGTTCTCTGCTCAGCCACTCTCCTCCAAATGATCCTTCCTCCTCAGTCCAAAAAAGACTATTGTCCTCCTCCCACCCTCCACCCTTGATGTTCCTGCCAGAGGCGCTGGCCAGCCCACCCCGGCGGGCAGCTGCCTGACAGCTCTCAGCTGTGGGCTACCCGGCTGTGGGCCCCTGCCACTGGCTCGCTGCTGCCCGCACGCTGCTCACCCAGCTCCTGCACGGTACTCGTCCTGCTGCCTGCACGCTGCTCACCCCGCTGCCTGCACGCTGCTCACCCAGCTCCTGCACCCTTCTTACCCCGCTGCCTGCACGCTGCTCACCCAGCTCCTGCTCCCTGCTCACCCCGCTGCCTGCACCCTGCTCCCCCAGCTCCTGCACCCTGCTCACCCAGCTCCTGCACCCTGCTCACCCCGCTTCCTGCACCCTGCTCACCCCGCTGCCTGCACGCTGCTCACCCAGCTCCTGCACGGTACTCGTCCTGCTGCCTGCACGCTGCTCACCCCGCTGCCTGCACGCTGCTCACCCAGCTCCTGCACGGTGCTTGTCCTGCTGCCTGCACCCTGCTCACCCAGCTGCCTGCACCTCACTGCCTGTGCACACATGCAGGGGGTGGGGGCTGCTGCTCCTGCCTGGGGCTACTGGCATCTGGGCAGGGAGTGGTGGGAACATTCAGAAGGCAATGGCACATGTTTTGGTAACATTGCTAGTATTGGGGAAGGCAGAACTGTGACAGGTGCTCCTGTCGGGATAATGCAACGTGCTGGCAGTCTGAAGACCTCTGCACCATGGAAAGAGCTAAGGGAACCCAAAGAGAAGTGGGGTGTTTAGTCTTTGCACCTTCTTTGCATCTTTTAGGTCTTTTCCTCCTGGCTGTGACTGTCTCTGGTTCCCAGATCCTGTTGCCCTTGAAGCCCCCCTTTTTTCCTCCATGAGGACAGGATGGAAAAGGCTGTCCTGCCCATCTTGAACTGTTTTCTTCCTATAGACACTAAAGGAGTTGCAGCCCAGCAGTTTCTTGGACTCTGTATGACCTCAGTTCCTCAGAGGTGAAGCCAAGCTGTAACCTGTCAAGAATAAAAATCATGGAATATCCTGTGCTGGAAGGCATCCACAAGGATCAATCAGTCCGACTCCTGGTCCTGCACAGGACATCCCAACAACACCACCCTGTGCCTGAGAGCATTGTGCAAATGCTCCTGGAGCTCTGGCAGCCTCGGGGCTGTGACCATTCCCTGGGGAGCCTATTCAGTGACTCACCACTATATGGGGAAGTGCACGAACCAGGTCTTTTGCTGAGGTCACAATGGTCTGAAAGATCAGCCAGCAAGCCTCCTTCTGCTTCTGCTCTCCTGATAAATGCTTCCCCTGAGCATCTCACCCTCCAACCTATGCCCCATGTTGTACCCGTGGTGGGTATTTCTTTCCTTTGTAGCCTTTTAAGGACTTATGGACTTCCAAGTTGGTGAGAAGTTTCATCCTATGATTTGTGCTTGTGGAGGGCAGGCTGGTCCCACTGCTCACTGAAACCATCCCATCCCTGTTCGTCAAAGGCATGGCTGGGCAATGCACTGACCACCACTGTGCTTGCTCAAAATCACGGGCCTTTTTTTATTTGGAAAAGTATAGTTTTTAGGGGGATAAAATGAAGATACCCTGTGTTGCTGTGATCTAAATAAGCGGAGGGAATGCAACCATTGAAAGTTGGAGGGTGACACCAAATTGAGGGAAGTGGTAAATACACTGGTGGTCAGAGCTGCTGTTTAGAGAAACATTGACATGCTCAGGAGGCTGGCAGAAAATTCATGAGGTTTGGGGCAAATGTGTATCGTGGGATGGAGTATCCTCATGCAACAGGAAGCTGGTAAGAACGAATAGGATCCTGTCCCCCATTTTGGCTCTTCTACAGAAGAAAGGGGTCTGCAAACTGAGGTGGGTCCAGCTGAGGGCCACAGAGGTGGTTGGTGGCTGGAGGATGTGATGTCTGAGTGGAAGGACGCAGGTTTGCTGCATGTGGAGAAGAGGAGCTTGGTGGGGATTTAACTGCCTGTACCACTACTAAAGACACCTGTACAGAAGAAAAAAAGCCAGCTCAGGTGCACAGAGAAATATGGGAACATGTTGCACTGAGAGAAACTCTGATGGGACATAAGGGAAAATTGCTTCATCCTGGAAGCGTCAAGCACTGGAAAGAGACCCTGAGAGGCTGTGACCAAAACCCCTCTCCATCCTTGGAGAGTTTCAGTACTCTAGACAATGCCTAGTTCTGAGCAATCAGACCTAAACACAAGTTTAGCCATGTGTTAAGAAGGGGCTTGGACAAGAGACCTCCAAAGAGCCCATCTAAGCTACATTTTTATATTCATTTCTATAATTAATCATGTAAAATAATTTGCAAATTGCTTCTTCCTGGGTAACTTTACTTGTACATGTGCTGCCTTGCAAATCACAAACTGCAGCTAGAGGCATAACCCACAGTTTGCCCAGAACATCTGTAATCATTCAGGTGTGCATTAACTGAGAGACAGCAGGAAAGTGGGCTGGAGCTAGGGTATTAATAGGGGTGGTCCTATAGCTTAATTCAGCTCCTGAGTTTGTGCCCTTGGGGATTCTGGAGAAGTTTCTAGGTAATAATAGTTTTTACTTTACACTTACTCTAAGTGCATTTCCACCACTTAACAAAGAGAGATCTGGATTTTTATTATTTTTTTTTCACAGTAGGGATTGGAAAAAGTACGTGGGAGCATCAGGAAGCAAAAATCTCCCTAGTCTGTCCGATACTGAAAGAAGGTTGTGCCTATGCACTACTCTGCTTACATGGGTGAGATTTCCCAGCAGCTGTGAACATGCACAGGGGGACCTGGAGCAGAACTATGCCGTGTCTTTATATAAAATGGAGATCTTGCAGATTCCATGACTTTCCTGTGACAAACACAGCAATAATGCATTTGGCCTGTTAACTGCCTTTGAGTTTATACCATGACAGACTGCTCAAGTCATATTTGGCTTTTCAGGTGCATCAGCCATACTTCTACCCCTGAAAATGTTGCTTTGGGAAAATCTGTCTGGCTGAGGATCCTGCCCTTCATCATTACAATTCTTTGCCTTCAGTCTCCAGCCAAACCCACCACTAAACCTGGCGAAAGTGCTGGGAGGAGTAGGGTGAGATGCCAGTGCTGTCACCTAGGTGGCAGGATGGATGTTGGACTGTGTATCTCAGCCTTGGAGGAGATGTGGAGAGAATGTTTTGGCAGGATGAGAGTGAAATCCCTTGGAATCTGCCATGTCTTCTCCATTTCCTTCGTCTGCCTGCTCTTGGCTCTCAATACCTAGACAAAAGGAAGGACTGGGTTGGGGGGTCTTCTCCATCCTTAGGTGCAAATGACCCATGTATCACTCCCTGTCATAACATCTGTATGATCACACTTGCAAATGCTTTCAAATCCTATTAGAGCCACTCACCTTTCAGCACTGTCCCCTCTGGGACATGGGGGCAAGGGTCCAGGGTGCAGGACCACAGAGTGGAGCCTGAGCAGAAATGGAAGAGGTTTACAACAAACAGCTCTAGGCTGGGATAAAGAAAGTGATGTTTTCAGCCTGTTAAAGGGATGATCAATTGCACAGTTCTGTCTACCTGTTCCTTGCTCTCCTCTTGTTAAAAATTTCCTTGGTGCTTCCATGTAACCCGGTCATGGGATGAGTGCAAACAGCACTGGGGGTGAAATCTCTAGGTGAAGATGAGACTGCTTCTTGTGAGCTATTTGGAGCATTTTCCTTTGCCCCTGCCAGGCTCCTGGCCTCTCAGAACTGACCTGAAAATTGAGATGGACATGGAGTGGCTCTGTGGTCATTCCCAGACAGTGGGAGAACTCCCATTCTTGACCAAATTCGAGCAGAGATTGGGATCTGAGCAGAGCGAGGCTGCTCACTTCACGGGGTGAGTACCCTATGTCCATCACAGGTAGTGGCACATTCATTAATAAATGCTGCCAGGCAGGGAACATGGGAAACAAGGAGGAGGAGGCAGTGTAAGGCTGGTTTGATACCATCTTCCCAAAGACCTGGCAGCAGTTGGTGCCTGCATCTCTACAGGGGTGGAGGAGCTACCACTGGAGTGGAGAAGGATGGAGGAGGATATGAGGACAGCAGCACCTTCCCAGCCCCCAAGGAGCTGCATTACCCACTGTGCTTGCCTGGCTGACCTGTGTCTCTGGAGCTTGAGGGGGTGCCAGGGTATCCAAAGTTGTGTCCAAGCAGCCTGTAAGTGATGCTCTGTGTTGCAAACATAAGCCGTCAGGTTCTCAGAGTTGCAGAGACTGGAGGCTCTGAGTTGTCCATTTGGGATTCCTGTCCTCAAGCTCTGTCTTCTTACAAAATATGGGTGTGTTTTTTACGGAACCTGTGATTCCAGGTTGCTACAGGGCTCCAGAGGCTGGGTTTTCAAGAGCACCTACTGTACTTTACGTGTAACAGGCACCCAGGCTAAATTTCTCTCTGTTAAATGACTCCCTGTGGTTGCTGTCAAACCTGTCCCAGGACTGTAAAAAGCAATCATGTATTGAAACCATCCTAAGTTGTTCCCAGTGAAAGGTGCTGGGCTAATTCAATTAAAGGCCTAGCGCAGATGGATTTAGGAGCTGGAGTGGAGAATGAAAGAAAGCAGAGAAACAGAGAGAGAAGGCAGGGAGTGGTGCTCCCTGCGCTTGAAGTCGATCACCTAATTGGTCTCTGCTTTGAATCAAAGGGACAAAGGCTGCCCCTTGCCTTCTGCCCCCAGAATGGCCTTTTCTAGGGTGGAGGTTTGGGGGTGCCCTCTCTGTGTGTGCAAGGAGAGAGCTGCTTAACTCCCCTTTGGTCTCAAAGGATTTCCCCTAATCCTGACCTCTCCCTGTGCTGCTCAGATGCCGCTGCGGAGAGCAAGGCGTTAGTGCCAGTTCTAATCTCACCCCCACTGCTCTCCCCTCCTCAGGGGGCACTCACCCCCTTCTCAGTCCCTGTGTTTGGGATTGAAAGGCTTGCAAAAGCCTTTGGAGTTCAGTTCAAGAGCCACATTCCTCAGGACACAGACTGCTCCCCAGGAGCCAGATTGCAGTGGCAAGGATGGTGCTCTCCTAGAAACCCCAGCTCAGACGCTGAAGTGACCAGGGTCTACAGCAAGCACCAGGGCTTGCTGGTAGTGGAGCTGGACCCCCTGTTTTCTTCTTGGAAAGCTCTGATGAAGTGTTTCCAGCTCCTTCTGTGGGATTTTGTCCCAGGAGCAGCAGACAGAGCCCTTGCAGGATGGTTTCATCTGGCTAAGGATGCTCTGCCATGAGATTTATGTCTCCTGCTGCTGAGGCTACTATTGCCAGACACAGCTTCTCGCACACAAAAGCGTTTTCTCCCCTGCAAAGCCTGACAAAGAACGTGCTTTGCTGAGGAGCTGGAAGCACAGATCAAAGTGACTATCTGTCCCTGGGCTTTTCTGTCATTTTTCATGTGGTTAATTGCTGTCTATTGATGTGTGAAGCCCTGAGCAGCATTTTCCATGAGAGGACAGGCTGGCTGTGCTGTCAGGCAACTACTTAGGCTGATCCAAGGATACCCAGAGGAAAAACTAGGGATGTATGTCACCATGTATATGATGGCTGGAAAGGCTGGAGAAATGTAGTGTCAGGGCTGCAGGATGGTGGAAAATGGGATAAAGAGGATGTTTTCTCCATGGTTCCCTGGCAGTTCTTCCTGCCTGCGGTGTCTCAGGCCAGAAAGCAGAGAGACAAGTTCATGGACAAGAAGAGTCTTTCATAGGCAACCAACTAGAAGACTGAATAGCCAGGTATGACCTGGGCAGGGAATGGAGTAGCACTGTGGCCTTCATGGAGGTGACTGATGGCAGAAAGGACACACAGTATGTCACCAGGTTGGGATCTAAAGTGCAGTGCTACTGGTGTTAGTGACTGATGTGGGGAGCAGGGATGAAGTCACCCCATGAACCACTGCTACTCAACTCCATCCTCCTGCCTGTGAGCTGCTGTTCCAGTCAGACCCAAGACTGGACACAGGTGCTGCATGAAGCATTTTTCATGCATATGCAATGGTGTCCTTCAGCTGGCAGAACTGCATCTACTGGTCCCTAACAGGCACCGCTGGGTGACAGACAGCACCTCTGCTCATCTCTGCTGCCGTGGCATGGGTGGCTGTGAAAGAGGGAGGTACTCAGAGGCTTGAAAGCTGCCTTTTGGGCAGCAGGGGAGCCTGTGGACAGGGTGCATATGCCAGCCTGAATGCTCCCCAAGTGCTGCAGTGATGCCTGCAAGCCCTAAGACTTTTTTCAGGAAGCCAGCATTAGTAGTGATGGGGAGAAAACACTGTAGTCTGCACTGCAGTGGAGACTGCAGTATCTTCTGCAAGGGATGTGGAGAGATATTGGTTGTCTGGCTTCACATGGCTTGAGCTATTTGCTCACTGCACTTCCCTTTGCCTTCATCGAAGGACAAGCTTCCACCATCAGCCCAGCAAGGAGGGCCTCATGACATCCTAAGGCGTCATCAGACCTACTAGGAAAGAACAGGCTGCAACGTGAGGATTCCTCTTGGTCTGAGTCACTCCTCCAGGGACAGGACAGCTCAGGGACATTGCAGGAGTGCTGCAAGCTCTCAGTGATGCTGTGGAGCTGAGTTAACCCTAAATGAATCCACACGGTCAGTGTCAGGTTGTGGCTGGATATAGGTTAGGGAGTCACACTCGGCACGTCCAGTGGCTGAGAGCTCTTTGTCTCTTCTTGTCTGGGCCATGGAAGGCTGCGGAGATCAGGTTTCTGAGGTGCTCTGGGCTGTTCAGTTGGGAGACTAATGTGTGAAGCTGCAGGGTAGTTTTTCTGCTGCCAGCCATGCTTCTCTCAAAGACCTCAGATCGGGCGCTGAGGAGATGGGGGCATTTTGGACTTGGGCCATACCAGCATATTCAGCTGCAGATAGTTACAGGAACAGATAACTGGTCCTGCAGAAATTCCAGGAAGTCTGATCACCCTGGAACATAGATCCTATTCACATAGTCTGTAACCTGAGAGCAGCTCTTCGGAGCTGGGATTAGTACAAGTATTTGGCTTCACCTGCCCTACTCCTAGGGAGCTGGTGGGCCAGTGCTAAACCCTTGTCCATGGGGAAGTAGAGGGAGGGTTTTCTGCAGGCTGATGTTGGTCCAGGCATGGGAGAAACTCACTTTGCTCTGGTAATAGCCATGGAGAGGTGTGAGCAGGGACTGCACCTGGATAATTCCCTGTCTGGATCACTGAGGGCTAGGAAATCGATAGGTGATGGGTCACATGCACACCTTGCACACCCAGACTTGTCTGCAGGGTCAGCCATGTGCATAGGTGTGCTCTTGCCTTACCACCCTGAAATATCGCAGGCAGCAGAAATGTGAAAAGCTGGGGGTTGTGTGGTGGGATGGGGTAAACAGGGTATATGAACAGACTGGCCTCTGGAGCAGGGGAAATGCTGAAATCTGCACCTGGAAATTGTCCTTTTCTTTGCTGAGGTGTATCCTGCTCCCCCAGACTAGGTAGAGACCTGTTCCTGCCCTGGGGGTTGGCACCTGGTCCCACAGCCAATCCAAGGAGATCATGTGTCTCGTTTCTCAAGGGAGGGGTTTTAGGCATCCTAGCAGTGATGCTGCCTGGGCAGGGAATTGCCCTATGTCCACCACTGGAGGAGGTGATCACAGTTGCGTGGGAAACCCCTGCCTGTCTCTGGAGTTTGCAGCACTGCCTCCCAGGAAAACAGAGATGAGAAATTGCCTGGTTCCAAGGAGTCAAGTGGGAAAGTTTCAAAACAAGCTCATTAATTGTATAGAAAATCACCAGAGCATATGGAAGTCACCATGGCTAGAGCCAAGTTAGGTGTTCAGTGGGCCCTGCTGTCTAAATTTCTGTTCCAGAAGGCATGTAAATATGATACCAGCTTTTTGAAATAAAGACCTAGGAAACTAAAGGTCACTGAGCAAATTATCAATATCATAATAGAAACTTGTATTAATAGACATGTGCATATTTACCTGGAAGAAGGTTGTGATGACTGCTTGCTGCGGAGGTGGTGCGTCTCCAGGGCAGCAAGCTGAAGGAAGAAATGTATGTAAATCAGGGAGAGTTATGTAGAAAAGTGTCCTTGGTTTTCCAGAAGCTCCATCACTAAAAGTTCTTATTTTGCCACAGCCTGAGCAAGAATGTAATTTTGTAAGCTAGAACAGGTGAAGAAGCTGATTTGCCAAGGGGAGATGCCAGCAGGTGTAAATCCAGTTAAGGGAAGGGTCTTTCTACTGTGTGTAACTAAACAATAGCACTCGCTGCCCTGCAGGGTTGGTGAAACCAGGTGCATTAAAGGCTCTGAAAAGCAAGCAGATAAAGCCATGGGGGACAAATTCATCCAACATCCACAGTCTGTCAGCTGGGAGGTATCCAAAACACAGCTGGGACATGCATTTCAGTTTCTATGATTTGTGCTGACCCATGTCATGTCCCACTGGTTGTGAGGAGGATGAGGGATGAGTGACCTCAATTTTTCTTTCTGCCCCATAACTCTACCAGTTGTTTTCTGATGTTACTTGGGTTTTTCTTGGCATTTGTTTCTCATTTTGCTTATGGCTGATCTCAAGGATGGATGCGGAGGTATCCCTGTGCTGCTAGAGTGCTCCTGAACGCTGCTGGGGCAGACTGTGGGGCAGGGGAGGGCGTGCACATGAGGAAGTGAAGGGAGCTGGCTGGCGTGATACTCAGGGAGCCTCTGGAAGAGCTCAGGAATGACAGTTCAGTGGCTCAGGCCCTGAAGAACTGGGGATCCCATGGGGGTGAGGAAGGATTCCCAGGAAGATGGATGCCCCTTGAGCACTGTCAGTGTTGCTGCCCCAGCAGTTTCTTCCCTAGCAAACCCTGATGGACAGCACTGGCCTCTGCAAAACCTGAGGCCACACCAGGTTGATAACAGTATTGGGGAGATGGCTGTAGGGTCAGAATACCAGCTCCAGACCCTGCCATACCAGGAGGGCTTCCAGACACTCAAAACCTGCCATCAGAGACACGCTCATCGGAATGGCGGGTGCTGGAGAAGATGCGCGTTCAGGCCAGGCCGCGGGACCATCTATTTGGGGAGGGATAAGCCTTTAGATCATTTGCCAGACAAAGGTGGGCAGGCTTGAGTGCTTTGCTCCAGCAGACAAGCCTGTTGTGCAGTTGGCCTGGGGACAGCAGCTGCATTAATCCTGACTCTGTTCTTTATCTAAGGCTCTGTCTGAAAAAAAAAAAAAAAGTGTGTGCCTTGCACATCCTCCTGAGCTATTTGTTCCTTGCTCTGTGCAAGGTGAGACTGTGGCACAGAGGGACAGTTGTGATGCACTGGTCTGTCCTTCTGCCTGGAACTTGCTGTAAGATTGTGGTAGTGCATCCCCTGCCCCAAGCTCAGATTTATGGCCAAACGAAGGACAGGGCTTTGAAAGTGGGATAGTCAGCCTTGAGCCCAGAGAAGCAGTGCTCCACCAGGTTCCCAGGTCACTTGTTCCCATATTTTATTGCTTTCCCTACTGCAAACTGTATGTGTCTGCTGCATCTGTTCTCTGCAGAACAAAAACCCGCTTGCTCTCAAACACCTCCTTGCAGGTGAGCAGCTGAGCCACACCTTGAGCATCTCTCTGATAACCCAAAGCTGCTGCTACCTCTTGCTTGGAGGCAGCTTTTCTAGACCTTGACTTGTGCTTGTGCCCTCTCCTTCGCTTCCTCCATGTTGTCAACAAATTCTTTGAAGTGCCAACAATGGAGCTGTGCCTATATGGCAGTGATGGACTTGCTCCTGCCATGCTCAGGGATAGGCTGCTTCCCCTCTATCCACTGTCCCTCTGCTAAAGCCCCTAAGACTGCCAGCTAAGCTCTCCTTTGTCCTGGAAGCTTATGCTCAGCTCAAGTTGTTTCCACAATTGCCTAAGGCCCTTTCAGTGTTGCTGCTTTCCAAGAGAAAAGACTCAGCCTTGTAAACGTGACCCTCAGTCATCCTTCCTTGATTTATCTGGCCACGTTCAATGCACAGCCCTTGTAAGCCCAGCTTTCCATCGAGTCCAGAGCAGTGGGAAACATACCTGCTGGTGACATGGTTTGTAACTCCCCTGACCTTTTGATACTGCACAGGACCCTTCATATAACATACCCTTACCATCTGGCCTGGCAAGCTCAGGAGGGAGGAATTTGGGTTTGAATGACCAGGTTGATAACCATCTGCAACAAACAGTGCAATAAAGGGGATGTATTCCAGCCCTGCAGAAAATCCACTGTTGCTGTGTGGGGTGCGGATTGTTCAGTGTCAGAAAGGATGGAGGACAACTAGGCTGGGAGGAAAGTACTGAGTATGATCAGAGATGTAAACTAGCAGCAGGAGGCTATGCTGTTCCAAGAGCTGGCCAGCATTGGGAGCCTGGTACCTTAGAGAACTGAGTATTTTTTTACTTCAGACCTCTATGTTTGTCCATCACTCCAAAGTAGTCACTAGGATGGAGTTACTCACAAGCACTCTGGGTCTGAGCCCTGGTCCATTTCACATGAACAATTTGTACCAATGATTAATTATGTCACCTGGTCACAGATGTGGAGACTGTCGTGTACACATGCTGATACTGAGCTAAGGACTGAATTAGTGGCTCAATGAGCTCTGAGTTTTGGCAGGTTGGGAGCTGCTGCCTGTCCATCTGCACTTGGGGAAACTTCTGCCTCCAGGCAAGCTGTTCCCATGAGAGCTGCCCATGCCAAGGAGAAGGCAAAGGCTTTATACACCACCCACTCCACCAAAGTGTGGGGAACACTTGTTTGGTGGCCTCAGTTTCGACACCACCTCAGCCAGACTACAGGAGAGGCAAATCTCTGTGACCTATGGAAAGCAGGATCTTCAGTTTTAAGAGGACAGAATGCATCAAAGCAGACAGAGTCAGCTAGGGGGAAGCCGATCTGTCTCTGTCCTCCTAGGTTATCACTCTGGGTGGACTCTATGGACAGTGGCCATCTGCACCAAGCCCTGGCTAACTTTTCCAGTCCCACTGTGCAGCACCATTTCACTTTGGGATAACCTGGGATGCTGCCAAGGGACTGAAGGTCAGGGACCAGGGTCTCATCAATTGGGCACTCTGTTACTGTTTGATGAGGGCTTTCCCCTGCTGCCAGAGCCATCTCTGACTATAAACTCCTTGGAACTAGGCAGGGAGCTGACATCCTCTCCACACAGCCAGTCTCAGGCTGTCCATACTGGGCTGATAATGAGTTTTTAGCTGCTTGATGGAGGCTTGGAGCAGAGATGGAACACAAGGAAGCACAGACCTAGGAGCCAGGGGAATGGGTGACTGCAAGGCTGAACATCTTGGTTTGGAGGGATAAGATCCAGCTTTGTTCAGAGTTCTTCATTCTGGCAGCACCAGCCAGTGACTGGGGCAGCCTATTTCCTTTTAGATTTTGAAAGCTTCAGGAGGAATCTCCTGGAGCAGGCTGGCAGGTAGGCAGCTGGGATCTTGCACTTTGATTTGGACAGTTTCAAAGTGTCTGTACTTAAGGGGTTAAATTTTACTGTGGCAAGGAGCAACTCACTAGGGGATGAGGACCAGATCTGGATCCTGGATCCTCTTCATGATACTCTTTCTTGCTCTTCATTATACTCTTTCTTGCTCTTCATTTGGGTGTTAGGAGCTAATGGGCTGAATTAATGACTCCTCCAACCCTGGCACCAAAGGAAAGTTCCAGGTTTCCTAACCCTCTTTGCCAAGTGCTAGAAATCACCATCTTTTCCTTCCTCATGGTCCCTTCATGGCCCTGGGCTCAGTGCCATGAAGCTCTGCACCTTCCTGCTACCAAGGGGCTGCAAAGCATCCACATCTAAGCAAAATCCTCAGCACAGCTGGGACAGATGCTGGTCTCATCCACTTTGGATCCCAAAGTGCCTTTGGATGAGAATAAATGAACTCTCTGGACAGGTACTGCCCAGACAATTGACCACAAATATTCAATTACGCTTTGAAATGTGTTTGTGCCAACCTGCTCTCTTAAGAATGCACTTTCCTAGGCAAACACTCAGGAAAAAAAAACCACATTGTAAGGAATTTGATCACTCTTATGAGGATTCCAATTATCTCTCTGTGGTTTCTCCCCTTCTCTCCTGCAGAAGAGGATATTGTGTTTACACATTTCAGATGCTGTTGGTTAATAGCAACAGGCACAATAGTGAGATCTTCTATGGATCTGTTCTGAGTTAGCAGCAGGTCATTCTTCCCTGCCTGTTCGGGGGCACACTCACACACTTCTGTGATTCATGTTTTAACAAAATCCCATTACTTTTGTCTACTCCACATTTTTCTGCTTCCCTTATCCTAACGGTGACTGTGCTCAGGACCCTCTGGGTCTTCACATCTTCCTGTCTGGATGACAAATCACTGGATACAAAGCATGAATGATGCTCAGGGGACACTCCATCCATCCATCCTCAACTGTCTGTTATCTGGGACCTCAGCAGCTATGGCCAGGCACTGGAGCCAGTGACACAGTTGAGTTACCCAAAGTGTTCCCAGAGATGCCCAAGCTGCTGGTTCACAGGGATGGCCTCTGCTCACAGCTACCCCAAGGGTTTTAAAAGGTGTGACAAACCGCAACAGCACTCGTAGATCTGTTGGTGGAAGCAGATGGTTGCATCTCACCCATTTCCATCAAAGGCTTCTTTGCACTGAGATGATACCAAGCCCAGATGGGTCCCTGCATTTGGTGCCTGCTCAAGCTGTGACAGAACTCCTTTCAATAAAGGGTTTGAACATCATATATTGACTCTGGAGCACCACTCTCATGGTGTAGTTGTCCCTGGGGACCAGCATGCCCAATACTCTCCACAAGGAGGCATGGAAGAATGGCCTAAGAGAAATGGCGTGAGCCCACAGACTACAGCATGAGTAGGCTGGTCATGCAGAGCTGAGATAGAATTTGGTGCAGAGCATGTGAGAAGGGTGATGAGACTGTAATAGGCAAACTGCGAGCTCATGTGAGTTTATATGAGTGAGATGTGCATGCATGGAGAACGGATGCAGACACGCTCAAGCCCAGAGGGGTATTCATGTGCGTGTGAGAGTGCATCAATGGGTTGTCCATAAAGTGTATTGGGCTATAATGACAGATATGCAAGAAGTTCATGGCCCCACAGTAATTTGGGTGGGCTCTATGTGGGGCATTGCATATGCCATAGGATATAGGGGGATGGGATGTGCACAGAGGGGCATGTGTCAAGGAGAAACAAGGATGGTGCAAGTTCATCGGGCAGGACATGAACACACACTAGTGAGCTGAGCATGGAAGCATACATGTGAGGGCAAGGGGGAGAGGAAGAGGATGCCGCACACAGATAATGCTCAGAGACAGTGTGGATTACTGCTGTTAATACCTCTGGTAAGAACAGAAGTCTGCTGGCTGGGAGCGGGAGCTGAAAGCTGAGCCCCTTGTTATATTTCCCTGTTCCCGCCTGCACTAATCCCTTTGAGCCCCAGGAAAAAACTGCAGGGAAATAAAACAGGCTGTTCATGCTGCCCCGGTGTCCCCGGGATTAATTAATTTGGGATTTGTGGGAGTCACAAGGTCACACTCCCCCCACTGGCAGAGCTAGCTGTGCAAGGCAAAGACAGGGCTGGGCTCTTGAGTCTTTCCAGCCAGGGAAATGCCCCATCAGCCATGACCTGGAGTAGGTCCTTCAGACAGCCACCCTGGGAAGGTTTTGAGCACTAGGTGACCCAGGCTGACCCAGGGTGCCAGGGAATGGAAAGGCACCAGGCTGGGGGAACTGACAAGCAAGAAGTGTGTCCATATCTCGGAGATCAGCCTCCAGCAAGAGGCAGCCACTTGGATGGTTCCTCCCTGCATCTGGCCCTGTGCTCCTTGTCTCATCATCAGTACACATAGCCTCCTGTTCGGGCCAGCACAGAAGCAGAAACACATCCAAAAAGGACAGAGACTCCAAAGAAATGGTTTCAGCTCAGGTGTGACCCTTTCCATCCTATGGGACAAGAGGATGAGGAGCAGGGGTTGAATACCAGGCAAGATGAGCTGTTTGACCCACTTATCCATCCCAATAATGGAGCTCTGCCTTTTGAAGATTCTGTCTTGGGTGCCAGATCCCCAGTTCCCTCCACTAGTGGTTACTTAAATGATTCAGAAATTCGTTGTCAGGGAGCAACTGAGCTTGTAATGTGGTTTTCCTGAGTGTTTGCCTAGGAAAGTGCATTCTTAAGAGAGCAGGTTGGCACAAACACATTTCAAAGCGTAATTGAATATTTGTGGTCAATTGTCTGGGCAGTACCTGTCCAGAGAGTTCATTTATTCTCATCCAAAGGCACTTTGGGATCCAAAGTGGATGAGACCAGCATCTGTCCCAGCTGTGCTGAGGATTTTGCTTAGATGTGGATGCTTTGCAGCCCCTTGGTAGCAGGAAGGTGCAGAGCTTCATGGCACTGAGCCCAGGGCCATGAAGGGACCATGAGGAAGGAAAAGATGGTGATTTCTAGCACTTGGCAAAGAGGGTTAGGAAACCTGGAACTTTCCTTTGGTGCCAGGGTTGGAGGAGTCATTAATTCAGCCCATTAGCTCCTAACACCCAAATGAAGAGCAAGAAAGAGTATAATGAAGAGCAAGAAAGAGTATCATGAAGAGGATCCAGGATCCAGATCTGGTCCTTATCTCCTAGTGAACACACACTGTCTATCTAGAGATCCTGGGTGCTGGGCTGGAGTCGATGCCTGGACTGAAAGCATTGCACTGCCCACCTTTAGTGCCGGTCATGAACATCATGTTGTGGCCCTTGTGCTGCAAACACATGAAATACCTAAAATTGCCCCCAGAAAGTTCCTGAGCTGACCTTAAAGAATTTTTTTTCCAGTGGATGAGTGGAGGGTTGCCCAGCTGCTTTCCCTTGGGCATTTCCAGAGGAGGGGGTCGGAAGGAAGGCTTGTTGTGGCCAGGCAGGTATGTCATTGTTGAGTAGAGGGTGGGGAATGACTGGAGGTGATGGACACAGTGCAGAATGGAGAGAGTTAAAACTGCATCCTGAGAAGCAAATGGATGCATATGGGGCCTATCCAGTGAGCTCGATGAGAAGCTGCTGCAGAGGTGACACCACCAACTTCCTAAAGGAGAAAGTCCCTCACCTAAAAAGTTTTATTTTGATGCATTTCTTTTCAGGAAAAAAAAAATCATTTTTCTCGTCTCCAATAGTCAGTGGAATTTACAGGATAAGGTGGAAAGTCCAGTTTCAAACTCAGCTTTTCGGGTTGCATTTCAAAGCCTTTCTTTTGAAACTGGAAATAGGAAGTTTTCTCTCATCTCAATTTGCTGCTGAGGGCAGTGAGATGACTCATGTCCTGGAGTCTGGCTTTTCTGCCTTTTCCACACTTTATTTCCCTTTTGTTTTCTCCAACTGCAGGGAAATTATCAAGTAGGAATAGGAGCATTAAAACCATGACACCATGTCACCTGGTGACTTGTCCAGCACTGATAAAATTTCAACTGGAAAAGAACCAAGAAAGAAGGAGGGAGGAATGAAACCAGTGATTTATTAGAAATAAACTTCTCAGAGGCCAGCATTTGAATTTTCATTCATCCTGAATCAAAATAACTTTTCTGATTTGCTTCACATCAAAATTTGCTTCTTCACAGGGAACATTTTCTAATAGAAATGATCTCACTTTAATATTTTGGCAGGATTTTCCTGTGCATTTTTTCTCCTTGGAACTGCACTAATGCAGGGCAGTAAAAGATGACAGACTGGTGAGTTGTGTGGGTGCTGAATGGGCTGAAACTGCTGCTTTGTAGTTGCAAAACTCACTTGGACATGGGACCAGTGGAGCCTCCTCCAAGGTTTTGCCAGGCCAGGGCTATGAGAAGTTGAGAGCACCTGGTGCTTCCCAAGGAGCTCTGTGGTGAGGCATTTTAAAACAGGACCCATTTCCCTAGCCAAGAGGGAGCCTAGGAGTAATGGTTCATGGAAAACGAGTGTACCCATCATCCCCCAGCCAGTGCAGATTGGAACAGCTGCAGTTTTCTTAGGAATTTTCATGGGTACTTAGTGCCGCAGGGCTGCAAGAAAGGGTTAAAGTGTTTTCAGTTATGAAGTGCACAACAAACAAAGGGGATGTGGTAATCCCTCCTGCCACAGAGTGAAAAGTTCACTTGATATGCTACTTTACACTGATTCTCACAGACTCTGGGATTAAACCGGACACACTCTGACATCCAGGTTTTCTAGCAAAGGGCTCCAGCCCAGCTTGCCACATTCACTTCATATTTGGGAACATATTCTCTGAAAATCCTGCTGACAGATGAAGAGCAGGAAGACTGCCAGTTTCCCATGGAACAATAACTCCATGCAAACCACATCTCCTGGCACCCAAGCTGGCCTTGCTGGGGTGGCGGCTGAGGATGTCGGCTGGAGCAGCATCTCTGGGTCCCTGCCAGGTGCAGTCTGCCAGGATTGTCCTTCTGGTCCATGTCAAGAGTTTTGCTTTTATGCCCTGTCTCCCTGCCAGACTTTGGGGCTGTGCCACGCTAATGAGTTACCTGCCAGTTACTGAGCTTTGGCTGAGCTCAGGGGCAGAGGATGTAGGGGCCCAGTGTTGGGATGGAAGGGGCAAGGCAAGATGCCTTGTGCCATGGTTAGGCTGGGATGCTGAGTTAGCTGTTCTCCCTGGATGCCCCTGGCCTTGCTTATTTTCATGCTTCTGTGTCTTAAAAGGTTCTTGCAGAGTGGGCTCATGTATAGGGACAACTAACAGAGCTCCCCTGGTTGCAAATCTCTGTCACTGCTGCCTGGTCCACAACAATTCAATGGCCAGTGGCACATGAGTACAACCAGGACACCTGTTTCTCTGGGATGTTTGAGCTATTTGGCAAAAATTGACAATCTGACTGTTGGGAAGGGCAGACTTCTTTCAGCTACACAGAGACCTTGGACCTTCAGGTGTTCTGGGTTTCACTCTTCATCTGCATAGCAGGGTGAACCCAACCTTCCCTTTGTTGGGAGATGTTGCAGTGGTGTTTTCGAATTCATTGCTTTTTCTTTCTTTCAGATGAAACACTGAAAATTTTCTATGAAAGCGGATGTTTTAATGAAAAGAACTCATTCAGGTGAAAATCTGATTGTGTCTTGAAAACGCCCCTTTGGTACATGATTTCTGACCAGTTTTCTAGACAAGCTGTTCAAGGAACAAGGTACAAAACTTCCCTCTTGTCCAGTCCTTTAGCTATTTCCCTGCTTTGGGGCTCCAGCATTAGCTCCTCTGCCAGGTTCTGTCCCAGTGGGTGTGACAGTAGGAGAGAAGCATGGTACACACGTCAAGGGGATGCCACACAAGGTCCCAGCATAAGCCTGCCCACTCCACTGTTCCCAGCTGCTCCTGGGAGCAAATACTTTGGGTTTGAAAACAAGGAGAACAAAGAGGAAGGTTTCACGGGTTCCATGGAGACATGGTTACCAAAGGCTGCAGCCTGCAGGATTGTTGTGACCAGCACTGTTGGTCATGCAGAGAATGAGCCAGGGCAGATATGTTTGCAAAAAAAAAAAAAAGGAAAAAAAAAGGGGAAAAAAAAAAAGTCACCTTTCTCCTTCAGAGATGTCCAGAAGGATTATGTTCCAACATCTCTGGGGCTGAGATGAAGCTCAAAATTCAGTTCAAGTCACAGCAGTGGTCCCAGTGTTACCCAGTGCCCTTTTACATTCACCTCTGGGTGTCAGGGGGAAGAGTACGTCCTGTTCTGACCCTCCAGCTCTGAATGGAGCTTTAAACTGATCTCTCCTCTTCTTCTAGACTATTGCAGTGTACAGCAGTTGGGGCTGACTCCTGGGGGTATCCAGAATGTCACTCTCTCTGAACCAGGAAAGGGTCTTGTTCTGGATGAGACACCAGAGCACTGTGGGTACATTAAGTCCAGAAGGGTAGGATTGGATGGGGAGAAGCTCTCAAACTGCAAGAACCACAGACCAGGGATCTCCTGGGCCACGCACAAGACAGTCCCCATGATCTGCTGGAGGTATATGCACCCTCACTTCCCACCCCCTCACCCCATGGCTTGGTTGATGCTGCAACTAAGCCCATCCAAAACAATAGGACCTTGATCCAGCAGAGCTGAGAGAAAGCAAGGCTTGGGCCTGATCCTTCTCTGTGCTCTGTGCTCCTGACCCACACTAGTGAAAAGCTGAGTCGAGAGGGCTGGAGGCTTGCAGATCTTGCCCCAGAACAAATGTGACCGGGGCACAGCCGCACGTAGAATGCTCCCAGGATTGATGGGGTGGGAGCAGTGTGGGGCAGCTGGGGCTTCAGCCAGGGCTCCCTGCCTGCCTCCCTGCTGCTGTCCCCTGTCTGGGGGAGGAGAATGTGCTTGCAAACCTCCAGATGTCTGTCCAGTCCAGGGCAGGGTGGCTCTAGTTAGGCGGTTAGTGGAGCAGTGAATTATAAAATGCATCCTTCCCCTGCCCCTTACTCCTCCTCTCCTGCTCTCTGTCCTTCCCCCATGCTCTCCATCCCTTGCCTCTTCCCAGCATGGCCCACCACACTCTACCTTCTCTCATGAAACCTTGTCCCTCACCCTCACAGTCTCCTTGGTCCTCACCCTGCATCATCATCACAGGGATGTGACATGAGGGAAGAAAGGGAGAAACAGGTTGAACTGGTGGGGAAGAAAAAATGACAGAGACCTGCAGCTCCAGTCTCTTCAGAAGCTGCAGGGGAACATCTGGCTTCCAGGAATAATAAGAGATTTGGAAGGAATTGCCCACTAAGGGCATTTCCTTCCAGCTGAAAAACCTCCTGGAAGGACAAGACCCCATCCTAAAGATGGCCTGTGTAGGCATTCCTCCACCAAGGCATTCCCAGCCCTGTGTCAGATGAGCTACGTGTGGGTACACATACGGCACTGTGAGAGCTGGCTGAGGGTTCTGAGCCCTTGGGTCATCATCCTCCAGCAGCACTGCACCAGCCGGTGTTTCAGAGAGCGCCCTTCAGTGTCGGGAGAGGCAGCTGCAGCCGGGCGTCAGGGGACAGGGTGCACAGCTCCCAGCTGGGGAAGGAGGCTTTAGGTTTTGGTTGGACCTCAACAGCAGTTCTGCTGGCAGCATTGGTCTGGGAAGTGCACTGTGCCTCCTCCTCCAGCCAGATCCAGCCTGATCCAGGCCCCCCGTGCAGCTGCTTTTGCTAGTGTGCTGCCAACCCCACACCAATCGGCTGCAGCATTGGGCTGATGCCACACACACAGATGGGTCCCAGTGATCCATCTCCCTGTCCCTGCAAATGGGAGGGGATGCTGAGTATGGACACTGTTCTTGCATCCTCACCTAGGGGGTCTGGAATGCTTTTGAGGTCATGGTGGGTAGCCAGCTGGGCTGTGGGCCTTGTGGCTGTCCTTCCCAGGACTTGAACAGGGCAGCAGGGTGGGAACAGCACATGGGATGGGTTTCTACCATGTCCCCTATTGCGCTGCTGGGAAGCACTCAGGTGCTGCTGGTGAAAGACTGGGAAGAGACTGGCGAGGAAGCACATCTCCAGCTCTGAGTCCCAGTGTTTAGTTGACAGAGCCCCACAATCTCCACGGCTGAGTGACCTCATAATTCTCCAATGTTGCTGCCTAGCAAGTGCTGGGGGATGAGGGAACAGCTGCTGGACAATGCTGGGCAGCTGTGTGCTTTCACGCTGGGTAATACACCAGACCCACACTGCAGAGGGCTGCTGGCCTGACTGTTCCTATGGAAACTCTTTTCAAAGGAGGAAGGCAGACAAACACCCACCCGGTGGTGCTGGGTGCTGGCAGGAACCAGCACTTGCTGGAACCGTATGCTATTGCAGGCTTGGGGCTGGCTGGGCTGGTTGCAGCAGCTGCTGTGATGCCAGCGTGAGACTGTGGGGAACACGGCCAGCCAAGAGGGTGATTCCTATGGTGCTTGAGCTCCCTGGAAGGACTTTTGCTCTATCCCCACAATACTGGGCAGCAATGAAGGTAGTTAAATAAGGAAATGAGCTATTGAAGGAGAGGGGTCAGATCACAGCCCTCTCCCAGGACTAGGGATTGGAGCACTGGCAATAGGAGGGATGACATCTGGCCATCTACAGTTGTGCAGGCAGTCTCAGGATACCAGAGAGAGCAAGCAAAGATTTGGAAGCAGGATCTGATATGTCTCTTTTCCTGGTGCATGGCACTTTCCATCTCTGGAGGTGAAAGGATGCTCTGTGCCAGGGTGGTTATCCAGCACCCTGCAGGTAGAGCTCTGCTGGGGGAATGCACTTCTGCCACAGAGGCTTCACCCTGCATCTGCAGTCCAGGCAGAAAGATCCCTGCAAAGAGTCCTGGTGGGGTTTGCAGCTGGCTGGCATGGATGCAGGAAGGACCAGGTGGGATGAGAGAGGGGAGGCAAGGAGCAGGGCTCTGTCCATATTTTCTGCAGGGACCAGACCATGGGAAACCCTATTGAATTTCCTTAACTGGATGGTGCTTAAGTGTGGCAACCATGGGTCTGCCTCAGTGAGCAGATGTCTTGCGGTGCACAGGGGAGCAGAGGAGGCAGATGTGCCCTTGGGGAAGAGCTGTCCTGCTGCCCCAGAAATTGGGGAGGTTTAGTTAAGTCCATGACATGTTGCAATGCAAGTCTCCCCTGGCCCAGGCAGTGCCTACAGGGTGCTCAGGGCTTGGTACAGAGGACAGGGGTGTTCACATGTCTCCTTTCCCCTCCCCTCCCTTGGATATTGCAAGCCAGCATGGGACAAGGCTGATGGCACCAGCCTCAACAACCCCAGTGCTCAGACTGCCTGGTTTGTCTTCCCAGGGTGAGGGCAAGTGATAAACATCTGACGTGCCCATCATAAGCTCAAGCAGCAGTGCCTTGGGCCAGCAAGCAGCTGCTGGAATTTGAGAGCCTCCCATGCCACCCTGGGGACAGGGCACAGTCTCAGGGACACTGTGGCCTATCATAGTGGGACTTTGCTGGCCCAAGTGGGGACTGCAGCTGTGTGGGACGGATGGCAAAGCTGCTGAGGACTTACTGGAATGGGAGTGTGGAGGCACCTGCTTGGGCTGAAGCTAAACACAAGTGATGTAAGGCTATGTGTTAATGCCTGGGCTGTCAAACAGCTTCAGGTGGGCCTTTGCCTTATTGAACCCATTTCTCTGGGCAGAGAGGGCTGGAAGTGATGCAGGTAAAGCCGTCTCCTGGTCACATTTAATTAGGTTTCTGTGTTGGTTGGAACTCTGACTGCTTCTGAGGCGATGTTGGTTCATCAGTTTCCATCATGATATGCACAGTATGTTCAGCAGACAGGGATTGCTCTCATGTTTAATCACAATCAAATTCTGGAACAACCTTGTCTTGGATATGGAAGGTGGTGAGCAAGTCTCTCACTAAATTAGTTTTAGCAAGAGGGAGATCAGGTGCTTCCAAGAAGATTGATATCGCCTAAAAGCTGAAGTGCTATTAACTGTTGACAAGGCTTCAGCAGCTCCAAACTGTCTGAGCATACACTGGGGTTCTGCATTGGAATAGCTCTCATATGGTTCCTGGTAAGCCCTCAGACACCTGGGCAGACAAGCATGTGCACAGGTGAAAATGCTGCATGATCTACAGATACCCAAATCAGAGGCTCCCTGATGGACTCTGCAAATTATTTTGAGACACGATGTCCTGTTGCCTCTTGAGAACCTTTCAGGTATGCTGACAAGGTCATATATCTGCCATGAGCTTAATTGTGCCAAGATTATTGAAAATACCCCAAGTCAATTGCACAAACTTGGGCAGACCTTACCTACAAGCTCATCCATTTCATCTTGGGTTTAGTTCTTTCACCCTTGAAAGAAACTGGTTGCAACAGAGCCTAGCAGCAATCACTTTTGATCACACAAATATCTTCCCGTCTTGTACTGCAGCTGCCTGTGAAGCATTTGAGGGGTGCACAGAGACACCTTTATGTGCGAGGCTTTCTGCTGGAAGAGATTGGGCTGCAAAAGAAGATGGCTCAGCTCCTGTTGCCAGGTGTTGTATCACGGGGATGTATTCTTACCTGCAACCATGTTACTTTGGGCAGGCTTAAATCTTGTCTTTGCTTAATCCAGTCACATCCAGCTTTGGAAGAAAATTGTCCTGAGACACCAGGACTAAGAAATATTTCTGATGGACAAGATTCTTTGAGTTCCTTTCACAAGCTCAAGAGACTTCCATTCCAACAAATACTAAGTCAGGCAAAAATGCCAAGAAGTCTGCACGGATGAATAAAGAGATCCTAGCCAAAATAAAACACGAAAAAGAAGCATACAGAGGGTAGAAGTAAGGTTGGATAACTGGGACAAATACAGAAACATTGTCAAAGCATCCAGGATTGAAGTTAGAAAAGCCACAGCCCAAGTGAAATTGAATCTGGTTGGGAATTCAAAAACATCACGATGGTCTTTTGTAAGTATATAGGCAATAGAAGGAAGAGCATGCAATGTGGTCAACATTGTTCAACACTGGGGAATCTGCTTGCAAAAGACATGTGTCTTGGGGATAGTCTTTTACCCCATACCCATTTTTGGTTTTGTTTTGTGTCCAGGGTGGTTGCTGCCCCCACCATGCTCCCCGACCCCAGCTCTGGCAATTTTGCAATGGGTGAGAGCCAGCCAGGGATTTTTGCCAGAGGTGGCAGGAAGCGGGGAGGGTGCAAGGACTGGCTGCTTCCTTCCGTTTAGGCGAGTCCTCTTCACGGCCACACAGCGTAATCTCTCTGGCAAGAGAGACTTGTTCCCCTGTGGTTTTTGCCGTTTTTTTTGTTCTTTTCCTTCGGCACTGTGACTAGAGCTTACTAGCCTGCTTCTCAGCTTCTCTGCTGCTTGGGGGCTCAGAGGCAGTGTGTGCCGGCATCTGGTCCCAGGAGGACCCTGTTCCCCACCAGTGACTGCCCCCTCTGTGCAGCCCAACCCTGGTGACAGCCATCGCCAGTGAGCTACCCAAGGGAGTGATTCCCTGCCCAGCCCCACTGTTCTTTGCTGCTGTTTCAGGGCTTCTTGCTACACTGGAACCCGACAACCGGCCACCCCACGGCTTCTAGCAGGGCCCGGAGTTTTCTGCTACACTTTTGTTTGTCATCCTGGGTGTGCCTGTCTCTGCCATTCCAGCTTGCTGCTTCTGAGGTTTCCTGCTGCAGTCCATTCCCGAGGGGTACTGAGACTGGCTGCTTCCCGTCAGTTTGCAAAGGAAAGCCCCATCTCTCTTTCTCTTGCTGCCCCGCCCCCCCCGCCATAACCATGTGAGAGAGGGGGCTGAGCTCGTGCCACAGCGCCCCCTGCAGCCGCGGGGGAATAATCGCACCCGCCCTGCCCAGCCGGGAGCCACCAGCACCCCTGCCGGCTGTGAGCGGAACTGCACCGAAGAGAAAGCGCCTGCAGCCAGGAGAAGACTGTCACTGGGTTTCTGGTTCTGTTTGTTGTTGCTGCTATCGTTGTTGGTTTGCCTTATTATACATATATGTACTACTAAAGAACTGTTATTCCTTTCCCCTTATCTTTGCCTGAAAGCCCCTTAATTTCAAAGTGATAATAATTCGGAGGGAAGGGGGTCATATTTTCCATTCCAAGGGAGGTTTCCACCTTCCTTGGCAGACAGCTGTCTTTCAAACCAAGACAACATGGAAAAGTCTGAAGTTACAAATGACGCATATCAGCCACATGATAGACAAGAAAATCATCAGGAGTAGTCACCAAGAGGAAGTCATGCTTGATCAACATGATTAACTTTAATGATGAAAGACTGGCCTAGTAGATGTGAGGAGAGAAGTGGACTTTGCCTGGACTTTGCCTGGACTTCAGCAAGACCTGTGGCTCTTTTTTCCCCGCAAGATCCATATAATCAAGCTGTGGATGTACAGGCTGAATGAGCAGGCAGTGAGGTGGATTGAAAACTGTCTGAATGGCCAGCCCCATGAGTCATGACCAGTGAAACCAAGTCTAGTTGGAGGTCAGTAACTAGTGGTGTTCTCTAGGGCTCAATGTGTTGGATTAAACCTGGATGCATGTCTTATCTCCCAGGAGCATGTCCGTACCCAGCTCCTAGCAAGCAGCTGCTAAAAGTTGAAATCTTGTTGGGAAGGACTTAAGGAAAAGCTCCATCATGCAAAGAGTGCTTGCTTTCCATGAGACAATTTGGTGTCAATTCGGGCGTTCACCACAGACTTCTGTAAGTCAGCAGTAAGGAATATAGCCCTCCACAGGGTGATCCAGCTCATCCCAAGCCAGATACTTAAAAGAGGCTACCACTGCCTGTAAAGGGAGCTGCGGAATGTACTTAGATAAGGACTTTTAGCTTTTGGGTATATGTGGCTGAGTGAAGTCGAAATGGTGTATTTACAGGCATTCATAATTTCCAAGCCTGTGATAAATTCAGTTAATACATGGTTACAAGTAGCTGATGGTTGCCAGCTGCTTCTCTCCAACTAATTGCTGTCAGATTATTGATGTGAGTCCAAATGGTCAGTGGCTTAGGGTGGGTGGTGGATGTGTAGAGTGGAGCAGACCCTCTAGAGTGAAGGAAAGGGTTAATTTTAGCTCTTTTACATAACATATCCCTTGCTACTTTTCAGCTGCCTGCTAAGACTTGATTTTAAACTGGTTTTCCAGAGTAGGTATCATTTTCTGACAAGCTGTGAACAAGCAGGCAAGTGTGAGTGAGGGGAAGTGAGAAGTGGAGAATCGCCAAATATTGTCTTCAAACACAGCACAGAGGAACTGAGAACACCCCTCATGAAAGCAGCCTGGAGTGGGTTGGGTAGGAAGTGTCTGCCCGGATTAACCTACCCAACCTGTTCAAAGATCCAGTCCTAAACGTGTCCAGGACTCCAGACCCCGCAGGAGCACTGGGCTCTTAGAGTAGGCTCAGCTGAGCTAGGGACCTTGCTTGAGGCTGTCCTGCGTATTATCCAGCCTCTTGTAAGGGTCATCAACTTCCCTGTCTCATCGGTGGGATGCTTTCATCCAGGTTGTAATAAGCCCTGATCTGGCTCTTCCTGGAGGAGTTTCTGGAAAGCCAGGAATTGGTGAAAACTCTGCTGCTGGTGTGTCCCCATTAGTGTCTGATTTTCTATCTCACCAGGGCACACGATGGAGCAAGGAGGAAAGAGCTAACAGAAGTGTGGGATAAGGCTAGGCAGCCTGAGTCATCCATGTAGGGTCTAGCAAGGACTGGTGAGCACCGGCTGCCTCCTGGCCTTTCAGCATGTGCTGGGCAAAACTCATTTCCTCAAGCTGATCCCTTGGATCCTCCCCTCACAGACTTTGCTTTCAAGTTAGCCCTACTGTTACCTGAGATCCAAGTGGCTTTTTCCTTTCACTGGGGTCCAAACCAGAGCCACAACCAGGGCTGCTTAATATGGTGTCTCCTTAAGTGGGATGTTGAAGATATCCATATCCAGAACATGGTACTGTGTCTTCTGTCCAGGTGAGCCACCTGCATCAAGGCTGGGAGCAGGACCTGGAGAAGACACATGGGTCTCATGGGGATGGAAAAACATCCTCAGAGTCCTATGCTGTGGCATCAGAAGGGCCGCTTGATAGCATGAGCCCGTGGGTGGCAGGGTGGCTCCTCTCCCCCGACCGCGGACCTCCTATCCCAGACACAGGAATGAGGGCAGGCAACAGGGGAGGAAGTGGGAAGGGAGAGGACAGGAGCCCTGAAAGGGAGCGGGAAGGGAGGGGACAGGAGCCTTGCGAGGTAGGTTCGGCAGGTTTTGGAAAGCACTGTGTTTGCACAATTCAAGTGGCCTGAAAGGAGCAGTAAAAGAAGGGGGCAGGGCTCTGCAGCAGCTGCCAGGGAGTGAATGTCCCCTGCTCCTTTTCCATTAGTCTGCTTTGTCACCTGCCCACAATTAGCCACGATTTATCACCCCAGGAGTCTGCAAAAAGTCAGTCGGCCGCCTGAGACTGCCTAGCCCCTCTGTTTCCAGAGAGCAAGTCTTCTTTTTCCCATGGGTAGGCGATTAGGCGGCCATCCACCCTTTGTGTGGGCTCTGGGTGGAGGAGGCTGCTACTACCCTGCCGTCCTGGGCTCTCAGGCCAGGCAAGACCAGCTGTCCTCACTGCCCTGATTGTCCTACTGGGCAGCAAACCCTGGTTGGCAATGAGGCCTTTGTATAGTCTTGGGGGAGAAGCAGATGCTTTGGGGTATGTATGGTTCATCATACCTTGCAGGAGAAGGTCCAGTCAGGCTCCATGTCAGGCAGGGTACAAAGCTCCCTCTGCTTCTCTCTCCACCATTTTACCCAACTTGTTTCATGCTCTTGTACTCAAGACAAGGGTCTTGGAAAAATATCTGTCTTCCTGTTATACAGAGAGAAATCATCTGGCTGAGCCTCATGATGAAGCCATGACTCATGTGAGGACAGCTAGGCTCAGTGAGGATGCTGGTGCAAAGTGAGGCTGTGATGAGATGCCTCTAAGACCAGCCTTGTGTGCCACTGAGACTCAGTTTCCACATTTTGTTGATGTTCCCTGCCATAGAAAAGCACCAGCTGAGCTGAGCTGAGTAAAGGCTGATGAAACAGGTCCTGACAGGACCAGTTTAGCATAACTGCGCTGGCAAAACCTGCCCTGTCCATTCACCAGGGCTCCAGGAGCCAGGCTTTTTGCATACCTGTTTGTGCATCTCTAGTGCAGACCTTGTCCTGTACTGTGTCTTCTCTTTGGACACCTTGTCCAAGGTATGGATGATGAATGGTTTGCTCAGGTAATAGAGAGCATGGGGAGGGAGGCTTTGACTTGCTGTTCCGCTTTCCACCCCTCCCCATCCCCCTGCCCAGACTTTTACATAGTGCTGCTGAGAACAGCAGAACTTTCCACCTTGCACAGCTGCCAGACTCCTGCCTGTTGCAGCTTGGATGAGGGGGTAAAGGGTGCCCAGGCTGCTACAGACCCTCCAGCCCTTGTAATGTGCTCTGCCAGCCTCTGAGGGGGACCAGGCTGGAGGAAAGCCCTGCCTGTCTGTATCCTCCATCTCCACACAGAAACACTGTCCATGGGGATGCTTCTTATGGGCCCTGGAGGGACTGCGCTGGGTTTTGCAGGGCTCTGGATACCACATGAGTCTTCCTGTTCAGGCTCCTGAGGTAGGAGCTGAGTCATCTCAGCAGGAATGGGATGAGCAGCAGATGTCTCACTGTACTTCATGCCAGTCATCTGGCATGTATCATCTGGCATGGCCCATCTCTGTGCCTCACCCCCAAAGAGATGATGGGCACATCCGAAGGCACACAGGGTGTTGTCTGGTCCAACTGAGGGCATGGATAAGCAGAGCTCTCCAAAATTCCATGCATTCTCTGCTATACCTCTAGCCCAGCCCTCCACCTGCCCAGAGCCTGCTCCTCTGCAGCCACTAAATTACCTCTTGCCTGCGGGAAGGAGAAGCCTTGAGCTGTCTCTGTTATCACCACAAACACCATGGCAGCAGGGGAGGATGGGTGGTAACCCTGACAATGCCAGTAAGCAACTTGTGCTGTGCAGTATGACCAGCAGCCAACTCATCCCACCAGGTAGACCTCAGGGCAGTGACTCACAGGGGTGTCACAGCCAGCGTGGTCCAAGTTGGTGTGTGGGAATTGCCCATGGTGCTTGGAGAAGCCTTGCTGATTGATGGGATGAGTGCTCTTCTGCTGATTATATTTATGGCCGCCTCCAGGGAACATGTCCAAAGCTCTGGTTTTTCTGGCTTGTTGTTTCCCTGCCTCTTCTCTGCTGTCATGTTGCAGACACAGTCTGCGGTTAGTGTCGTGACCAAGAACTTGGAGCACCTCCTTCCTGCTTCTTCCTCCATGAACTGGTCATGAGGTGGGTGGCCTTCTGTTTTCATGAAGTTGTGTGTGCCCCATGCCATGCCATGCCATGCCATGCCATGCCATGCCATGCCATGCCATGCCATGCCATGCCATCCCATCATCCACCTGCCCATAGCTGTGGTTGCTACTGGTGGCTGTTAGCTGTGACAGTGACACTTGATCCTATAAGGGGGAGGCCTGAATGGGAAGCAGAAAGACCTTGAGGTATTCTCTTGAGCCACTAATGCCTCTGAAAAGGCAAATTGTGATAGTGGCAGGAAAGGACACCTGGAAGGAGGTGCAAACACCAGCCTAGCATGACTGGTAGGGTTCTGTCTGCCAAGCTTTCCCTCCCCAGTGCAAGCATGAGCTTCTGCCCTTGGGTGGTGGCTCCTGGAGCACCCTGAGGGTGTGAGTGTGGGGCTGCCTTCCCACTGGGTGTTGTTTAGGTGGATGAGCTCCAAATCCTGTCCCCCAAGCCCCTGAGTTCCTGTACCAACACTTCTCCATTAGGGCTTCTCTCGTTCAAACGTTCAACTTCGTGCCTAAAGGTGAGCACCTGCTGGCCAGTGGAGTCCCAGCCTGGAGCTGGGCAGTGGGACAAGATGAGTGGCTCACCCCTGAAAATTCCCAACCCATGTCCTGGCCATGTCCTAGTTCAGAGACCTCTTCCTGTGTCAGAGCTAGGTGGTTTCCTGTGACTCCACAGAGAGCTGGGCTGTCCTTCCCAGGGTTCTGTGGCAGCAGTTGGAAGCCACCTTCTCTTGTCCCATGGAGGGAGGTGGTTAGTGAAGCCTGTACTGGGAGGTCCTGTGTGCTTTTTCAGCCTCTGACACATGGCACAGAGAAGAGCAGTTGCCACATTGTTCCCTATGCCATCTGATCCAAAGAGACCAGGCAGGGACAAAGCCTGCCAGAGCTGCTACACAGCCCCACTGGGTCTCTGGTTGCCAGCACTGCCTGCCTTGATACAATCCCTGTGGGGTGAAATGCATTGGCCAAGGTGTGAAACCAGGCAAGTGTCAGTGGTTCCCTCTCCCTTCCCCAAAATAACGCCCCAAGAGGGGAAACAACATCATGACAAAGCAAGTCCCTCCATCCCAGCCTGCTGTCTGGATGCACGTCCTTGCTGGTCCAGGACCTGAGCTCCTTGTTGGGCAGACTGAACCAGCGTATGCAGGCAGTCACCCTTCCCCATCGCCATGGACATTGGTATTTGATTTATTGCTTCTTCAGGAGGAACTCTTAGACTTCCCTTTGGAGCTGAAGGCAGATCTGAGCAGCTGTGTTTGTCATGGCGGGGTCTAGCGGTTAGAGCTGGAGACGAGATGGCAGGACTCCTGAGCTCATTACTGTAATGAAGCTCGGGGAATTGGTTGTTGCTTATGGAGCTTTCCATTTAAGGAGGCCAGACTAGATGATGGTCCCTTCTGGCCCTAAAACATATGAAGCTACAAATAACTCAGCCAATAATTAGAAATTTGAGTCTCATTCCTGTGAATATTACAGGCTTGCTGGACTAGAAACTACAAAAGCTGCATCTGAACTTTCCTCGTGTTTTAAAAGAAGTCATTTCCTGGTAGTGGGTCCCCTGAGCAAATCCCAAGACTGATGTCATCAGTGTTGGTGTGGAAGCATGTGCAGGTAAACGACATCACTGTGAACTTGTGTCATGTCCAGCGTCATCTGGATGTGGCAAATAAGGATAATAAAGAGGGAAAGGTCAGATTTCTCATGATCATGTCTCCTTTGTAGTTTGGACTAACTTTGGCATCCCTATCCCATCCTGCAGAGCATGGGCAGAGCCTCCAAAAAAAGCAAAAGTGATACTTGGTAAGAAAACTTCAGGGAGAAAATGCTACGTTGTCAACATGCATCTTCACCTGCTGGTCAGGGCATATCTCTGGGGGAGTTTTGTATCCCCAACATGTCCTGCCGTTGCTCTTGGCTCTGTTTCCCATGCTCTTCACTTAGTTACTGCTTTTTACTTGAACAAGTTTTACTGATTTCAAGTCAAGTCTATGTGCAGGGTAACCCTGATGTTGGGCATATTTGGGGGCATGTGTGAGGAAGTCAAGGTGGAGGACTCGGGTTTTTCTCAGCAACAGGTTTGTGGCCACCTGAGGCTAAATGGAACTGTGAGGAGAGGTTTCATGGCAAACTTTGGGAATCTATCAAATAGGATTAGGAAGTGCTGTTATCCCAGTTTTTTGTACAGCACGACTCAGTGTTGCTTGTATCGTCTCTCTTTTCTCCTCACCTTCACCGTATGTTGCTTGGTTTCACATAAGACATTTCAGACTTTCTTCTTTGTTTTTTTTAACCCTTATCCTTGCACATATCAATATTTCTTCTTTCCCTACCTGGCTGCAGCAACAGTTCCAGCACTGCCAGGAGGATTCTGCATCCCTTGTGCTACATCCCAGAGCTGCCACTGCCTCATCTGCCTTACAGAATGGGCCAAGCTGATGGAGGCAAGCTCAGAGTCAGGATATAAATCTGTACTCAGCAGAGCTTGGCTGATCATAACCAATATCTTTTAAAAATACAGGGGAAGGCTGCAGTGAATCAGTGTTGCAGTGATCCCTTTCCCTACCTATTTGAATTGTGTTGGTCCCTGTGTCCTCACTGCCTCCGTCCTCACTGCCTCCTTCCACACGCCACCGTGTCCCGGAACCTTCTCTGCCGCGGGATTCCTCATTGGCTCCTTGTTGCCCCTCTCCTCCCCTTGCTACTGTTACTGGTTTATGTGCTGTCAGTCTGCCTGCGTGCTGCACCCCAGTTGGTGTGTTCCTAGGTATCCCCCTCCCCTCTCCCCCGGTATAAGATACTGTGTAACACCCTGCTGCGGGCTCTTCGTTTCCCCCCCCTCCCCGTGCCCGGCTCCCTGAAATAAACCGCTACTGTTTCCCCGCCGAAGAGTCCCTCTGTCTCTCATTCCTCTCCCGCGCCCGCAACACCGGTGGGCTGCCCGGACCCTGAGTGCGATTCCGGCAGCCCCCCCGCTTCGGAACTGAGCCAGCCGCTCCCTGCACCGGCAGTGGGAAGGTCGCGCGCGCTGCTCGCCCCAGCCGAACGAGGCATCCCTGCGAGGGTGGTCGGACGCGCGGCGCCACGGCAAATCAGAAGATGTAGTCGCTCTCTTCTTCCACCAGTGTGTACATATGCAGCCTTCAAATGGGAACAGCCATGGAAAAGCATATCCCTTGGGACCAAGGTAACAAGTTCCAGGCAGAGGAAAATGCACAAAGGGTGGAGAAGGGGGTGGCCATGTTACCAAGGGGATTCACTGCACAACAAACAAAAAGGTGTGATGAAATGCTGGGTTGCACACATGCAAACATCAACCAGTGGTATTTCCTTGAGCAGGACCTGAACGCAGGGGCTGAGAGCTCAACAACTCAGCATTGCACAATGGATGGTTTGGAGTCTAGTCTGTTCTTGTTTTCCCGGTTAAATGCAATTTTTGAAATGTTTTATCCTTTGTATTCTTTAATCTCTGCCACAAACTATATGGGACATGTCATGAATCAGTGCTGCAGCAGACACCTTGGCTGGGGAAGTTTCCATTTCCTGAACTAAAGTCCTTCTCCTTATAGTTTTGTAGCTTTAGCACACACATCCCTCTTTTGGATCTAGACAGCAAGGGTAAAAACAGGGTCACAACAACCACTGAGAATCTTTCGTTCATATCTAAAAAGACCTAAAAAAGACCTTCCTATTCATGTCAAGAAGTCTTCCTGAGAAATCCTTTCTACATTGTTTTTTGCTGACATCTGTACTGCCCCAGGTATGATTAATTCCCCTGCTCACAATAAAATACTTCTCTTTTGCCTCTGAAGCAGTCTGCAATTGCACAATTAGTTGGTAAAACACACCATGCATTCACCTTAAGCAGCAATGTGAACCCGGACAGCTTTGCTCCTGACAGCACGAGGGAGATTTGCCCTCGAGGGAAAACAGCTTGGCACTTGTAGCTTTCTGATGAAGGATATTCCTGACAGAGTTCAGAGGTGTTGGAGAAAGTGGTTTAAATTTCTCAAAGGGCTGGTTGTTCTTGGGAGGCTCTTCCTAGGGTCTGTGAGGCTTGGGGTGGGCTTGGAAGGAGGGTGCATTTGGAAAATCACTGTGGGCCGTGGGTCAGACTGATCCAAGTGCAGCCCCCAGCACCCCCTGCCCGCCGCTGTTTCAGAACATACCTCTCATTCCTGCTGCCTCAATTACTGCAGCAGATCCCTTCCCTGCCAGAGGCCCAAGGACACAAACGGACACCCGCTGATCAGGCTTGGGCTCCTCTGGATCCCTGGGGCCCTGTGGGAGCAAAGGGGCCTCTGCCAACACTTCCACCCACACTAAGGGCTGCCCCACAGCCCCCCCAGGGACCTGGGGATCTTTCCAAAATGAAACCCAGGCATGGATACTTTCATAACAGGAGAGGTGTTGGGGGGGCTTGGGAATGCTGGGGTTCTACAGGGCGTTTTCTAGCATGTGCAGAATTAAATGACGATAGTGGGGAGCAGTGCTGGTGCCAAGGTTAGGACAGGCTGGGCTGAGACCAGGGTCCCTGGAAGCCGCTTGTAACTAGCTCCTTATGTCCAGGACAGGTCTGTGGTTCTTGTGCTGGGGTCACTCCGCCTTGCAGCTGGAAAGCCCCGCTATAAATCTTGCTGCAGGGAGCTCTCAGTCCTCACACATGATGATAAAACTGCTTGTTTGGAGCAGGGCTGACGGGTATTGCCCTATTCCCTCCAGCAGCTCCTTGTGGTGGTCTGTGTACAGGGGGAGTTAGGCAGGGTTAGTGCCTGGAGGCTGCAGCACAGGGCTGGGCTGGGTGGGTGCAGCCTGGCTGGTAATTTATTGCTTTTGTTAGTGGCAGAGAGCAGGACCTGATCATCCAGCGTATGTGCAGCCAGGGAAAGCTATGAGCACTGGCTGACCAGCACAGAGTGTAAAGCTCTCCTTATGGAGCTCAGCGCTCTTGTGAAAACTTTAAAGCTCGACTTCTCATCTGCCGCTGCAGCTGAGCGTGCAGCCTGCTTGCAGGAGAGGTGCGGAGTGGTGGAGCAGCAGCTATGTACCACTGCAGAGCTCCTGGGATGGTGCCACCCCTGATGTCTGGGCCTCTCCTGGGAGAGATTGTCAGAGGGATACATAAATGAGTACCCCCACCCCATGTGGTAACTGAACCGGGATCCCAAATCTACCTTTAGTCCAGAAGAACTTAGGAAACCACCAGTGAACAGAAAACAGAAGCTTTCTGAAACCATGGAGAGATTGAACTTAATGATGCTTGTGGATCCCTTCCAACTCAGCTTATTCTGTGATTCTGTTTTTTCAGTGGTATTGGAGGCTCTTTCTAAGGTGTATCTTCCTCTGTGCCATTGTATCCTGCCCTTATCACCAGTAAAGCCCACAGTGGCAGCCTGCAAGGGTGCATGTCTTGGCTATGTATTTCCTGCCCAAGTTTGTCTGGTCAATTCCTAAACACCAGCTCTCCAAAGGAGTGGTTTTGTTCTTTAGATAAGGCACGCAAGTTCCTATTTTAGGAGTGCAGAGAAGCTCATACAGACTGACAATGCAACCGGGTTCTGGTAGGGTGGTATGGGACCACTGGTAGGATGCGGAGAAAGAAACCTGGAAGCAGAAAGACCTGGAACACAAAAAATTGAAGACAGAGAAGAAATCTGTAGTGTGGTCTGGCAACAGGATAGGAGACAATGGTATGTGCAGATGCAGATGGAAAACTCATGGCCCTCTGTCCTGAAAAATCTCAGGAGGGACCAGTGTGGTCTGGATACCACATTGCCAGGGTGACACTGGAAAAGAAGGACTGAGAAGAACCCAGCCTGGAGGGATAGGTGAAGGGCCATCTGGAGACAACCTGCAAAGGGAACGAAACAGCCTTGGCTGCCATCGCACCCAGTCTGTTATCACAGGAGCAGTTGGTCTGAGAGCTGCTACTTGGCTCTGTTTTTTTAGGCTGTTTTCCCCCAACAACTGGATGTTTGCATTCACATCTCAGTCCTTGTTTAGGCTAGGAGACTGGATGATGACAAGGGAAGTAAAACAGTGACACTGCTGAGCAGGAGGGGATGAAATCTAAGGTACTCATAAGAAACCAGACTTTTCCAGACTCCTTTACCTGAGGCTTCTGTGGACTTCAGTGGCCTAATTAATATTTTGGCTAAAGCAAGCCTTGAAGGACAGATTCTCCCTCCTTGTCACAGAGCTGTGAAGACACAACATGCAGCATCCTCTTATTCCTCTTTAAATCCCTGAGGCAGCTTGACTTATCCAGGTGGCCCCATTTCTACTGTCCTGACATTTCTAGAGGGAAAATTGAGCAGAGTGGTCTCTTCATGAATTGCAAGTTTCTGCCACTTTTTTCCAAGTATCAGAAAGGAGAGGGAAGCATAAGCCTGTAGGATAAATCCCTTGTGAGTCCCGTACCTGTCCCACTTTTAATTAAATGTTTTTAAATTATTCTCTGCTGCAGAAACTTGGTGGCAGAGGCTGGTGTCTGGAGCAGCAGAGAAGATCCACAGGGCTCAAGGGGAACACAGGTTTTTTTTGTAGTGCAGACCTCACTTTAACATCCTGAGTTTTCTAAGTTCTTGTGTTGTCGGGAGATAAAGGCAAGAGGACAAAAAGGTGAAAGGAAAGCTTTTCTGCATAGCTGGTGTAGAGTGAGGAGTCAGGAACCTCTCTCACTGTGCCTGTGGTCTCTGGTATGGAGCTTTGCAATGCTGCTTGCTCCACTGTCCCACCCCAGGTTTGCAAACCCATTGGAAATGTCCAGAAAATGGGTTGCAGCAGCACCCTGAAGGCAGGGATGGGTGGGGTCTCACTTCTTGCCTTCACCCCCCTGGACAGCTCCAGCATGGCCACCATGGCCTGAACCACATGCTGCCCTGGCCAGCAGAATCCCGTATCAGCATTAAGTGGCCCCATATCATTGAGGCCACCATCCAGCTGGCTCCTTGTCCTCCCTGTGCCCATCCCTGCAGCCGCCGCAGGGCAGCTGCTTCCTCCCAGGACTATTTGGGGTGTTGCCATGGGAGGCTTAGCAAATTCCCTGGGGCTGTGGCTCTCCAGGAAGCCAGATACCAAATCCTCTTCTCTTTCCAGACCCTCCCAGAGCCAGAGCCTTGCCTCAGCATCTGTTCATAACTCCTGAAACTGGCCAGGCTGTTTGGTTTGGGATAAAGCACAGTCTGGCAGGACTCCTCCCTGCCACCACAGTGGCACACAGCCGCTTATCTTCCATGACAGACCCTTTCCAAGAGCCCTGGGAGCTGGGCTGCCCGCACTGGCCCCAGAAGGCGTGTGCCCAGGATGGGTGTGGAAGGAAGACAGCAACACCAGCTGGGTTTAATTATCCAGGATGTGCCGGGGAGCTGGGTGGGATGGCTGTGGTGGCAGGCGCTGGTGCTGGAAGCAGGGAGATAGCCTGGGAATGGATGTGATGTGGGAATGCATGTGGGGAGAGATGTGGAGGAGAGCAGATGCTGGCCTTGTTGGGCATGGTGGCCACAGGGAAGTCTGGGTATCAAATTCCAAGCAGAAGGAAGTTCCTTTGGAACAAGCTGAGTTTGGGGAGGGGCAACATGCCTGTACCTCAGCACTCCAGGATGGCCCAGGAGGGTCCCAGACATTTTGTGGGTGACTGGTCAAGCAAGGCACTGGCCTGGCTGCTCACCCACCAGCTTGAGGACCTTGTGCTGGGGTGCTGGGGCCATGAGGGGAGCATATGCACATGGGGACATGGGCTGCTCTGCCCCTTCCCCCGTTCTGCCCCATGCAGAGCTCTTCCATGCATGACAGCAGCACCACCAGGGGTGCTCCTCCAACAGGGAATGCTGATGTCCAGGGCACAGTGTCAGCAGAATGGACACAGGGTTCCACCAGCACAGGGCTTGCACTTCATGCCTGGCCTCTGTTCTGCCCAGCTGACCTTTGCACCAGGCTGGGGCTGGTCTCCTCCCTGGGAAAGCATACGGTGCTTTCCATGTGGAGATGAACAAGCCAGGACAAGCTGAAGGGCACAGCTCTGCCCACTGGTGTCACTGACACAAGTAGCCTCCTCTGCTCTCCAGATGTGGCTGTAGCAAGAGGGTGGTGGCCCTACTGCCCACACAGAGGATGCTGTCAAAGCTGTGCAGCCCCGGGTGGCTCCAGCCTGTCTCTGCCATGCTCTGTGCACTGCGTCGCTGCACTCTCAGACCAGCAGCACAGGGCACAGCCCTCAAGAACAACCTCCCACAGGCAGCCGGCTATGAAATTCCTTCTTTTCCCAGGCTGGTAAAGGAACAGTGGCTGCCTCCTGACACACTATCAGTATGGGGTGATAAAGGCAGCTTCCTGTCACTGGAGCACTTGCTTTCATCTCTCACATGAGCTTATAGACAATATTAGCATGAAATCTATTTTAACCCTAGACTTTCTGCTGTAAAGCTCCAGCCCTCATCCAGGCATGACACTGGGCCAGTATCTGCATGTTGTAATGTGTTTATGGGGAAAGCAGAGCCCGAGGTCAGCTTGGACCTCCTGGAGAAGGGTGAGAATCAACAAGCACTCACTTGCAGGCAAGTCACAAAACCTGCCAACACCTTCGCTGACTCATCAAAATTGAAAAGTTTTTGAGGAGAGAGTCCAGTTTTCTGCATTTCTGATGGGAAGCAGCCAGAGGGCCAAAGGAGATGTGCCTGAACTCTTCCAGCTGCCCATTTTGCTGAGGGCTGCATGCCAAAGCCTGGCTCCATCATGGGGAACTTGGAGATTTCTAGGTCTGGGTCCAAATCATGGTGAAACCAATACTGGCACATCCCAGTGCCCCAGGGAGGGGATCTGCTGCCTCTGCAGAAGTCTCCTCACTCCCACACAGCTGTTAATAGGCAGCTGAGATGGCTCCCAGAGGGTAGAAGGTGAAGTGCCTGTTTCTCCTGAGACAATATTCATGCTGTATCGCTGGGGTGGATTCAGCCCTGCTCTTGACAATTCTCTTCTCTACCAGGCCTTGCAGCCTGCCTTGCTCTCCAAAGTCATTGCCTGACTTGATCCATGAGATTCTGGGATTCCGCAGAGCCTCCAGATTACACCCTGCTGGAGTCTGCTTCACGTTGGAAACACTCTGGATGTTCCTCTCCTTGGATAATGTTTCTTTGCAAACCTGGGAGACTTCTTTCTGACAGAGCACGTCTGAGCCCTCCAAAAGCTCCTGGGCTTGTTTTGCAAACCCAAGATCTGAGTTTGCTAAGACATGCCAAGACTGGGGGCTCTGGTTGTTAGACACTGAGGTTCCTGGAAGACTTGGCTGAAGACATGCTTCTAGGACCAGATAGGAGTTTTTTGTCTTTCTAAATCTGCCACCATCTGCACTCACACTGTTCCTACTGTCTGAGTCGCTTATGTCTTATTTGCAATTATTTGACCGTGTTTGCAGATTGGGGGCAAAACATTTCTGTTCATGCCAAACACAGCACATACGGGGCCAGTGACACATCCCCTCTCATTGCACAGCTGCTCTCAGCTGGAGGGAACAGCTGGGCTGTAAACCCCAATGCAAACCAGGGCAAGGGATGCTTGGACAGCCAAGGCCTGAGGGGGAGAATGAGGCATGGAAGGTGAAGGGGAGGTTTGCAGGACTGGTCTCTGTGGCCCTAAAATCCTTGAGCTGAAGATTATTGGTGCGAGACTGGAGCTTGTTATGGAACAGGTCATGCAGACAAGGGACTGGAAAAAATGTGATGACTGGGAAACTGGACAGGAGGGTGAGAGACGAAAAAACACAGAGCAAATCCCATTCTGGCAAGGTAGGCAGAGGGGAGACTGAGGCTTGCTGGTGACAGAGACAAAGCCTTGCTACAAACACCATGAAGAAGAGATTTCATTGCATCCTGTACATGAAATCTCCTGGCAGGGCAAGCTGAGTCCTGCATTTGTTACTCCTTTAAAATTCTATTCTTTGTCCTTCTTTCCATGGTCTTCTTTTTCTTTCTCCAACACTGGAACACGAAGGCAGAAAGACATAGCTGAAATCTTACTGCTTTGTACGGGTTGGGGAGCAGAGTGTGAGAGGACAAGGGTGGTGACCCTCTGGACTGTTCCTTCTCCAAAGTTTGGTACCAAAAAAGGGGTAGAAAATGAAACAACACCCAACATATGAGCCTCTTTTTGCCCCACAAAACAGTGCTTTAAAATCAGCCAGTCTGTTGAGGGAGTGTCCACAATCTGCACCCCTTCTCTAGAGACCTCCAACTGTTTGGTAATCACAATCTATCGCCTCCATTGATGACTCATCTGCACAAATGGAGGTGTTCATACAGCTCCTTGCATGACAAAGTGTTGGTCTGGATGGCCTCCAGATGCAGCCATCCATTACGTGTCAAAAAATAATCCTGCTGCTGAATAACCTCCACCACAAACCCAGAGGAAGATTGATGCCTACTTGCCAATAAAGGCAGTGATAGCATGGCCCACGTTGAAGACCTAGCAAGAATAACCAGGTTGTGCCAGGGTTGCAGCAAGAAGGCCACAGCAGAAAGACTACAGCCAAAGAGCACAGGGAGCTGACTGGCATGGGAACTGATATGATGTTGGGAGAGGTCTGAAAAGGGTCATAAGATGTTTCTGCAGGATAACTCTTTCCTTCTTTTCCCTGACAGGCATTTCCCAAATCCTCAAAGCGGCCACAGCCCCAAATCTGACAGAGCCCAAGGAGTGTGTGGACAACACTCTCAGGCACAGGGTGGGATTGTTGGGGTGTCCAGTGCAAGGCCAGGAGCTGGACTCAACGAACCTTGTAGGTCCCTTCCAACACAGCATATTTCATGATTCTGTGATCCTCCAAGCAGCTCAAGTGGAGGAAAAATGGATCAGAGCCTCAGACATGTGGGACATCTCGAGCTGTGTCAAGCAGGTCATGCCAAGCAGGCTGGGAGCAAGGTCCTGTGGGATCAGTAAGCAGGAGCATCAGGTTTGAAGTAGGCAAAAGAGGCCAACTCCTCATGGTGAACGGGGTCTGAGTTCATACAGAAGAGTTGGGAAGATGAGACCACAACTGTAGAAAATTCAAGGAGCTCAGGGCAGCGTGTTTGTGGAGAGAAAAAAAGAAATTCCTGAATCATCAAGAGTAACTGAAGCCATGTCCTGAGCTACCTGCAGATGGGCACTTGGAGATGAAAAAACAGCTGTGAAGTTTAATGGCTTTGTCCCCAGACTCAGTCGACTGCAGGCACAGGATTCACTGAGCATGGGTGCTGCGACACTGCACTGTGACAATGCCAAGCAGCTATTGCACTGCTCCTGAACAACAAATTGAAGTACTTTCTGCCTTGGGCCATGAGCTGCTGGGCTGGACTGTGCTGTGCATCAGTTCTGTTGGGCCAGGAGGTGGAAAGCACCTCAGGAGGACTGTGAAAAGCTCACAGGGCTATTTCACAGAGCTCATGTACCAAACATCAGTGCTCCATTTTGGGCCTTGACCAAAAGGTTCAGATGACACTCAGATGCTCTTTCTCCTACATCTTTGCTCAGACATGAATCAAGTGGTAAAAGGTTGGAGAAATAAGCCTGATGGGGCTGTTATTTCGGTAGCTTCAGAAGGCACAAAGCCAGCAGTACTGTGCAAAGATGGGACCATGTGCTGACCAGACCTCTCCTATCAAGCCAGGCCTTCTGCAGGTCAAATCACAAGGTGTTTTTAGGAAACAAATCGGAAGGGTTAGAGAAAGAAAATGCAGAATATTAAGGTAAAGAAGGTAAAATAAAAAAGTTTAGGTCCGTAGGCCTATCTCTCCTTGCCCTCTCTGCCCTTCCTTTAGCACTCAGTCACCTTGTGACAATCCCTCTCTGTGCCCCTAAGAAGTCTTGCTCTGCTGTCATCTCTGAGGCCAGGCCGTCAGTCTGTTCCCTGCTTCTCTCAGCATATTCACAGCTTTTCTCAGCCATAGTCTCCTTTCCTGGAGATATTTTGATCCCAAACATGTTTTTCTCCATCCTTCAACTCTGTCCTAAGGGGGATCAGTGTCCCATGTTCTCCCAGGAGAGGAAAAATCTGCTTTTCTCTTTCCCTTTTTCAAGTAACATGAGGGCAAAGGAGCACAACGGATCCTCTCCATCACAGATGAGCACCTACAGGTAGGTGCTCTGGAGATGATTAAAGCTGGGACAGGAGGAGGAAGCTTTCATGACCTGCTGCCTTTGGTGTGGACACAGTGATGCAAAGAGATCTAAGTGCAGTGGGACATGCTGCCTGCACCAGCTGGAGTGTGTGCCAGAGCCTTCAGCAGGCTGGGGAGAGGTGGGGCTCTCTTGAGTATGGAAGGGCATCTCAGATACCTCAGAGCTGGTACAGAACCCTGCAAGGAGCAGGAAAGTGACCCTAGCAGCCAACATCACCCCAATGTCTCTCCTCTCTGAGCTTGTAGGGATGCTGGAGGGCAATGGAGGGGAGCTCTGCCCATGAAACCTCTGAGCACCCCCAGCATGGAGGGCACTGTGCATATGTCCAGAGGGGCTGGGTAAAGAAGACAGCCATGGTCACCATGACTCTCTTTTCTTGGCTTCCTGCATCCCCAGACTCCAGTATTTGTACATCAGGGTATTAATTCAAACCCAAACATTTCTGCCCTTTCCAGATTTCTGCAGCCCATTCAGCACCTTCCACCACTCCTGCACCACATGTGCGTTCATCAGCTTTCACCCTATTCCTCACCACCCAGCTGAAGGGGATCTGGACACCCAGCCCTCGGAGGGCCTTTATGAACTTCCTACTTCATAAACCTCTCTGAGTCATTCTGTGCCTGCCCGACATGGACAGAATGTCACCTTATTTCAGAGCTGTGCTGGGAGCACCCATGCCTGGGCAGGGGTCCTGCTCCTCACTAGCAGATGCAGACACTATTGCTCTTGGTTTTTTTAGGAGGGGCTCTTTCTAATTTTCACTTTTTATTTTGCTGTTCCCATATTTTAAAACATTTGTAGATCTGTGCTTAAAATACCTGCAGGGACTCTCAGGAGCAGCCAGTGCAGCACAGAAGAGGTTCAGGTTTGCAAGCCCTTAACTCACTATGAGACTATTTGTCCTTTTAAATTCAGTGCTGGAATGCTTCAAGGTGTTTAAGCAAGGCCAAGGCCAGGGCATGGGAATGCTGATCTTTACCAGGCTTTGCCTTTAATTGCCTCCATGCCTGCACTCCCCTGCCCCCACAAAGTAGAGAGATGGGAGCTGTGCAGATGGCCAAGGAGTAAGGTGAAGGGGAGGAACTGAGCTCCAGCCCTGGGAAAAGCAGGACAAAGGGTAGAGGGCTTTGCAAACACTTGGCGCATGGTAAGATGTGGTACCGATGCATGGAAGCAATTGTCCTCATAGGCAAACCTAGCAGAGAAGAGCTGGAAGAGGGGTTTACAGAGCCTGGAGAGGACCAAGGCATTGCTTGGCTGAGATGCTGAGCTCCTACCAGGGGCACTCTACTCTCAGAAGCCGCTCTCTCCCTGGGCTGAGGTCATTAAAGATGTCAAAGAGCTGTTTTAAACATGAGGAGATGTTCAGCTCGATGCCTGGCTTTGCTCCAAAGGGAATAAAATCACAAGCTCCCTGTGTGATCCATGAGCAGCTGCAGTGTCCAGCACTGGGGGCTGGGGGTATGACAGTGCTGGTAGAGGTGTTTTGGAGGGACAGAACAGTCCCTGAATTTTTGCAGCCCCCCCGGGGTCCTCATAGACCCAAGGTCATGCTGCAAGGTGGAAGGTGGCTGGAGCCAGGTTTGGAGCAGCTTTGGCTATAGCTCAGAGAGTCTGGAACCTGGGCAGAGCTCAAATGCAGCAGAGGGGCCCTGGGAGGCTAAGAGAGATGGGAGGGTACTGGGTGGCCTCTGAAGAAGGCTGGTCTGCAGACCCTGGGGAGGTGGTGGAGAGCAGAGGGGAAGGCAGATGGGAGAGGACCATGGGAGAGGACCATGAGGGGGGTAAGAGCAATTCCTCCTGCCCTGTGGATCCCAGTGGGAGGACATCAGAATGCTAGTGGTGATCCTTGGTGGCCAAAGCCACCCAAGCTTTTGACCGTGGACCCTGTGGGGTGACCTGTCTCTCCTGGCAGTTTTGCTGGATGGACTTGGTGTGATGAACACAAACCCTGGATGAGGAGACAGAAACCAGCAGGGGAAGGAAGAAGGGTGCAGGGGAAAAGAAGCAGGGGCCCTGGCAAGATGGGGCAGCCCCAGGGCACCCCAAACTGCTTCTTGCAGGGTGGCTGGTGTGTGGAGGGGAGAGGGTACAGTGGAGGAGACAGGGACAGGCCTGGGGAGGGAATGCTGCCCTGCACCTGCAATAACAAGCTCTGGGCACAGGGCCTGACAGCAGGATGGCGGCTGAGCTGGAGTTACAGCCCCCAGAGGAGCTCCTGGTGGCTTGGTGCCTGGGAAACACCTCTGAGTCAGCCCTCTCTCCACCCAGGAGCTGGGCATGAAGGGGGTCCACCAGCCCCACACCTGCCTGCCTGGGAACTTGTATCCCCTGCTTGGCTGCCCCTGTGCACCCACTCTGTTGCACAGCCCCCAGGATTCCCTCTCCCATGAGGAACACCTGCTTCCAAAATTCCTGTTTCCCCATGTGCTTCAGGGACCTTATGTGTGACTTTGACCCTGGACACCTTTATGCCCTGTGTGTCCCCCCCACAAGTCACTCTGTCACATGTAATGAACTCTGTCCACGGCTTTTCCTTGCCTGCCCCAAACCTTTCTCTGCTAGCCCCCCCTAGCATGAGTTTTGCCCCCCAGTCCAGCCTCCTTGCAGGGCTTAATCCCTCCTGCTGCCCTCTCTGCCCCAAATTCTGACCCTGTTTGCTCCTACTCTAGTTCAGCAGACATTGCTCCTACCATGGCCATGTTGAAACCAACTCATCCCACACCTTTCTCCCAATGACTCCCTCTCCTCCATCTCCCTCTGTGCTCCCTGGTTTATCCACCACCAAATGTAACCTTCTGAGAGTGTGGGGGTTCATGTTACTTCAGAAATTCCCCCATAAGTGTATGTTCCAGGCAAGCTCCAGAGACTGTTTGCTAGGTATCATCTGCACCAATTCCCTAAAAGTGTTCACACTCACACACCCCAACAGTCTGGCTATTGCTTCTCCTGCAACTAACTGCAGGTGACGAAAAGAGGAGGAAGTTAATGGGATTTAGGAGTTAGATCTCACCAATGGGACCTGGGAGCCTAGTCCAGAATATTTACTTTATGTAAGGATGGTCACAAAGTGCAGATTATCCCAAGCAGCAGGGGCTCTCCAGGTCATAAAACCAAGAAGGGCCAAGTCAGGAGCCACCTGTGCTGCCTGAAAGTAGGGAGATGGAACGCAGCAAAGCTTTTGCTTTCCCCCGAATGAGGACAAGCAAGAGGAGCAGGGAAATGTGAGAACTGATTTGTGCAGCAAATCAATGCCAAAAATGAGATGCGTCCCTTCTCTCCTTGTGGCAGCTTGTCTTTGCCATAGGAGATGCTGGAGATATGATGAAGCTGGGGAGGGTCAGTCTGCTCAGGTCCGGGGTACCCCAGATCTGGAATTAACGGGGGGTACTAGTGTCCCCCCAGAATCCTTTCTTTCCGTTTCTTCCTCTCTTTGTCATTGGGCTCCTGCTCTGTGGCTTGAGGCCATGTCACAGCGCCTTGAATGCTGACACACAGACTGGGCCTGCTGCCACTTCTGCTCCTGACCCAGCCTCATGGGCAGGAGACCTCACTCAGAAAGGCTGAACATAGTTTGTCGGCCCAGTAACCTGGCAACTGCGCTAATGCATGTGTGCGCATAAAACATTCTCCTGAACCAGAGCCAGCACCCACCAAGGGCTGTATCCCCTTACACCGGAGACATGCTGCGCTCTCTGCATTGCTGCTTCGCCATGTGCCGTGCTGAAGGGCAAAACCTGCCCCATGTTTCTGTCTTATTCCAGACATGTCTTCTCCTCACCCATCTCCATACTGCACCCCATATTGCAGTGGGATGCTCAGACGTGAAGGAGGCTCTGAATATGGAGGGGAAGGGGCTCAGCTTGGTCTTGTTACCACTGAGAGGCATATCCTCTATTGGGAATTCCCCATATCCACCCACCTGAAATATGCATCTCGGTGTTAAAACCCAGGGCTGGCTCACCCACACCTGCCTGGCCATCAGAAGAGGAGGCTGCCCCATGCCAGAGAGCAGCTCATGAAATGCTGCAGGGTATATGCTCTTGTAAGATGTGTTCCTAATGACCAGGTTTGCGTGCTCAGGGCTGAGCTCTGCTGGCCTCAAAGCCTCCTAACCTTGTGTTCAACCTCTCAGATTTATAGAAAAATGTTGTTCCAGTGGTAGACTGTGAATCTGACAGCGGATTCGAAGGGTGATTTGACTTTTCTGTAAGAGTCTAAATCTGGCATGTCAGATAAAATCTGCAGTACTGGAGAGAATGTTCATGCTCCCCACCCAGCACCTCTGTGAGTTGGACGGCATTTGGAGAAGGCTTGGGGGCTGCGCTGGGGCAAGTCCCTTGAGGAGGAGACAGGAGGAGTCATCCTGCTGTTTGAATTTGTGTCTTGCTGCTCCAGAGGTTTCCTAAGACTGGAGGGCACAGGGAGGGAGGTGAAAAGAGAGAGGCGGTAGATTTATAGCTTACCATCTTCTCTGATCTTGATTGCCCTTTTTCTTGGGAGTCTCTCTTATCCAGACATGGAGATGGGAGGAGGGGATCTGTTTCAGAGATTATTGAACTCTGGGTGTTTGCTGTTTCCTGGAGATCTTTTGATGTTCCCTTTGCTTTAAAACATTTTCAATGTTAAGTTTCTCAGCCTCCCGCTGCACCTCAACTCTTGACATCAGGGCACGATCCATCACAACTTACCCAAACAATCTCCAGCAAGTCAAGAACTCCCCATCTCTGGGGCAGAGAGGCAATCTGTCCCTGCAGGATTCAGTACGGCTTCTGGGGCAACTGAGGCCAAGACCACAGGCTGCTACAGGCTGTCCATAGCTTGTTCCCTTCCAGTGTGACGAGGGACAGGTGCCAGGGCAATGCTGAGGGAAGGCTGCACTGCAAACAAATAGTGTGGATTGAGGCCTGGCGTGAGCTTCGATTGAATGGAGCCCAGAACAATGGCATCAAATAGGATGAAAACCACCTCTCTGGGTAACAGGCTTGTGACATTAAGTGAGTCCTATGACTAATGCTAAATGCTTGATCTAGGACTCACTAGAGGAAGAAGCACAGAAAAAACCCTCTCTGACCAGACTGTGAAAGGTCTCCAGCTCAGATGATCTCTCTTGTCCAGCACGTGCACCTTGTCAGCCCTGGTAATCAGGTCTGGGCATCATGTCTGTTATTAAAAGTCCATCAAACAGTCCTTTTCCGTAAATCTTTTCACAGCACTGTCAGTTAATAAAATTGATTTTGTTTAAGTGGTGCCATTTTCCAGAAGAGACAGGCCAAAGAACAACATTGCCTGTAAAACAATCTGTTTTGTTCTGTGAAAGTAATTAGTTTTTCTTGGACTTGATGTGCTTTAGGGTTAATTATGCCAAAACTGCCCATGAACTCCCATGATGTGGGGATATTTTTGTGGAGCTGCTGAAGGTGCCAGTTCTTGCAGCAAGGCTCTTTATGACTCTTGATAATGTTCATTATTTTCCTTAAATTATCAGCTTAATGGCATTGTGTGCTTGCATGAAACTTTTCTTTCACAGCCTGTCCCCAGAAAGTTTCTCTCCTTTGTGGTTCAAACCTGCAGCCTGAGAACACCTGTGACAACAGGCAAATAAGATTTGCTTGTCTATTACTGGTTTAGTCATGATTTTCATGCCAAAGTCATAATTTTGCAGTGGGATGAGTTGTGACTTATCATGGCTGAGGCTGTCAGTGACAGCCTGTCCTTTCAGCAAACCCAGACAGCTTTTTTGGGGTGAAAGAGGCCAGAGAGGGAGATGCTCTCAGGCTTTGTTAGTAGCAATATTCTTTCCAAGCAGATGGTCTGTAAAGGTGAGATCATATTAAAGATGCTGGAGGTTGAGCTTCAGCTTAAGAGGAGCTTTTGGGTGGAAAAAAGTGAAAACTCCTGAACTTTCACTGCATGTTCGCATAGGAAAAAAAACATTCAACCAAAATATCTCATAAACTGGTTCTCTTTTTTTTTCTATTTTTTTTTTAAGAAATGGCTATACATGGCCATTTTACTTGTAACCCAGCCAAGAATAATTTGTGGCAGGAAAGTTTGAGCATTTGTAAAAATAAAATAAAAACTAAAAAAAATTTGAAAGCATGTTAGAGTATTTTAGTGTGAGCCCAAACAGAGAGGCAGGTATTCAGAGGGCAGAATGGCCCTGATAGCACAACACACTGCATTTCTGGCCATGTGTTGAAATGGAGATTTTTTTTCACATGTTTGTTTTATTAATCACACTACAGAACTCAGCGCAGCACTTGCTGATTTTTGACTTGTTAACATTTTTCTGTCTCATTGCCATTTGGTCTCCATTTGAGCTCTACACCTGCTTCCCACATGATAAATTGGAACTTCATGCAGAGGAGCAGTAGAAAACCACCTCTTACCTGTCCCAGCATATTTACATTTTGCTTTCCTACTGGAGGTTCACTTTTGACCCCAGGGCTGTGCTGACTGCAAGGGGTTTGGGCTGCAGCCCTGATTCACATGGTTTTCTTCATGGAAGTGCTTTCCATGGACACCAGTGGATTCTGCCACAAGCAGATGCAAACAGTGAAGTGTCTCACCAGGGTGACTTGGGAAGGGAATCAACATCCCACTACACTTTTCCCAGCTCACCATAAAAGACAGATTTTTGCAAAAAAGGGCCAGGCCAAAATTTCATGGTGTCAAGTAGGGAAGAGGGCAGGCTGCAGTGCCTGTGGGATAACCCAGGAACGTGGTGAGAAGAACAGGTGGAAGCTGGGGATGATAAACAGAAGTGTCTCTGCACAGAGCAATTTGCCACAGGATGTTGCTGAAGCTGATGAGTGAAGCAAGATTCCAGCCGGGGGTTGGACATTTGCATGGCTAACAAGAATATCCAGAATTATAAAAGTTAATACTGACACCCTGCTCGGAAGAGATATCAGATCCGTGGCCCCAGGGCAAACGCCGACTAAACGCCGACTGTAACAGATTAAGGAGAGGCCTCCAGCAGGGGATGGAACTGGGGGGGATTGGATTAGCTGACACCTGCCTGATGTGGGGACTCGCACCTTTCCTGAGTGCTGGACATTAACCCCTCCAGCGGGCAGCCCATCTCCCACCTAAGACTGCTGATTCATCAGGATGGAAATATTCCCCGGAGATCCGTCACTGTGGATGAAATCCTGATGGAAAACTGCCCAGTTTCCTGCTAGCATACCCTTGGCAGCCTGCCTGACCAGCTGGTAGCAAGAGGAGAACATGGGAGCCCGGTTCCTGAGATGTTAAACTCTCCAAACTCCTGTGCAGACGGCTGAGCGAGGGATGGTGGGCTCCCAGCTGGGGGACCACGGCGCGGTGGTGTCTTCCAGCCTCTCAGCTTGAGTCCACCAGCTGGGGAAAAAAGGGAGAGAGGGCCAGACTGCTCTGCCTTTTGTAAAGATTGCTTCTGGGTTCTCATCTCAAACTGACCCACAAATAAATTTCAAGACACTAAAAGGCAGTGATAGGCTTCGTGTTCCTCTTCTGTGCTGCCTGACCCTGCTCATCCACTCCTCCATTCATATCTAATGCCCTTTGCCCCTCCCCCACCTTTTTCTGATTTTTGCCCATTGCCTGGGTGACCAAATGTCTTCCAGGTTTGCAGAAGATCCCAGTGGGTTCCTTGCTGGCCCTCCCCCAGGCAGAGCTAGTGTGGGTCCAGATTTGCTACAGGACAGAGGAAACTGAGACTGGTCTCTCAGAATCTGGCAACCCCAAATCCAGGTCCCTGTCTTCCACACCAGCACTTGCATAAGAGCATGGGAACACCCTGTCCCAGTGCTCCATTGCGTTCATCTTCTTCCCAGGGTGTGGATAAACAGGACATGAACATGAGGATCTCCATAGGTGCGATGGTGTAAGTCCACTCTAGGCCTGACTCTTCAAGGTCTGTCTGTTGTTCGCAGTTGTATGGAAGTGGCATTTTTTTCTTGCTTCAAACACATACTTGCCTTGGTTAAAATAACCCTGAAACAGAAAATTCTGCCAGTTTTTTCCCTGAGAAGGTCGCCTATGCTCTGGCCATGACAAAACTCCCAACAGCCCATGCCATCCCTCAGATAAGCTGTCTTTCAGAGGAGAGCTTCAACAGCAACCAAAAACACTGGGCATACTGAATTCCTGGGCTTGGGAGCTGTGATGGGATGTGCCACTCCTGGAAGAGTACACAGTGCCATCTAGCCGTGCTGGTCCGAAGTACAGAGCTCATCGGGTAGTTTCCCGACCCCAAAACCCACCTCCAGAAGCCTTGTCACCCCTTTTCCATCACCTCTAGAGCAGCTACTGGCTGACTAACATCGCCAGCACCAGGGGCAGGGGAGTGCTGATTTCAGACCTTTGGTTTTAGCTCATGGTGAAGCTTGTACCTGAGCAACTCAGCTGAAACAGTGATATTTCGGTGAAAACTAGGGCTTGAACTAGTTGATCCAGTTTTTTCACTGTCTCCTTCAGGGTGGTGGCTTTGTCTCCTGGTGTCCCCCTTCCATTTGGTGCTGGTGTGCTGGGTTTCCAGTCCCCCTCAGCTACTGTTCTCTTTTCTGCACTTAGCAGATGTGAGAAGCACAGAGAGGTTCTTGTTGTAGTTTTAGCCATTTTCACAAGTAATTTCTTCTGGTCCCAGCCATTATTTCCCTTCTCCACCTGGTAGATCTCCGTGCCAGCTCTGACATCCAAATCTGGAGAAAGATCAGAGATTTTAGGTCAGCTGGAGAGCTTGGAGTGGTTTTAGACTACATCTAGCAACACGCTGAGCTCCTCTATTCCAGCACAGCCATGCTCATAAACATCTACATCAGGTATCAGAGGCTGTGCCCTCCACTTGGCTTCAGTCAGGGTCCCCTTTCATCCTGTGGTGTTTCACTTGTGAGGAAACTGTGCATCTTGCTGTTGCTGAGTGTTGGTCCTTGGTGACCATGAAGGGCAAGTCCTGTCTTTCGGAAATTTCACAGCTGGAGATAGCAAAGCTTAGACTGTGCTGTTCTCCATCACTTTCTCCTTTCTTCCCCTCTACAATTTTTCCTTCCCTCTCCAGAGGATGGGATGGAGAGAGAAATGTGCACTTACCCTCTCATCTGGCATGGAGGGACATTTGAGACCCTATCTGTCTGGACTAGGATTTCAGTAGGACTTCTGTCCTCTGTCAGGCGCTGCTACAGCTATAGATGCCTGACAGCCATGTTCAGCTAAATCTCAATTCCAGCTGCCATCACCATCCAGGAACATCCACAGGACACCTTGCCTTTCTGAAGTCCCCTTTGCCTCATGCCCTTTGCTACTTAACCTACAGTTGTGGCCCTTCCCACAACCCAGTGCTGACAGCATGGCCCTGTATCACCATGTTGTGTCACTTACATCAATGTGACTCCCACCTCACATTGCTTTTTTTATTCTGGTCCATTTCTTTGAGCTTCTTCTCCCTCCTACTGTTCCATTACTGGACTATGTGGAGTGAGTAGAGTGTTTGCATAAATCTGGGATGTGTTCTTCTAGAGTATTGTATCTATTACCCTTGGGGACATAGTGCCTGTGGTTGAAAATGCTCTTAGATTCCCTTCACTAGCTAAAATCCCATCTCCGTGGACTGTACAAGAAGAATGGAGAGGACAGATTCTTAGAAAGACTGGATCCTTGGGTGTCCTCTAGGTATGTGTGAACACGAGTTTTTATGATGCTCATAACTTGGCAAAAGTCACGGTAACATTAAGATACAGGCACTCACATACACACAGACAAATCTTTTAAGCAAGGACCAAGCACTGTTTCTCCATGGCCCAACCCTTCTGGCCTAGATTTCCCTTCAGACAATCCAGCCCAAACTGGGGGTGGGATGCATTGGATCATCTGCAGACACCAGATGTCTATGGTAGAGACAATTGTGTAGACACCTTCTACAGTGTCACTTAATGCCAAGAAACTGTCCTACCTGAACTGCTTGCCTCAGGATGATGTGGGTTTTTTGCTAGAAGCCCCTCTTTCCCTCTAGTGGCTATAAAGGCAGGCCTAGGCTGGCTGAGGTGGAAAATTGCCCAGTGGTTAAAGTCTGGTGAAATATAAATAACTGAAAACAGTGTTTTATAAGAGGAAACACTGCCTTAACACCAGCGCTTGCTGTGAGACCCACCTGTGACAGTGCAGGAACTGGGGAGGTAGAGCCAGGTCTCAGTTACATCCTGCCTCCAGGGCATTTCCGTGCCAGGCTGGGTGTTCAGCTGTAGTTTTACAGTCATCTCCCAAATGCCCTGGTAATGACAATGTGATTTTGGAGAATGGAAAAGCAAGGTGTGTCCTGGGCCACAGTGAGATGTCCTTGGGGGACATCTGAGGGGTCCTATCCCTCAAGAGTGCCGGGGTGAGTGCGGAATTCTGTTGGACAGCTGCATCCCATCGTTTAGTGTGGGAAAAAATTACTAGAATGGGAGAAAATAGGAGAAAATTAGAAGAATGGGAGAAAATTAGCTTTGTCCAGAGATATTTTGCATTAACATTGAGGACAAACATCAACAACAGCAGATAAGACGAAACTGGAAAGTTTTCGTCCAATGTTGAAATTTTCTAGAGGCTGTGAAAAGTGTTAAAACCCGAGAATGAAGCAGTGATTGCCTTTGTGGCTCTATTAGGTGTAACATTGCCAACCTGGGTGATAGTATTGCAAGTGTCTCTAAAATTAGTATTTTTCTTAAAGCTTTGCCTACTGCAGCCAAATAAAAAACACCTATTAAAGAATCATGATTATTAACCCAGTCTCATGATTTCTGGAGCCTGATGTTTTAAAGATGGTTGAATTGTTTCCCCTTTTTGGCAATCCTGTTGGTGCCAGAATACAGCTGGAACCTCACACAAACCCCCAAGCATGAGCACATGTGAGTGTTGGGTGTGCTGAGGTGCTGCCAATGGACATTATTTCAGCCAGGAGTTGTTTCCCCAATAACCTTAGATGCTGGAGTTTTGTGAATACCTACAACTCTGAGCTTTTATTTCAAATAAATATCCTTTTCTAATCCTTCCAGTTGCAGAGGAAAAGGGTTGACAGACTATTTTAAAAGCAGTTTAAGAACCCCAAAAGCAGAAGGCCTATAAACCAGATTATCAAAGGTAATATTTAAACAAGATTGCAAGTATTTTGAAGTGTAACCATGCTCTGTGTCTAACTTGGCTATGTCTGGGGTGAAGGTGATGTGAGTGAAGGAAAAGTCGTCATTTGCTCTGCAGCTTAACTCTGCCTCTGCATCTTGTACATTAAAAAAACACCTTTGGGCATCTTTCTAAAGGGCTTTCCAGGATTGAGGGCCAAGTGCGTTCTTGGAAAGGGCAGGGAAATTTTAATTTGGGTACATACTGAAATGCACAAGGTAAAAGGTGTGGATGGAGAGGTTACTTGGTGTAATGCAAACTCTAAAGGAATAAAAGGGACCAAGCATTTGCCAAGACCTGGGGAAAGCTCTGGAGCACAAATCTTATGAGGAGCAGCTGAGGGAGGTGGGTGGATTCAGCCTGGAGGAAAGGGGGCTCAGGGGTGACCTTCTCACTCTTCACAACTTCCTGACAGGAGAGTGCAGCCAGGAGGTGGGGGTCAGGTTCTTCTCCCAGGGAACAAACAGGACAACAGGAAATGGCCACAAGTTGCACCAGGGGAGGTTTAGATTGGATATTAAAAAAAAAAATTCTTCACTGAAAAGTGGTCAGGCACTGGTACAGGCTGCCCAGGGCAGTGGTGGAGTTACCATCCCTGGAAGTGTTCAAAAAATGGGCAATTGTGATGCTTAGGGACATGGTTTAAAGGTGAACATGGTGATGCTGCTGGATTAATGGTTGGACCCAATGATCTTTGAGAGCTTTTCCAGCCTTAATGATTCCATGATACTAAGCAGGTCCTCTGGCTTCTCTGAGGTTTTGCATTCATGTCCTGCCCCTCCTGCTCTGTGTCTTCTTGGTCTGACACCAGGGCAGGGATGTTCGCTGGCTCTGAACGGCAGTGCAGGTTATAATAGGTATCTGGAAACACTTTAGAGTGGCTCACTGGAACCCCAGTGCTGCTTCTGGGAGGCTCTTGGCTCTAAGGCTCCGTTTGGAGTTGCAGACATTAGGGTCAAGAGGAGGTCAGGTTAAAAATACAGGATCCTAGCGCACAGCCCAGACAGGCTCCATCTGACACTCGGAGGACTTGGCTGCACACAGACACTTGACCTTGCCCAGATACATGGTGGATACACTTGAGGGCCACTGCTGCTGGTGGTGCCATGCTGTGAGTCTGACTACTCAGTCTGGCCCCAGGGAGATCTCTTAACACTCCCAGACCAGGTATTTGCATCCATTGCCCCACCAGTACCCCCACAGACACTTTTATATGAAGCCCTAGTGAAAACTCAGAGAGGAAGAGTGGGAAGTGAAGGGCTCAGCAGGAAGAACAACAGTTCTGGGAGCTGCCATGTGGACAGCACAGGAAGGTCTTTGATGCGGAGGTGATGAGGAGCTGAAGTAGGACATCCAGGACAGACAAACCTTGGGGAAAAGTTGGCATAACACCCTTCTGGGTACTTTGGACTGGAAAGACTGAGAGAAGAGTGGATGAGGACTGAGTTCAATGTACCCATCTTATACCTCTCTGCCTCTTTTTTAGGTTACGATCCTTGACATTTAGTATTTACTGAGAGCTCAGACTCTGAAAAATGGCTTAAGCCACTGTAGCGAGTCAAGAACCCCCAACCAATAAGAAGAAACACGCTACACTCTTTTCACTGATAGTTTTTTCCCTTAACTAAAAACCAAGCTATTTCAAACTACCACAGCCAGTGGCAACTAATTCCAACAGCAGGTCAAGAGCTTGTAAAAATGCTCATGACAAGATGGACCCTCAGAGAAGGTGGGACTCGGTGTGCAACTGTCTGCCTGTCTATATTCCAGTTTGGAGAGGACTGGAGTAGGGATCTACAAAAGCCATTTGAAAGTGCAGGTTCCAGGTCCTTCAGGAGACGAATGCATGTTTATTTAAGGACTCAGGCAAGGAAAAAGAGAAAAAAAAGCATAGAAGACCATGCACATCTCCATGGCCTCTCTGACTGTTGCATCAATTGTAGAGCCTTCCAATAGTTCCCAAAGCCAGATTTTCATTCCCTGACTGTCAGCAGTGCTGGTTTAACTGAAAATGCTCTTCAGCTACTCAGTGTACGCAGGCATCCAACATGGTAAAGTGCAGCTAGGACAGTGAATGTCTGTCAGAGGCCAGAACAGCTTTAACTACAGGCTTCCCTAACTCTGTTGTCTCTAGATTTTGCTTCTCCTTGCAAAATCAGGACATGAAAGTCCTTAAGTGTCTCCTGGCAGGATGATTGCTGTGAGGTGTCTTTGGGTTGCTGTGAAGGGCAAAAATCAATGTGACTCAGAGGCTGCAGAACCTTGCCCTGCAAATAATGCTGCTGGGAGCAGGAGGGGAAGGTTCAAACTGAGGCACTGGTGGATCCTGGAGTGATGCAGTTCAGTTTGGGAATGAGGAATTCAGAGGTTGGTGGTGGCAAAGATCAATGAATACATCATCAAACATCATACAATACAACCACAAAACAAACTGCTGCCACTTGGCAGAGAGGTTGTGCTGAGACCTCCCAAAGAGACAGTGAAGAATGAAGCATAGGTCTGACCAATCTGTGTTATGAATGACCAGTGCCTTGACCCTCTTACTTTTGGCCAAAGGGTGCTGGTGGATCAGAGAACCCTCTGATGGCCATAATGGAGCTGCATTGGTTTATACTGGTTAAGATCCACAGTTCCCAGCAGGAGTGAAAAGAGAAGCTGATCTCTACTCTAGCTTGCTGGCAAAAAACTTCTAAAAACTGTTTCAAGTCAACTAGGATCAATAAAATAAACGGAATAGGAGAATGAAGGAGAGGGGTGGGACATTGGAGAGAAGACCTTCCGCAGGCTCTTGTAGGAGCCCAGCCACATGGGAATGAGGATTTGCGGGAGAAGGGTGCCCGATGGCCGAGGTATCCATCACAGACTGTTGTGATTCAGCTGTGATGAAGTTTTGCACAAGTGCATGAAGGACTTTGAAGGAGGCCCCAGTAGTGCCAGCGGCTTGCAGCCTTTCTGAACTGACAGTGTCATGCCCAGTCCTGCAGGGTACAGAGGAAAGGGTTAACACCTCCTCAGTTGTATTGGGAATGAAATAGAAAATATGAAAGCAGGTCAGTACCTCAGCTGCTTCTGAATTCTCATTAATTTGCTTTCCCTTCTCATTTATTAATGGGCTGACTCACACTGTATTTGCTTTCCCTTTGCTACAATTTGCAAAATTCCTTCTTATTCCCAGTAGCCTTCTTGGCAGTGTTATTTTTCTGTTTTTCCCTGGCCTTTATCATTTCCTTGCAGGTCTTAGCTGAGCTTGCATATTCTTGTTCAGTTCCCTCAACTATTTATTTTCAGCCTTTTTCTTTTTATCTCCAGGCCTCTTAAAACATCCCTTAGGCCTATTTCAGTGTCTCTGGGAGCAGCTGGGATTATCCTGCCACCCATCGTGCCCATGAAGGGGATTTTAATAACTCCCTTGGCCCTCCATTCCCTTTTTCCTTCCAGTTCCATGTGGGAACTCAGATGGCCTTCCAAAGGCTTGGAAGCTCCCAGGGCTTGGAGAAACCTAGGTTTTTCAGATGGGAACCACAGTCCTGAGTAGCCAGTGGATCCTGTGGAGATGCTGCTCTGTTCTTCTCTGCTCCCAAATGCTCTGTGAGTTGGTTATTGAAGTGGACAGGCTGGTTTCTTCTCCTGTGTTCTGGCCAACACTGACCATCCCAAGGGTCTACTGAAGTGGTTCACAGCTCCCTCCCAAGGCAGTGAAGGGGCCAAGCACCAGTCTCTGCTCTCTGGTGCCCAGTGACAGGGAATGGTATGAACTTGTGTTGGGGAGATTTAGGCTGGTTTTCAGGAAAAGGTTCTTCTCCCAGAGGGTGGTGGGGCACTGACCAGGCTCCCCAGGGAATGGGCATGGCCCCAAGGCTGCCAGAGCTCCAAGAGCATTTGGACACCACTCCCAGTTACAGGGTGGGATTGTTGGGGTGTCTGTGCTGGGACAGGAGTTGGACTGGATGGTCCTTGTGGGTCCCTTCCAGCTCAGGACATTCTGATTCTCTGATCTTACTCTGCTTGTGGAGGATCCAAATCTTCCCCAACCCCAGAGTCAGGCAGCCTGCTACAGATGACCCGAGACTGTGGTTCTGGCACCATTGCATATCCTTTTCTCCCCTCATTTACCTCAGTCCCAGTCTCTGCAGTCACACAGAGAGCAGGATCTGGCTGTGTGAGACTATTGGGAAGACTCTGTTTGGCTGTACAAGCCCACCATGAGGGTCTGTGGCAGGATGAGACTTCTGGGGCTCTACAGGTTTGTTTTCCCAGCAGCTGGAGAGCGTGGCATGCTTGGTGGGTGTTCCCTGTTTGGTGAGGTGAGAGGGATGGTTTTCTAGGTGCTAGCCTAGGTGTCTAGCCCTTGCCAGGGCTTCCTGGGTGCTCCCCCTCATACTTCCCCATATTCACCCACAAGAGGGAGGCAGTGGCTTGTGGTGGCAGCTGCCAGGATTGTGGGTGTCACAGGGGGTCATGGGGGCCCAGACACAAAGCCTGGGCTATGTGAGGGCCTGTGGGCTGCGTGGGGGCCATGTGCACCCTGCACCACACACCTGCATCACTGGAACCCAGGCGCCAGGATGGGATGGGATGGGATGGGATGGGATGGCATGGCATGGGATGGCATGGCATGGCATGGCATGGCATGGCATGGCATGGCACATCTTGTCCTGCAAGGGAAGAGCCAAGGGATAGCATGGTCTTCCCTTGATGGCTTTTATTTGTGTCAAAAAGTGGAAAGATGCTGGTGAAGGATATTTTTGACCTGAGTGAGATTTCTGTCCTCTGCTAGGGCTGGGAGAGACTTATCATGGTGCTGTGCCTGTTAGCAGAAGACTGCTCCTTCCCTGTGACACATGTGGTCCTGTTGCCAGCAGAAGGTGGGAGCTGGAAGATACTGTCCTTGACAACCCTTTTCCCTTTCCCTTTGCCCATAAAGGGTGTGGAGTCTCTCTCACTTGCGATATTCCAGAACCATCTGGACACAATCCTCTGCCATGTGCTCTAGGATGACACTGCTGAGGCAGGGAGGTGGGACCCCATGATCCCACTGTGGTCCCTTTCGATCTGACCCAACCTGTGATTACCTCTCCAAACCTCCAAATCTTTCCAAACAATGTGCCTATTGTGGAGCAAAGGGGCCCAAAGGGAAAGGCTGAGGGACTCCTTGGTATATGTACCAAGCTGATCCTTACAATTTATGCCATTCCATGGACCTATGGAAGGTAGAAAAGTCCTGTAGGTGCAGAAACTCTGCTCCACAGTCATGGGTCCAAGACAATAGCTTTATTTCCAAATACTCCTTGGACCCAGCTCCAGGCAGATAGGCTCCAGTGACAGCTTTGCCCCCATGAAACTTGCCAAGACTGAGGGCCTGTTGAGGTAGTCTGGTTATCTCTATTATAACACGTTCATCACATGTCATTTACTCAAATGCTACCTGGAAAACTTCAAATGTAAGCAAGCCCCTTTGGGAAGCTCAAGAGAAGTTCATAGCAGCCAGGGATTTTTGTCCCAGACCCTGAGTCTTTCTGTTGCTCAGAAGAACCCCTGCTCTTTGGGCTGGACTCACACAGCTGTGATGCTTTCCTGGCTACCACAGAGTCGAAGCTTGAAGCTGCTGTCAGATGGACCATCCCAGATTGTGCCTCCCAGCAGGCAGTGGAGTCTGAGGTCACCCATCCCAAATAAGCAGTTCATTCTTCCATGCAAAGTGGCCTCACTCTAGCAAGGGCATGGAGACTGCTTGCCATAGAGAGCTGTTACTCCAACAAAGGCTTCCTTTCTCTGAACTGCCACACAATTGTTTGAGTTAAATAAATCTGTGAAGCACAAAACAAACTCCGTTAAACAGTGTCCTCTCCCACTCCAGCAGGATAAAAGCCGGGCACTTTGGAAAGTGTTTAAAAAATATTTTTCATTCACTTGTGTTCACTCTTCCCTCCTGTTGCATTTTCATTGCACTCACTCATTCAGGGGCTTGCACAGGGACCTGAATTTCAAACAGGAACAAAAAAGCATAAGGGGAATAAACCCAGTGTTAAAATTCATTCAGAGCTTCTATTATTTGGGACCAAAAGGGGAAGGTCCCTTGCAGGTCACTTTTAAATGTGTCGGTCTAGAGGCAAAGAGATTCAAAGTGCATTTATCATCCTTTGTCGTCCACAGCAACCAAGGGGTTTTTTCATGCTTTGTGTTGTAGTGACTGGTACAAATATGACTTGGCTCAGCCACTGTGTGAGGAAGGAGGGCTCTCCTCAGCCTCACACATCAGAATATGGCTGAAGAGCTGCATACTGCTGTCACAGCATTAGTGGTGCCATGCAAGCTGGAAGGGGCCTGGGATGAGCTGTCCCAAAACTCACCTGGGCTGTGGGGCAGTGAAACCCGGGCAGGGGTAGCAGCAGCCAGCTGGAACTTTTACGTGTAGCAGTTCACCAAAAATGGGATTTCAACAGGACCAAAAGGAGCTGTAAGTTCAGGTTTCAGTCATTTGGATGTATGTGAAACTGTCAGCATAGGCCTGCTAGATGTTTCCAAGGTAAAATGTCTCATTTCAGAAGTGCTGGAGTATTTCATTAGACAGCCTTGAAACAAAATAATTTTCCTATTTTCATAGGGCGATTTTATTTAAAGCCTGACCCAAAGCAGAAGAACATGAGGCTAAGCAAAAACATTTCCTTGTCCCCAAGGAAAAGGTTCCTTTTGGGTCGAGGGGACAAATGACTCCAGGGAAACCTCTTGTGATGGTTGTGATCCCTGGGCTTGGTCCCCAGCCCCAGGGAGCCTGACCCAGATTTAGGCTGAACTTGGGGAGAAGCAACTGATGTGGAAGATCAGCAGAGTAATGGCAAACTTCAGGGCTGGGCAGCTGGTGAGAAGAGGGAGCCATGTGAGAGAGCATGGATGGGGGAGAGGAAAAGGGAGGGCAGAATGTGGATGATGGCAGAGGACAAGAAGGAGAAGTGAAAGAGGCAGAGCTTCTGCTTAGCTTCCAGTGATGCAAAGGAGGATGTGGTGGGACAGCCAAAGACAAAGCCCAGAGTAAGGCAAACTGAGGCATGGGTTGGAAGGAGAGTTGGATACTTTGGGGTTCCCTCTCTATTACCACTGGGGTTTTTGCTGGGTAAAGGACCCCATGGCCCATCCAGGGGTCAGGTCTGTGAGGCTGGTTCAGTTTCACTGGGGCTCAGGACAGGAATTCAGTGTTAGGCAAACTGTGGAGGGAGTACCCAGACTGTGTGACCCAGTGGTTGTGTCCCTGGTGGGTTGTTGAGACAGGTAGGAGCTGTTTGTCCACTGGGACAGAGAAGGAGTCATGGGGTGGTCTCTTCCTGTAGTTCAATGTTTCCAAGTCTTCATATCCTTGCATGTTTCAGGACACTGATGTAGGAGGGGGTCTCTCTCCTCTTTGGCACATCTGGCTGGTGGCTGCTTAGCTTTCTCTTCTCTCACCCCACTAAATACAGTCTGGATCATGTCTTACTCCCATGGTATCCCTTACACCCCTAGGGTCCCTCCCCATACTGTGCAGCGAGGCCAACACTGTCATCCGTCAGCGAACAGTGTTCCCTTAGCTCCAGATCCCACCTGTTGCGTTTTAGGTCCCCCCATCTCTTTCCAAACAGGTGGCTTTGAATTAATGAAGTCTAGGGATAGTTGGAGAGTTATAAATATCTTCTGAGATGATGAATTTTAATCAGGAGTCCCTAATGAGCACCAGATGAAATCAAGAATGAGAATGATGGTTCTCCAATGGATCTTCATTAACAATTCAAATGACTGAGGTCTTAATTAAAGGGCTTGGGATTTAGCTGAGGGATTACAGATTGCCCAGGGGGAGAAATCAAAGACTTCAACCCCCTTTTGTTACAGAAGGTAGCGAGCTTTAAATTAGACTTTTTTAAGAAAAAAAATAACAAGGCCTTGCTGTTTTATCTGCCTGCTTAACTAATTTAAATGACGGTCAGATCTTCAAGTGTGCAACCTTTGCCTGACAGCCCCCTGTCCCCTGCAAGTACCCACATTGCTCCTGTCACTGCCTCACCTCCACGTCCCAGTAAACACTGACCTTGGACAGGGACAGCTTGAGGGTATCCATGTTCCTCTTAGGCAATGCTCCAGGGTTCCCTGATCCCAGGGAAATATCAGGAGGAAGACAGTGAGATGGGCCCAACCTCCCATCAGCTTTATGACTCTCTGTCTTTGCTTAGTTGTTCTGAAATGTGTTTTCCTAGAGAAAAATACTGCAAATATTCAGATTGTGTTTGTGGAAAGTTTCAGGATATAGAAAACCAGGGGTTTTTTTACACTTGTAATATGTTTTCATGATCAATCTCAGGCCCGTTGCCTTTGGCACACAAGGCTCCAGGCAGCAGGTTTCCTTCCTAGGGAAGCCTTAATGTCTGCAACACCTAACCCAGCAGCTGTCTCTTCCTAGAACAGAATGATCCTCTTGCCTCTGTTCCTACTGTTCATACTTGCCACCGTGTACTGGTTTGAAGGCAACAGCGGGAGGAATTAACTCCACGCAAATATCTTGTGAGAGATTCGAAGTCAGAGCAACAATTTAATAGGAAAATTAAAATAAAGGCAATAGTACAGAAACACTGGCTTAAACTGAAAGAGCCAGAATACAACCCGACACCCAGGTCAGGGTGGTGGTAGCAGTCCGATTAAATGGTGGCTACAGTCCCGTTGGAGTGATGAATGCGGTCTTGTTGAGGTGGTGATCCTATAAAAAGGTCTGGTCCTTCCCTCGAGGTTCAGTGGTGATTATCAGCTCTTGTCCTCTGGGAATCCAGTGGTAGTGCTCCCATGGTGTCCCAAGCCTCAGATTATATACAGGTAGGAATGTTCGGTTCCTCCCCCAGGACGAGGAATCTCCCAATGGGATGATGTAATGAGTTATTCTGTTAGACCTTGATGGCCCATTAGCGGAGATGCCCCCTGAGGATGGCTGCTGCTTCCCAGAAGGGAGTTATCAGGGCTGAGTCATGGAGAAGATAAGAACACTGCTCCACCCATTTTAACAGCTCATGTAGATGGTAGTAGAATACATACTTTTGTTACACCTTACATTATAACCCAAGACACACCAACACAACACTTCATCTAGGCAGTGGCTCTCCCAAGGCTTGATCACCTGGGTGTTAGGGTGACACCCGAAAGCAGGTGATGTCAATCCCCCAGAGTGACCCCTGTTAATGCCAGGGTCTGCCTGTGGCTGCTGTCTCTGTCACATCTCTGGGACACAAGCGGGGAGGGGATGCTCAGAGGTGGTTACATAAGAGAGCTCCCCAGGGCAGAGGAGAGGTTTCAGATCATGAAGCAAAGATGAGTGCTCAGACCTCGTGATCCAGTGCTTCTTTCCAAGAAGGGGTGGGACAGAGAGAGAAGGAGACAGACCGGGGATACAGCAGACGTGTGGGTGGAAAGAGATGTCCAGTTGTAATGGAAGTGCCTCCAAAATCTGGGGCTGGGGCTAACTCCTGGCTCTAAGGAGGCTCATGAGCAGGTCTCACACAGACAGAAGGACAGTCCCATGCTGTACTTCATAGAAGACGTATCTCCATTCCTGGCAGCTCCTGAATCTCTGCTGCTCCCACAGCAAGAAGCTGAAGCAGGGATCTCTGCAGGGGTAGTTTGAGAAATCTGACTGAAGAACCATTAATTTAGGAAGAGCAGAAAGATTAGAGATGGAATTCTTGGTGATTCCTGGAGGAACAGCATCTGTGGGGATCCTTTGTTGGTTAAGATCTGAACTTCCCCATGCAGCCTACTGGCATGTGGAAAGCCAGATCCTCCACCCTCCTCCCAAAAATATCTCAGGACCATCAACCCAGGAACTGCACTAGATGTTTGGAGACGAAGCTGGACAAGCTTTCAGAGGGCTGAGTGAGATACACAGAGGCACAGAATGCTATCCCATGACCTCTGCTGCATTAGGAAAACGGATGGATGCACTTGGAAAGTGTATCAGGAGTGCTTTCCAAAGGGGCTGGCCTGGCTGAGTGCAGTCTGCTTTGGAGCTATGAATAAAGGCACTATAAAATCTGCAAAAGCCCCTGAACTGACTTGCTGAGTCCCACCCTGTGCTGCAGGTCAGAGAGCTGGTGGCTCCAGCGAGGAGATGAAACTGCAGCTGGGAACAGCCACAGCACAGGGCATGCTTACCTTAGAGGGGGCCACTTGGGAGCCCAGCGTGCCTCAATGGAAATGGTGCTTCCAGGCTCAGCCACTTTGCACAGGACCCAGGGGTGACACCAGACAAATGCCAGGTCCTGCATGGCTCCAGGTATAATGATGGAGGGATGGGATGCAGTAGGTCTGAACACTGGTCCTGCACTGGGTGGGTACCAACCTAGGACAGTACATGGAAGATTTGGCCCTGTGTGAAAGGCATGAGGATGCAGAAAGACTGCTACATCTCTATCCCAAATGTACCGCAGCTCCAGCATCTTGGCTTGCCCAGCTTCAGAGATGCTGGAGGGAGAAGCTGACTTTTCCATGGAGCTAAAGGACCATGAGTGACCCTCAAATTGTATCCTTTGGGAGGGAGAATCAGGCTATGGGAAGAACAGGCAAAAACCTGGTATGCTGAGCCTTGTCTCCAGACAGATGCTGGAGTTTCTGTGAAGCTGGGGGCAGTAGCAGGATCATTATGTGTCTCAGATAACAAAGATCTGGCAAGAGGGTCCTAACTCATCCCCTCATTGGAGACCACTGAGGCTCTGGGGGATTTGGACACCTCCCCTGCAGCAGAACAGGTGGGAAGGGCACACAGCAGTTTTGGTTCTGCAAAAGAGACTTGTCTCCCATCTTTTCCCATGTGGATACTGGGACAGAGGCATTATCTCAAGATCAGGACTGGTTCTGCTGGGCAAAAAGCCCTGGAAATTTGGGGGCTGGGGGGTGTGTGTGGGGAGTTTCCCTGGGATACAGCAGGAAGGAGGTGAATGAGGCTGATAAAAGGATGGATAGGAAGCATTGTCTCCTCCTAGCTGCAGAAAGCTAATGTTTTTATCACCCTCCGTGTGGCAGGTATTTTCCAAAGTCAAGGAGACTGGCCTTGTCCCAAAAAGCCTGCAAGTGAGGACAAAAGGATGGTGAGGGCTGAGATCTGGCATTAGTCAATACTAATAGAGATGTGAATGACTTTTAAGGGAATTGCCTCTGGTTTTTTCCTCCTCTTGCTTATCCGTTCAAGGCTTGGTGACCATGTGCCCTTGTGAGACCTTTGGAAGGGGTAGCAACCTCCTGCACGAAGGAGAAAGCTGTCTATGTGGGGTTTGTGGACATGGTCCTTGTGGGCACCCTTGATGGGCAACAGGAAATGTTTGCAAACAGGATGTGAGTCCCGGAAGCTGATACCAGAGAAGGTGACCCAGCTTGGGACCTGGAAAGGGGATGGTGGGATCAACCCCGACCCATCTCCAACTTTTTCTGTAAATAAACCCTGTGCTCATCAAAGCTTCTCTAAAAATTGTCCCATACATTCAGTGTGATGTTTCCCCCAGTGCCCCCCCCAGCCAGACCCCCAGCTGCTTGTCCTGTTGCAGAAACACGTCCAGAGTGGTGCCAGTGGTGCACCCACCGCCACCTGCACCAAACCCATTGCCATCCCCACAACCTGAGGTGCAAGGGTGACTTCACTGGCAGCCCAGGGCTGGCTCAGGAGAGGCAGCAGCTGTAGGTCTGGCTGGGTCTTACACCTGTCACTCTGTAACTTCTGACAGAGGCTGGATTTGCTGAAATGTTCACTGGATTTTTTCCAGCCTGCTGGGGCCCATAAATCTGGCCGTGTAGGGGCTGCTTCTGCTCCTTTCCCTTGATGAGTAGAGCCGGTATTTTTCTTGGAGGGCAAGACTGGTTGCAACCCTCCTTCCAGCACCTGCTGCTCCACCTCGAGCCACATTCCTGAGCAGTGGTGGAGAACGGATCTGTCTCCGCCAATCGGGGACACTGTGGCCTCTGAGCTGGCCCTGCTCTCCCCTGCCCCCCCTGCAGCAAGGTAGGGAGGGGGTGCTGGTGCTCTCCCTGCTCCCACAGAAGCCCATTCTGTCCAGTCATCAATCTGTTTCAGAGCTGGAGAGCCCGGCTGAGCCCCTGTTAGGGTCAGGACTCTGAAGACCATCCCTCACTGCTCCTTCTTGGACAGATGGGTCAGAAACAACTCGTGGATGCTGAATGTTCTGTTCAGCACTGATTCCTGGGGAACTTCCCTGGCTCAGCTGGGAGTATGATGTGGAGCATGGCTCAGGGCATTCCATGGTACTCTCCTTCCTCTTTTGACATGGGTCTCTCTGTGCCTCTCATCTGGGGCTTAGGAGATCTTGTTGCTGCCACAGGGAGTTCCCAGATCCCAAGAAACAATCTGTGATTCCTGACATGGAGAATCTCCCCCTGCCCTGCATGGGCCACCTTGATCTGCAGGTGGGCAGAGCACCAGCTGCGTCCAAAAGATCAGCTGGCAAGGCGTAGGCAGGTGACTGGGCTGGGGCAGCCTGGCTGGCTGGGACAGCTCTGCATGACCATCATTTAACATCTCTCTCATCTCTGTTGGGATCTGCAACACCCCAGATGCTTTCCATCCATTAGTCCTTTACCAGTACCTCAACCACACTCCAGAGCTCACCTTTGAATGAGGAGCTCTGCTCTGGCCCTCATTATGATGCACCAGAGAATTATGGTGCCACTGAGAGATGCTTCAGTACTGAGTGAATGTCTTCCTCACTCCTTCTTGGTCACCTCTCACCACAGCCCTCTTGCCCCCATCACCTGGGCAGTTTTCCCCGTCACTAGCATTTTCCAGATCTCCCATGGGGGATCATTCCATACACATTCCATACTGTCAAGTATGTGTGCGTTGCAAGAGATGGTGAGCGCAGGGATGCTGGGTGAGTCTCAGGCTCTTCCTAGGCCACCTGGGATGTGCAAAGGGTATGCATGTAAAAGAGGGCACTGAGATGCACCCTTGGGCAGTGTGTGGAAAGCCAGCCCTGGAGACCTCTTCCTTTGCTGGAATCGTGTTACATGCCTCGCTGTAATTAGCCTCTGGCTTTCCTCACAGAATGAGCAATTGTTTCAGTGATCTGCCAGAGCAGAGTTATGGGCATGTCAGGCTGGCACAGGGGGGCTGTAAAACCAGATCTGCCTGAACCACAGCCATAGTTTGTCAGAAGGAAACCACCTGGCCAGAGAAAAAGGGATTTATTTGCCTCTTCCTTCATCCCATTCTCACAGGCAGAATGTCGGCTCTGTTACAACCTGCCCCAGAAGGAGAAGGTAACCCAGATTAATAGATTCCTTGGGGCGGATTAGAGTGAAATAACACTGAATGATCAGTGCTTATAAATACATATATACGTAGGGCTTATTTTAAAACAGTTTGGTTTCAATGGAAAATGGCTATGTAGCCGATTTGGTTATTATCTATAGTAATACAAAAGCATAAAAATAACACTTAAGAAGATGTGTAAGGGAAAAGAAAGAAAAAGAAAGGATAAGAACAGAATGGTTATATAGTTATCACCCACCAGTGGGTCCAGTGACAAAACCTGGTTGTTGCAATTTCGATGTAAGTTGGCCAAAGTGATGGTCACAGTCTTGATCTGTCAGGGGTGGAGGAAGCCTGCAAAATGCAATATTCAATGGGTTAATATATGCTCTGGCTCGGTGGGAACACCCAGGTACCTCCCCTGGGNGTGTGTGTGTGCGCGCGCGCGCGCGTGCGTGCACCACTTCTGCCCCTGGGCGGCTACTTTGGGCATAGTCAGCAAAGCACTTGCCNAACACCCAGGTACCTCCCCTGGGGGAGGGAGTTCTATACTGTATGACTTTACAGGTGGATCAGGGGAACTTCGGGGGTCTTTGATGGTTTATGACACCTTTTAAGACATGACAGCTGCTTCTCTTGTCATCTTAGCTGAGCCAATTATGGCCCATCAGAACGGGATTAATAACTTCAGGTTTATATGTGAATGTCCGTAGTACTTCCCTGGAAGGGAGTTTTCACACCTCAGCCAATTATGTAAGGGAGGACATGATAAGAAAAAATATCCTGCCTCGCAGAATCTGCCTCTTATTGGCCTCTTCCCTTATCTGTCTCAGAGCCCAGCTTGTCTCCTCGGGGTGTGTGTGTGTGT
>VZTG01008113.1:471077-545705 GCA_013397845.1 Melanocharis versteri | reverse complement strand
TGTGTGTGTGTGCGCGCGCGCGCGCGTGCGTGCACCACTTCTGCCCCTGGGCGGCTACTTTGGGCATAGTCAGCAAAGCACTTGCCGCTTTTGCAAGTGGCCAATTGTTTTGAGTCATTAACCATTAACATTCCAGTCTCTCACAGGCTCTTCGGGAAGTCTCCGTCCCTGGCGCTACCAAAAGCATCATTTCACACCCTGTTCAGCTCTATTTCCCGATGCTCCTTACCCATGCTCCAACAGGTATCCTAAAAACATGCATGTTTTGGCCCCAGAACATCCTGCATTTGTCTGCTATTGCACAGGGACAAGTCAGGAGAGTTTTCTGCTGGTGTCACACATCTCTGTTCTCCGGGCCTCCTCCATACGGAGATGGTCTGCCTCTGCAGTGGTTTGACTGGGTAAATACCCCACAGTTTGCCCAAATTTTTCTGTTCTGTTTGTTTCCAGGGATATGGCATTGGAGGCACCTGATATACAGCTGCAGCCATGGATCATCTCCAGGAGTGTGACTTTTGTGGCTTTCTGACCAACCATCACCCACTAAAGATTGTGTGCCAGGAAAAGGTCATGTTACAGCTCCACAGGGAACACATCCTGTTTCCCAGCTCCTCCTGTAAAATGTCAGGTATCTTACAAGTGAATCAAGGATTTGGGAGGCAACTCCATTCAAATTTAAAAGTGCATTCCTTTGAGCTGCTGAATTTGACCTGAAAAATTCAGCCAAATTCCTGGTCCTGGTGCACTGCAGAGACCTGATGAGACCTTCTAGCTCCTGCCACTTTCTGCCCACATTTGTCCCTGTGTGTCTGACCCTATTGATGCTGGTGCACTGGGCCACCATTGTGTGGATGCCCAGCGCATGACAACATCTGGTCTCGTGGTAGGTGACTCATTTGGGCCTTAACCCCATTTCTACTCTACCTATGTTATTAGTTCCCAGTTTTGATGGATGGGCTTGTTAGCCTTATGATGCCAAGATGATTTTTGCTTTTTCTTTTATACCTTTTACACAGTTCTATGTATCCACAAGTATTAGCATACATACTTGTAATTCTTTAAGTCTGATAACTTAGCATAGTCCTAGTGTTTGTAGGGCGAAGAGACCAAACACCCCAAAAGATGTAAAGATCAGGAGACCAAACATTCTATTATTTTGGAGAACCAAGGTTCCCTTCTAGAATATATTCTGTAAACTAGAGATTAGGCCACCTAGGCAGGGGGGGAGGATTCCATAGATAGGGAAAAATATTGCACCATCCACCCAAGCCCCCTTATTGGGTACCCTTGTTAGATATGTTAATGTGTAAGGTCTATAAATTGTATACGTGATTTACGGTGGGGGGGGGCATTGCGACGCGTTCCGCCTTGGCGAAGTGATGCATCGATTGGATCCTATTAAAAATACCAAGGTAAACAGTCCCCTAAACCCTTAACTGTGCCTGGATTTCATTTCCTAAGACCAGAAAAAAGCATCACTTATGTTAATCATGAAATATCTTTCTTTTGTATTTTCTGACTAAAAACATCTCTCTGTTTCATCTTTATGGGAAATGCAGCACTAATTGCTGGGCTGCAGCTTCATTTAAGCTCTTTGGCCTAAGCTAGCCAAAAATAACTAAGCATGGTTGGTTTTCAAAAACAGAGCTACCTGCCCACCATCTTTCCTGCATGTGGAGTGACACTCTTGCTCAAGTGTTGGTTGTCTATCCCCCAACACCCCACTTGTCTGGGGATTGCCAGCACACCAGGGTGCTCTTTGCCTCTGGGAACATTTTTGGTCTGGTAGTCACGAGGGCTGGATTCAACAAAAGGCTGGGTTGATTGATGTGTGTTTATGGTGTCCCTATCTTCTCTGTTGGGTACCCAGCATGTGAACATCTGCAGTCAAGTGTCTCACCACAGGTCAGCTTGGCCAAAGGCCACAGAAAGTCTGTCTTACCCACTACTGAGTGGTGGTGACACTGCTCAGTTTGTGCATGAGAGGTTACTGGTTGGAGCCATTGGCCTGTCACCAGAAGATGGGCTTTCCAGGCTGCAGGCACCAGAAGAAACACTTTGGAAGGGCCTCCTGTACAGCCTACACAGCTCTCTGAGAAGCTTCCTTGTTTGAAGAGAAGCAAAAATTGATGGAGGCTGATGAAGGGTAGATTGATGAATGTAGATGATGAAGCTGATGGAGGGCAGATTTAGATTGGATATTAGAAAGAAATTCTTCCCTGTGAGAGTGGTGATGCCCCGGCACAGGTTGTCCAGAGAAGCTGTGGCTGCCCCTGAATCCCTGAGAATGTTCAAGGCCAGGTTGGATGGTGCAACCTGGGATAGTGAAAGGTGTCCCTGCCCATGACAGGGGGTGGGACAGAATGGGCTTTGAGGCCCCTTCCAACCTGAACCATTCCAAGATTCTCTGATTCTATGAAAAATGAGGACTCTTGCCTAAGGAGGTCAAGCAACTTGACTGACCCCAAAGTGAGAACCTGTGTGCTAGAGAGATACTGCAAAGGAATGCAGCCCTTCCTGACTGGAAGAGAAAGGATGGGTCCCCGTGCCTCAGCTCTGATCAGTCTCCTCGTGGTTTGGCCAATAGTTCTGGAATCAGCTGAGAAACAACTCCAGCACTGTCCTGCCCTTGGTGTTTCCAACTGTGCCTCAGCACCGCATGCTACCAACCTGAGTCCAGTCCCATGTGTCATGCACAGGATATACAGGGGCCTAAGTCTGCTCCTAGAGCTGAAATCTCCCCTTGGCTTCTGCCTGGTGGATCAGAGAGAGGTAGTAAGTCTTCTAGGAGAACAGCTTCATCTCATGCTCAGCTCCAGCTGGATGACCAAGGCAGGGGAGCTGCAGGTGAGTGTGTGTGTACAGGATACTGAGGCTGGAGGGTTTGAGGGGGCTGGATTACAGGGTACACTCATTTCAGAGTGGCTGGAAGTGCTGTCTGGTGTTTGCTTCCTTTCTTTCATCACTTTCAGATCGAAAGAAACAGCTGAAACCTCTGAAACAGCAAACTTACAATGAGAAAAAAATCTCAAACCCTAAAGCTAAAGATCAAGGGATCTTGAAGGGCTTTATCTTCCAAGAATCTGGGTTTATTTTTGGGAAGGCAGATGAGGCAGAGAAGCAAAAGGCAGCAGATAGCCCCTGCTTCTGGTCCCATTGGGCTCTGGGTGCCGTAAGGTCAGCCCATATCTTGGATCCAGCTGGGCAGATCCCAGGCTGTGGAGAGCCAAGACTCAGATTTATTTCTGCAGTTTCCCATTATCTGAATGTCCTGCTGGAACAGCCCCAGAACACAGTGCTGGGAGTTTTGTAATACCATTTTCTACAGCAGTGTATGGAGCCTGCACATCCCACACCCACTCCAGCTTCCTGCCTCAGCCAAAGTGTCAGATGAGGCCAAAAGGGTATTGCCTGTCCTGCAGCTCCCCAGATATTCATGTCCAAGATAAATGGAAGCTTCCCCCAGTGTCACTGAGAGGTGAGAGATAGTGAGATGCTGGCTCTGGAAGAGGGGATGTGTCCCAGCTTCATTCCTTTTTCCTCGGGTGTATGTTTGGATCAGGCAGTGTGATTTGACCCTGGCTGCAACTCTGCCCTTCAGTTCCGTGAAAGTTCTTTCTTGCCTCTCCAGAAATATTTCTGCAGCAGGGAGCCAGGATCTCATCATAAACTATGAAATAAGGCAAACTGCCACCTATTTGCCCCAAAATTAAAGCTGCTACAGTGAGAGACATTAGAAATATCTCACCTTGGGGCAAATTGAATCAGAGTGGCTAGCAAAGGGTCAACTTCCCCCGGCATTTGAGCTAAAGGCAGAGATGTGATGTGTTCCCCTAATGCTGTGGTTCTTCTGCAAAATACAGCACCACTTAGTGCAGGACCCCTTTCCACTGAGGGCACACAGGGTTGCTCTGCAAAGCACTGCTGGCGTGGCTGGGTGTGAAAAAAATCACCTGGCTAGCCAGGAAAAGCCCATGTACGTTTTCCTGCAACATTTGCAGTTAGAAGAGCTGGGCAGCAACTGCCATCTAAGTAGAGGATTTCTACACATCTGCAAAATAACACTGTCTGCAGTTGAGGGGTTTGTCTGTAAAGGTCTTCTGAGGTGTCAAAAAGTGGGTTTCTTGAGAGTGGGTTTCTTTCTCTGTAGGTTTCTGCATGTGACACATTACTCTTTAAGAGCATGACACTGGCTTGGAGAAATAACTAGCTGGAAGCTGTCACCCCTCCCTCTGAACTCCAAAACACTTCAGCAAAGCCTTATGAGGCAAAGGCATCTTGAGTCTATCCGGTCCCAGCAGGTCCAGGTGACTCACCCTTGCCCCAGAAGGAGTGTACTGGCTGCTCCGAGGCTGCTTTGCTGCACAGGGATGCCTGTGGCTGGGACACAGGTTGCACAATCCTGCTTGGCAGCTCCAGCTGTGGGGTTGCAAAACGCAAAGCTGTCCATGGCAGTCATGCTCCAGCAACTCACCTGAGAGCTGACCTCATCTGCCATGGCTGCCAGGCCTTCCAAAAGCCAATAACAAGATGCCGATAACAAGGGTTTTAACAAGTGGTAAATTGGGAAAGTCCTTATTTCCTACTGAAACTGGGCAAATCCTGCAGCTGCTGCAATGGCCCTGATATTGCAGATGTCAAGGCACATGCAAAGTGCTGGATGCTGGCATGGAGAGGGAGGGATTGGGAGAGAAGGGATCATTTTTCATTTTTCAATATACTTTCCATTAATAAAGCACCTGAGTGCACATCAGGCCTTGCTGTGGTGGGGAGTGAGGGCTGTGCCGTGCTGAGCGGCTGTGCCAGCTCCTATCCCCAGGCAGGGCTGTCCTGGTCTAATGTGGCCAGGAGCAATCCCACACAATTATTACGAACAAGTGCTGTTTTCCTTGGAAATAAAGGGCCTTCTTTCAAAATATCCCATTTTTATGAAATATTGTTTTTTCTGTGGCCAAGTTTGATTAGGATTTTTTCCAAAAAATATGATTTTTTAAAAATTTTGTTTTTTCTTTAATCTGAAGCTGTCCCAGAAAACTCCATCAGAGAGAATGGAAAGAGTATGGAAAGAGCAATGTGTTTTCTGCTATAGTGCACCCAGGCTTTGGTGTGATGGGTAACCTTGGCTCATTTATCTGAGGCCCTGGCACAGGTTGCCCAGGGAAGCCACATCTCTGGGAGTGTTCAAGGCCAGGTCGGACAGGGCTTGGAACAACCTGGTCTAGTGGAATGTGTCCCTGCCTATGGCAAGGAGTGGAAGGAGATGAGTTTTAAGGTTCCTTCCAGCCCAAACCATTCAATGATTCTATATAGCCAGTAATGCTGTAATAGAGCAGTGGAAAACCACATGAAAAAGCAAAATCCGTCAGAGCCAAAGCATCAGCACCCAGCGCAGCATGTCCTGCACTCTTGCCTAATGTACAGAAACTGGATTAGGAATATCTCCCAGGAAAGGAAAGTAAGAAAACCTCTTTCTCCTGGGCTACTTCTCCCACACAGGGAGGAGGGATTCTTAAACTGGTGTGGGATTGCTTTCCCAAACACATGGCAATGGCCAGGGTCTCTGTGGCATTAAAATTGACCGCCTGTGCTTTACATGGCATAGTTTGGAGGCTGAACTTCAAAGCTATTTGACTGGCCATTACAAAGTTTCCTAGAAAATTTTAGCATGTGAGCTTGATGTTGGCACCTCATAGCGATAAACAAGCTCAGTGCTGGTGCTTTCTATCCCCAACACTGTGAGTGAGAGCATCAGGGGTTTCTCTTTCCTGTGAAAAGCCCATAAACCAGCCAGGTAATTAATTTTCTGCTTTTGAGGAGAGCTTAGTCTGGCAAAGAGTTCAAGGCAGGAGCATTAGCAGAACTCAGCTTCTGCTGAACCCTAGGAGAGACGGATGTACCTTCTCCTAGGGGCCCGCTCAGCTGGGAGGCAGCAGTAAAAGCCAAATAGGCTTTCTAACAGGAATTGCATCCTGAGTCATTACTTTTAGATTCTTGAGTGTCAGCCAAGGACATACAGTGAGTGTGTCCCAGTGTGAGCCCTGCCGATTTTATTGTCCTGTTATTCTACTGTGCGCGAGGTTTCTGCCTGGGGGGTGTCAAGGGGAGGCTGGGCGTTGTTTCGTTGTTGCAGTAGTCATCCTGAGGGAGCGGGGTTACGGCTTTCTCCACCTGCTAGGATCACTGACCTGCAGTTCTGTGTGAGGTGATTTGTTGAAAGAAAAACACACATTTTGCCAAGTCTTTTTGTGCTGTTTGCTCTTCATTGACAACTGCTGCCTGTGCCCCAATCAGCTCCTTGTGCAGATGGGTTGGCTGGTGGCAGCAGGTCACCATGGAGGGGCTGCTGCATGCTGAGAGCAGGAGCTCTGGGTTCATGGGCAGTTGGTTGTGGCTTCTGTGCAAACAGAAGGTTTCTGCTCACATGTCAGCTGGGCTAAATGGGCCACTTAGGTCAGCAGGCCAGGCCATGCCTGCCCAGCACACACTCCTGTGGATTCCCCGCTCAGGGCCATGCCGCCTCTTGGCCCGAGGAGTGTGAGCGCCAGCCACCTGGCAGACCTTGCATGGGCTAGGGACCTCGAGCATGGTCCAGGATGGGTCCCTTGTTCAGGCCTGGCCTTCCACTGCTGCTGCTGCAGTGGAAGCACAAGTCAGGGGTTTGTTATGACCCAACATAACAACACGGCATATCACCTTGGGGACAAATGTCTGTCTGCGAGGAGTGATGCATTTTCCCTCCATGCTGCTTGTCCCCTCTGTCCCTTCCTTTGCCCCATCCTGCTGAGCCAGGAGCGCAGCAAATGCCTCTGCAGCAGCTTGGTGCATTTTTTCGGGGGCTGGTGGACTACTCCCCCTGCGCTGCCCGCTGTGTAAGTGTTTTATTGTTTGCCTGTTGAGGTGTGAATGAAGTAATGGGCTTTCTCAGTCACTTCATCCGTCTCCAGCTGACAGCTTTGCTTAGACACATTGTGCTGTGCTGTATAAACCCTGTCACCTTGCCATCTCCAAACAGACAACTTCCTCTGGGAAACTGTAATCAGGCCCTCCTGAGCACTCAGCTAGCACTGTCCACGGCTCGTAAATCACAGCAACTTTCCTGGAAAATCGTGAGAGGAGACAGACTGACCGACATGCACACACCCAGCCGTAGGGTCCCATGGCTCTGGAGCAGGCACCACGGGCAGCAGGGCTTTCCGGGAAGGAGGGAAGCTTTGGCTGCTGAAGTGAGCATGCCTGGATGGGGCACGAGGACCTCAGCAAGGTGAAGAAATATCTCTCTTGACCCCAGCACTGCACGAGACCCTGCATCAATTGGCACTGTCATAGCATCTCTGATGTGCCTGAAGTTGGAAGTGCCCCTTTTGGGAGCCAGGGCTGATCCACTGGCTGTGGGGATGCTTGATGGGGGTCACTGCATAAACCTCTCAGTGCCAGAAGAACAACGCATGGGGCTTTTCTCCATCTACCTGGGTTTAAACAGTGTACCAAGAGGACAGACGGCTGCTCCCGTTAGCAACCCATGCTTCTCCCTCAGTTATTTTGGGAATTATGCTCAGCTGGATTCAGCTGGGAGCTGGTGGGGGGTGACCTGGTCACTGTCATGAGTTGCCACCACCAGTCCTGGAGTTGCATAGGCATGGATGTACCCTGTGGGATTGGCTGTCCTGATCGGCTGGGGCGGTGGAGAGGTGGTTCATGGTTTTGCCCTGCCAAGTGCTCACTTGTCCAGGGACACTTCAGCTGGAAAAAAGCATCATGCTCTTCTGTCTCATTTTTATCCTCTGGTTTGGGAATTTCAGGCACATGGGAACAGAATCAGGATGGGAATGACTGTTTCAGCATGGCTGGAGAAGGTCTGTCCTCCTACTGAAGGGACGAGACTCCCACTTCCTGACTGACTTCCGTTGCCATCAGTTTTGGACAACAACAAGGCTCTGTGGACCAAAGGCCTCATTTCATATCCCCTTTTCCCTGTGCTCCATCACCAGGCTGTCAAGTCATCCTTTGCCTGAGTCCAAACTTCTGGCAAAGGCTCTGAGATCCACAAGAGAGACCAGCAAGCTGCCTATTTTGTAGAAGATGAAGGCAAGTTGCTGGTCCAGCACAGTTGGTGAGGAGGCACAGATCTGGCCTGTAATGATGGAGCATTAAATACCAGCAAACAGGAAAGGAGACAGGCCCAAGCAGAGTTGGGAGTCTCTATGAAATACAAAAGGACTTTGTCTCTCTTCAGAGCCTGCAGCAGCAGGCTGAGGTTGAGCTGGAGCACAGTGCATTAGCCCGGGATTAGAAGGCTAATGATCACCCGCCAGTGCTGTCATCCCTCAGTGTGACAGATGCTCACAGATTTTGCTGGCACGGTCCTGGAGGATGGACCGGTGTGTGTGTGGGGAGAAGCAGTGAGCCTGGGCCCCAAATTCCCAGCCCAATTCAGGAAACCATCAGCATGATATGCAGCCCTAATTAGGCGAATAAACTTAGTAAAGAATTCAAACATAAATTTGCTCTTGCTGATTTCAGGCTTCGCACACGTTCACTGAGTGGATGGGTTCCCCCAGGACCCTGGACTGAGATCTGCACTGTCTCTGATTTATAAGGTCCTCTTGGACATACTAAATATAGTATTAAGTGTAATAAATGCAGATCACGTTCTTAAATATTCTGTGATTTATGCCCAGGCTCCTTCCCCTGAGAGCTGGGCTCATAAATCCTCTGTGCAGATCTGTAGTGGGGGGCACTTTCCTCAGACGGGTTGGAGAGTTAATAAGCAGGAAGGGACCAGCAAGCATGAAAGGGAGCAGAGGAGAAAAGCCAAGATAGTGAGGGTCAGAGAGAAAGAGGAGGGAGCTGTGGCCAAGGAGGGAGGGTTCCCATTGCCCTTTGTTTTGGTGTATGTGGCACCCTCTGTTGGACAGCAAAATGCTTCTGCTGGGAAAGGGGCTGTGGATGGCTCCTCCATACCAGGCGATACGGCTCTAAAGGAGTCTGTGGAACAGCCCCAAAGCTCTGGGCACTTTTCTATGGGTAGGATAATGTGACTCTGGTTTGCCGGTTTGCTTGGCTGAGCATCCTCCTTTGCTGGCTTAAAATAGTCATATCCTACTGGCATGGGCTGCTCTTTGCCTCCCTTCTCCATGCAGCACTCACCATGAAGATTAAACAGGGTAAGTGCTGACACGAAGGCTGGAGGATGTGCTGTGAAGCCCTGGAACCCAGCTGGAGGGAATGGGAAGTGGCTTACTTACATCCAGCAGTGCACAGCCTGGGAATGGATGTCTCTGGGGATGCCCAGGGCAGGTCTCTGCCCTTCCCCTGGGGACCACAGTGAGACCCGCAGACCACCATGTCCTCTGCTAGATGGGGCAGCTCTCAGAGCCTTGCAGTGGCATATAACCCCACCACAGCCTGGAGACTAAGGTTGCTGCTGGCAAGGGCTGAGGGGTGTGGAACAACAAGGAAAGATGCTGTCCCTGTAGGGCTGTGGCAGGGGCTTTTCTCAGCTGAGCTGTCTTCTTAGTGTGGCCAGCAGGACCAGGGAAGTAATTCTTCCCCTGTATTTGGCACTGGTAAGGCTGCACCTTGAGTAATGTGTCCAGTTCTGGGCCCCTCAGTTTAGGAAGGACATTGAGATGTTTGAATGTGTCCAGAGGAGGGCAACAAGGTGGGTGAAGGGCAAGGAACACAAGCCTTATGAAGAACAGCTGAGGTAGCCAGGGTTGTTTAGCCTAGAGAAAAAGAGGCTCAGGGGAGGCCTTATCACTCTCTACAACTACCTGAAAGGTGGTTGTAGCTGGGTGAGGGTTGGTCTCTTCTCCCAGGCAACCATTGACAGAACAAGAGGACACAGTCTTAAGCTGCACCAGGGGAAGTTTAGGTTAGACACCAGAAAAACATTCTTCACTGAAAGAATGATTGGGAAATGGAATCGTCTGCCCAGGGAGGTGGTGGAGTCACCATCCCCGGACATGTTTAAAAAAAAGACTGGACGTAGCACTTAATGCCATGTTTTAGTTGATGAAGAGGTGTTAGGTTAGGTCATAGGTTGGACTTGATTATATCAAAGGTCTTTTCCAACCTAGTTCATTCTGTGATTCTGTGATTCTTCAAACTTGTGTCTGCTGATGCAGTCCTTCTTCAATGTTCTCTCTCCCCTTCCAACCCTAGCCATCTCTTTTTTTCATCCTAGGTGTGATTCCCTCCCTTTTGTTCCTCATACTCTTCTGGCAAGGTCCAGACTTCTGCACACCAGCCCATCACAGACCTTCACTCTCCTCCCTACCAACCACTGACCTTCTCTTCCCACCCTTTCTCCAGTGTCCATTCTCTATCCCCATCACTGAGCACACCAGCTCATCACCCTGGCCTCTTCTTCCCACAGGACCACCCTCTTCAAAGCTGTTGCTGCAGCTCAAGCACTGTCTTGGCAGTGGGGGGACCAGCAGCTAAAATTGTGTGTCCCACACATGCTCCCCAGGCCCCCCTTGCAGTTATTTCTCATTCCACCCCATGAGGAAGCAGCCCAGGATGAGGTGTACTATCTGAGGGGAAAGCAATGGTGCAGGATGGGAAGGCTTGCAAGTTCAGAAAAGGAACCTGTGGGCCAAATAGGAAGGGGACCTGTTTGAAAGAGCCTTATACAGGGAGGAGAAAGTGGGGGAAAAAATGGAAGAAGTGAAAAAATTAAAGCTGTGGATTGACATCAGTGTGCCCTGTGGAGAAAGGTTCATTTGTGATCGCTGACCGTGCTTCCCCAGGAGGACAAGAGGGTGATTTATCTGCAGGAACAAGGGATGGGTCAGGCAGGCAGAGATGGGAAAGACAGATTTGGTCAGAGAAAATGGTACAGCCAGCCCTGGACACAACAAGGGAGGCTGTTGTGGGAGAGAGGAGTCAGCAGTCCCTTTTTTGGGGGATGATTGTCCCAGTTTGTCTCCTTGGCACACAGAAGGATAATCCCGGGGTGCAGCTTTATCACTACTCACCCAGGGCTGAGGCAGAAGGGCTCGAGTGGGGCATGAGGCTAGTGCTGTAATGACCCTGCTCTGCGCTGAGGATTTCCAGTAAAAATCCATCATGATTAACACATTGAATTTGTCACAGCCTAGACTTTCATGACAAAAAACATGACTTTTTGGGTTTTCTCACAACAAGTCATGTTCTTTGTAATCTAATAAGCACTGCTCCCCCGCAGTCCTTTACAAACTCAGCTCTGTTTGGTTCCTGGGTCGTCACAGATGGGAAAATGACCAGAGCTGTGAAACACTTTCATGCCATTTGTCAAGTTTTATTAAATGGCTTGGAATATTTTTATTACCAAACAAGGATTTCTCAGTGGGGTTTGGGAAAGCTGCATGGGCTCTGCTCCATCTCCAGAGCTTTTGTGTGTTTTTTGTGACTCTGTTCCCCTATATTGCCCCCATGAACAGGCAACCTTAATGAGAAACTGAGATTTCTCAGTAGCCTTGTGTCAAGCAGGGGAAACCTAGAGAGCAGTTGTATTCAGTTGCTTGAGGCATTTCAGTGCAAAAATGTGGGCTGAAAATGGCAGCAAAGAGGCAGTGAGGTACAAAAACTGTTAAACCATTCTTCTTTTACTGGAAAGAAAAACAGTGCACAAAAATTTGTCCCCATTGGTATCTGCTGTAAGAAGCTCCCACAGGTGAGGATGGGACATGCATGTCACATAACTAGCATGACACCTCTGTGCTCCATCCCTGGCCATCCCTTCCCCGTGCCATGTAATTTCATGCCATGCCATGCCATCCTGCCCTATCTTATCCCATCACCTGCTTCTCAGTGTTGGCCTCCTCATTCCCTGCTTGCAATTAGTTTCTAAGGTCAGTGCAGGGACTCTTGCATGGAGAATGCATCCTGTCCAGTCAAAAAGTCTCTTGGTCTAAATTTTTACAATGAAAATTGAGAAAGAGGGTTATAAAAAAGAGGGAGAGAGACTTTTTACATGAGCAGACAGGGATAGGACAAGGGTGAACAGTTTTAAACTAACAGAGGAGAGATTTAGATTAGATGAAGAACTGAATGAAGAAATTCTTCCCTGTGCCCTGGCACAAGGTGCCCAGAGAAGCTGTGGCTGCCCCATCCCTGTAAGTGTCCAAGGCCCGGTTGGACAGGGCTTGGAGCAACCTGGTTTAGTGGAAGGTGTCCCCACCATGGCAGAGGGTGGGAATGGGATGAACTTTAAGGTCCTTTTGATACAAACCACTCTGTGACTCTGAAGAATGTGAAATCCTGGCAGCTGATGTGAACTGTACACTAACAAGCTGGTCTCAGTACATTATCTATGTGGCCAGAGGGTATTTATGACCCATGTCACAGAAAGCCTGTGTACAGTTTAGCTATTTATTGAAGAAATTTCAGGGATTTGGCAAAGAATGATCAGGATACAGGTTTGGAAAGTCCTCCCGCCATGAGGCTTTGTCATGAGAGATGGGGAGTCCCCACTATAGGAAACTGCTGCAGGAGAGTTTGCCTGGGAGACAAAAATATCTTGATTGTTTTGATCAGACTTTAATTATCAGGCAGGAAGATGGGGCTTATCCTGGGGCAGACAATCCACTCCTGTTAGGCTCGGCAAGGCACAGCCAGACCCCCAGATGACCTGGATGTCTGGAGGACTCTGCAGAACCTCTGTGTTTCTGTGTCCTAGGCAGTGATGATCTGGGCAGAATTTAATGCTAAAAGTTTGTTTTTCTGTCTCAGGGGAATTTTCTTCCTGTGATGACAGGAAGGCTGGACTGGTACCAGCCCAAGCAGACTGTGGGGAGGAAGGTGCAACCTGCACTGGAGTGCAGACAAGCAACCACCAGAGGGTCTGAGGGCAGTCCCGGAGAGGTGCCCCTGCACATGTGGTATCAAACACAGAGCCCTGCTCAGTGCCTAAGCCTTAGGGCAGTGCTTTGCCCCATACATTTTGTCATGCTGAGTTCTCCAGTACCTTGAAGGCTGAGGACTCTGTAAGATTAACTCTAAAATCAATAGCCAGTAACCCTGGTCCAATAATCCAGGGTCTGCACCATGATGTCTCCTGAGTCTCAAGGGCCAGGATTGTGCTTTGGATGAAACAATGCTGTGCATAGCACTGATGAAAATGAGCTGGCTGCTGGAACTCTGCTCATTGGATGCTGAACATGTGCTGTGGGTTATGTGATGGGATTATTTATCCAGAAACATTTTCTTCTGTGCAAGGCTCAAAGCTATCATCACCGTGCAGTGTGTACTCCCCAGCTCAGCAAAAAGCAACACATCCTCCAGGCTAACCTGTTAGTAAGGATGAAATATTTGAATTTTATGGAAGTCTCTGTAGGGAGACAGTTTGTGGGACCAAATTCAGTATGATATTGAGGTCTGCAGGCTAGTTTGCTCAGGAGGAGAAACCAGTAAGGTAAATCTAGCTAATCTCCTAGTGCAATGCAGTTTTTCATCTCACAGATGTCACTCTCCCATCACAGGCGTATAGAAAGGACCCCAGCAAACCTAGGGAATGGGCTGCTTCCAGGAATAGTTGCAGGTAGATGGATGGGGAAAGAAATTATTAAATCCTATTTTAGGGGTTTTGTCCAGAGTTTTTGCTTGTTTCCCAGGTTCAGACTGATGCTGGGAACATGACCCAGCTGTGGAGTTCAGGGAGTCACAGACCTGGGACACCAAATCCCCCTGGAGCCATGTCCAGTCTCCCTTCCTGCTGCCTGCAGCAGTGATGGATCTCCAAGGGGTCAGTGAATTGTACTGAGTCCAAGCACCTTCTATTTATGTCTTTGCCTTAGATACTGCATCTTCCTGAGCTGAGGATTGCCTAGTTCTGCCCCAACAAACCTCCTTGTATTTCTGTAGAGGCTTGCATTTCTGTAGAGGCTTGCTGCATATTTTCATTTTGCAAATTAACATTATTTCTTCCTGTCCTTAGTACTGAGCACATTCAGCTATTTGAAACTTCTCCTGTACCATTTGGTGTTGGCAGTGCATCAGGTTCTCTTCGCTTTATCTTATCAGGATAGTAACTTCTCTCTGCTGTAATACAATATGTCCATACATATATTTCAGTGTGTTCAACTTGCCTGTTTCCCTTCTCACCAATTTAATTTGCTTTTAACCTTATGGGTACTTTCAGGGCTGCTGGTCAAATGACTTGGGCCCTTCTGTTGTCTTTTATGGTAAGACAGAGCAATACATGTCCAGGTTTCCCTAACAGAAACCTGAGGATATTGGACGTGCTTCACTACCATGGTAGTAGTGATGATTTTTCATTATCTGCCCCATTGTTCCCCTTCACTTGGAAAATGATCCTGAAATGTACAGTTACACCAAGCATTGTCCTGACTCACTCCACGGATGTCCTGAGAGCCGTTCAGGTTCTCAGGAGCCTGACACTGGTTTGGTGCATCCAGCACCATCCATGCCCCGCTGCCATAGGACACACTGTCACATACCCTGTTGCCGTGTAAGTTCTTGGGTTTTTAACTTTTTTCTTTTTATAAACTCCTGTTTCACATTTAGTAGTAGCACTGGAAAACACAGATATTTCTGTAGGATGAGAACATTGCCATCTGGTTTCGGAAGGCAGGTATATCTTCTTGGGCACGATGCTGATAGCATCCTTAGATTAAAGGGGCTGCATGCAAGATAAAGCAGAAACATCCTGGGCTGGTAGAGTAATGCCTGGGGGAAATGTTCTACTGTAAATCCAGGATCTCAACAGGTTGGTGGAAGGGGACTCAGGGTCTCCAGACCAGCCTCCCACCAGCAGCAGGACTGTCTCCAGCACTGGCTTGGCAGGGCCATGGCTTTGCCTAGATGACCCCTGGAAAATCCCATCCTGCCCCTCTCTGGGTGCCTGTCCCAGAGTTTCTCAATGCCCTGCCTGGACCTACTGGAGCCACTGCCCCAGTATGGAGCCACTGCCCTGATACCATCAGTTTGGCTCTGTGCTCCTGCCCCAGGAGTGGCTGCTGCATGTCATGGCAGGGTGAGGTCGTTGTGCCCAGACTGCCATCCAGTGCCTGGGCTGGGCAGAGCTCAGAGGAGACTCCAGAGCCAAGACAACCAGGCACCAGCCCTCATATATCCCTGTGGCAGGCTCCCCACAGCTGCCACTTGTGTGAGCAGAAGTGATTTATGTTGACTTTTCATTTTGTTGTTTAGGAAATCAGGAACTTGGAAATCAGCATGGTTTCTTGTGTGAGCCTTACTAACGGCTGAGGTTATCACAACAGCTATAAATCCCCCTCCATTCTGGATGGGAAATTTCATTATTTCTCCTCTCTCCTCCCTTCCCTGGGCCATGAGACCTGGCAGAGCCATGGAAGAGAGGAGTTGATTCAATCCAGCTCTGGCTAAAAGTGATCAACCATGAATCATCATCTGCTGGAGACCCTTTCCTTCACTGAGCCTTGACTCCCAGGGAAGCTGTTCTGGCTGGACTGTGAGCAGGAACTGCTTCCAAGGCCGGAGTATAGAGTGAGGTAAGACACCTCCTGCCCTGACAAGGCTGGTCACCATGTAATACAGGTGGTAGGAATTATGCTCATCTGCTTGTTTTGTCCCCTGCTGCTTCTCTCTGAGGACACAAAATTACCAAGACAGAGTGTGGACAATAATGCTGGGATACCATCATGAACAGACCTTCTAGGACTGGAAGAGGCTGTGAAAGGCCTTCAGCCAGTTCAGACATGACTAAAAGCACTCATCAAAAAAGACAGACCCAAAAGGAATTCCTCTCCTCTCTCCTACTGCCTTCCCATCTTACTCTGCCCCTGGGAGGGAAGTGTTTCCTCAGCACCCTGCCCCATAGGTCCCACTCCTCTACTGCCTGCACCCCGCCTCCTGCACCCCCTGAGCCCTAGTGTTGTCTTAAAGGGATCTTCCAGGGCCTTGCAATTGACATGTGAGGACATCTTCCTCCTTGTCAGCAGCCCAAAGAAGCCAGATGGTTTGTGACCTTCCCTTGCGCTTGGAACACTAGACAAGCTGTGGGTGTCTGTGTGAGGCCACCTGAGCTGGTACATATTGTACGAATTGCTGCTAAGATAAGAACTGCTGCACTGCAGCACATCAGTGAGTCCCACAGCATCTTGTTTGAGTTACTCCCTGACACCTCATTTTGGGTAACAGAAGAGGGTGAGGTGGAGAATACTGAGTTGTGTGGGTATCCCCATCCCAACATCTCCTCCTTGCCTGCTTGCCCCACCAAACCACCCTCTCTCCCTCCTGGTGTCCCTGGTGCACTCCACTGCTATTGCCCTCCAGCCTGTCTGCCCCTCTGCTCCCCCATATCCCATGGGGTGGGGCAGGACAGGACTGCAGGAGAGGGCGCAGCTCAGGAGGAGGGCACCCTGCTGGCTCTGTGATGGCTTTATAATGTATTCCAGATTCCACCCATTCCCATCCCTGCTGTGTCCTGTTATTTCCCTGGTTATATTTGATTGCTGCTGAACACAGATCTTCGTGCGCATATTTCTGTCAGTAGTTCAGTCATTTCATTCTTATGTTCCTACACAAGTCTTGGATGCCTCATCGGTGCTCAGTGACTTACTGCTCTTCAGTATGTCAATTTATTCCAGCATCTTCTTCTGATACCCCCATTTCTCATTTTAAATTCTGAAATGAGCTGATCCAGAGTAGCTTTCTACCCCCACCCTCCATGGGCCTGAACAATCCAAAGAAACCCCTCAGCTTCCCATTCCTACTTTTTGCCATCACCCCCTGTTTCTCTCCCAGGATTCCACCTACTTGCAAACATCAGATTTTATGTATTCTTACATCTTTTCATTGCTTATTTTTGTACTTTTTATTTTATAACATTTTTTGCCATTTGCTCTGATGAAATCCCATCCTAATTTCCTTGTTAGGTAATCCCTGGCATGCTTTATATTGTCTCTATTGCCTGTATTGAGGCTGGATTTCCTTCTTCTGAAGTGCCCCGTTCAGCTCAAATATGCAATGAAACCCTGTCATTTCAGCGAATGTTGTTGATTTTCTTTCCTACATGGGCCTTTCTGCTTTTTCTCTTAAGTTGTGCAGCCTTCAGAGCCTCATTGATGGGCACATCCACAACTTCCATATCAAAGCTACGGCCTGAAATGAATTTGCCTTTAGGGCCCTTTAAATGAACTCTCCTGTCATTTATTTATTTTGAAGTAAGTTCCCACTTTCTAACACTGAGCAGCCTCCAGCAGTTTTGGAGGCAGCATTTTCCCCAGTGACTCCAGCTAATAGCGTGGTGATCACTGGAAGTTAATGGCTCATCCCTGGCAGCTTCTTGAGGTAAAATCTCCATGCGACTTTGAGGCAGAAATGACAAAATATCTGTTAAAAAAACCCAAATAAACAACCCAGGCACTAGCCATAACTGTGTGTGTTGCTGTCTGGTTCATTTCAGTCATTTCTGCCTGAACTAGAACCCAAATCCTTCGTACAGCAGTTGCAGTTATTGTGGGGGAAATGTCAATTTGAATAACAGACATTACAGTCAGTTTTGAGGTACACAGAAGCTTACTTCAGAAATCAAAGCTGTTTTGTCAGATGGGTTGTGGATTCCTTGCCTCCAAAATAGACATGAAAATGAGGCTTGAAGCAGCAGACATTCCCCCAAATACTGCAGATTCTCCAACTTTTCAAACCAGAGTAAACTTGAAAGCACAGGGCTGAAATGTGTGTCTTAAAAGCATCCCTTGCAAAAGTATCCCGTATGTGCTGTGGTGAGAAACTATTTCCTAAAGCATGTCTCTCTGGGCTGTCCCCTCGGGCTGCCTGGATGCTGCAGGCCTTCTGCTAAGGACTTGCAGGCACATTGCACCTCTGACGCATCCCGAGCTCGGGTGTAGCCTGGGCTGGCATGTTCGGAGTGCCGCATCCTGCCCGAGATGCACCGACCAGGACGTGCCTCCCAAAACAGCACGGCAACTTCTTCCCCTTGAGGGTTCTGCACACCCGCTCATCTATAAACAACTTCATCCCTGTGTCCCCACCGAGGGGACACTGCTCCTGCTGCCCTCAGCCCACAAATAGCCCTTGATCAGGGCGGGCAGGCTATGGGCTTCATCGCGGACCCACCAAGCCCGGCGCAGGCAGCTCCCTGCCAGCTCCAGCCTGGAGCCAGCATTCCTCAGCCGGCAAGCCTCTCGCCCGATGAAAAGCCCCAATTCAGCTCCTGCGCGGCGAGTACCTGACACCTTCCCCAGCACAAAGAGGGCTTTCTGCCTTGCGCCCCGGCCGCGGCTGGGGAGGCGGTGGCATAGCAGCTGCCTCTCGCCCAGAGGGGTCACCGAGCCACATCCTGCACACACCCTGAACAAAACCCACTTGTCTTGGAGGGCGGAGGAGAACATAGCTCTGGGCAGGTGGCTGCCAGCCGGGCTCGTGGCTCCAGGTCTGCAAAACTTCTGGATGGGATGGTTCTCTCAAGTCTGCCTTCTTGCTCAGGTCAGTGTGAGGGTGAGGCTTGAACTGTGAAGGTTTTAGGACCAGCTCTGCATCTGGGCTCCTGTCTCTGAGCTGCTGACCTGGCCAGGCCCCCTGGGGTGACTGGTGTTCCCCTATCTTTGTGTTCCTCCATAGCAAGCCCTGGGCTGGGATGGAGCAGATGGTCACATCAAGACTGACTTGTGGGTCAGACAGGTTGGACTGGGAGGTGAGTAGTAATCTCAGCACTGAAATGGGGTTTTTGAGGGATGAAGGATAACTCATTTTGGGAGGTATCCACTGAGGAAGCACTGGAGAAGCTATTAGTCTTCATACTATCTTTGCTCTTTCCGTCCCCAGGAGAGACCAAGTTGGAAGTGGTCCACAAAAGTTCCCTCACCCAGCAGTGCCTGAATGCAGGCACAGTGTATGCCACAGACCCCACAGGATGCAAATTACTCAGCTCAGAGACCCTACAACACTTCTGCTTTTCAGCCAGGGACTGTCAAAAGCGATGTGCACAATCCAGCCCAGAGGAGAGGACTTCCATGGAGAGGAGGAGAGGATTTTCCATATCAGGGCTTCCATGCCTCAGCTGAGAGCCAAAGCCTCCGGACTGCAGCCAGGGCCTCCCTGCCCAATCCCTGCCTGTGCCTTGGAGACTGCCTTGCTCATCAACAGTCTCTGGTCCAATGGTCCCAGTGTGGGATATTGGGAAGCTGCCCTGGCCCGCTCCCCAGCTTCCCTGTCCACCACAGGGGTATTCCAGCCTCGCAAATCCATCTCTTGACCCAGACACCTAAACCCAGACTGTGCAGTGCAGAGCATTACAGCAAACCCCCTCCTTGACTCTGATCCTGTGAAACCTAGTGTGCATGTTGGCTTCAGCTGGCTTCACAGAATCATGGAATCATTCAGGCTGGAAAAGCCCTGCAAGATCACCAATTCCAACCATTAACCCAGCACTGCCAGGTCCACTGCTAAACCATGTCCCAAAATGCCACATCCACATGTTTTTCGAGCACTTTCAGGGGTAGTAACTCTACAGTTGCCCTGGGCAACCTCTTCCAATTCCTGACAACCCTTTCTGTGAGGTTCAGGCTTCTCAGTCATCCTGCTGGAAAAGCACAAGGACAAGTCATAGTCCCCATATCTGGTGTCCCACAAGCCCCTGGTGGTGCCCAAAGAGGCTCAGCCTATTACAGGAGACCAAGTTGATGCTGGAAGCATTTGCATTCCTTCTGAATGCAAGCCAGATGTGACATGAAACATCACATGTCAGGCAGATTGGCCCAAAACCACAACCAAGATTGCTCTCAGCAAGATGTGCAAACCCTTCTCTATCTCCCTTAATCATCATTCTGCCTTTTATTGCTCTCATAAACTCTCTTGCAGAGAAAACATGTGGCTTAAGAAAACCCAGATCCATTCTAGGTTAAGGGGAAGTGAGAAATCACTGTGAGTGTCTAATGAAGGGATGAAGTCCCCAGTAGGTACCATGGGAGATCTTTCCCAGAGGTGTGCAGATGTTGCACAGGTGTGTCTGCAGATACCCTGGCACAATTCACACAGCTCATGGCCACATGGATCCCCAACAGCAGTGTGCAAGCTGCTGAGTGGGTGCAGTCCTTTCCAAACAGAACGGAAGAGCCTTGCTCCATCTGGACACGACAGCTGGGAAGAGCAAAATAAATCAGGCTCCAAAGACTTCCCTGCTTGTCTGCTGAATGTGCTTAGAGCTCCAGGCTCCAAGCTCTAAGCAGGGATTGCATCAGGGGCTTTACAGGGGCTGCAGGAACTTATGATGCTCAGGGAAAGCTGGTGAGTAGTGCAGGAATGGCTGTGGGAATGGACAGCACTGCAGCAGCCACAGCCTAGGGCAGGTCCCTTCATCACCAATGCAGCCCAGTTGCTCTGGAGACTTCATCCAGGCATTCCCTGGATGCATTCAGGACGATTGGAGGATATACTTGGCTATGTTGAAGACTGAAGAAATTCTTCTCTGTGAGGGTGATGAAACCCTGGCCCAGGTTGCCCAGAGAGGTTGTGGATTCCCCATCCCTGGAAGTGTCCAAGGCCAGGTTGGACAGGGCTTGAAGCAACATGGGATAGTGGAAGGTGTCCCTGCCCATGGCAGGGTGTGGGATGGGATGGGCTTTGAGGCTCCTTCCAGCCCAAATATTTCTGATTCTGAGACTCTCTGTTACTGTTGCTCTCAGTGGAATGTGCTTGGAGGTGGCAGCAGACATCTCTCCACCTCCTTCTTCCAGCATCTCCCCCTCAACCCTTCCTTTCTCTCTCCTATTTGGAGCTCCCCCATAAGCAGCCTTGGCAGAGATGCTATAAACAGGATATGGGCTCTCTGAAAATCTGCAAGCAGGAGTGGCTGAAGGTATTTAATAGTATCTCTGCAGTAAACAGAGATAAAGGGGGATCAGCTGTATGGAGCAGGGAGAAAGTATCAGATGGAATTGCTCTGCCATGGCGACTATTTACTGAAACAGGAAACAAATATTTTTTTGGCTTTTGCCAAAGAAAGATTTCTTTAAAAATGTGTTAATATTAGGAATAAAAATGCATCTTTTAGACATGTTAAGTGGCCACATTCACTGGAGTTTTATTTACTATATAAAGGTTAACATTGGTCTGTTTATCCTACAGAGGAGATTTCCAGAAAATTACAAGAAGGGTCATGTAACAGTCAGCTCCTGCTTGCCTGAGCTTATTTGCCAGAGCCAAATCCCTGGAGCCTGAGGAGTTGGAGCAGATATTCAGAAGGACTCTGAGAACGGGAGAAAAGAAATAACTGAGCTTTAAGTTTTTCTTGAGTTCACTCACCGGGAGGGTGGGGGCTGGGCTCATCCTTGTGCCGGTGTGGGGGGCGAGAGACAGAGGAGCTACATCGGTTTCCCCCGAGCTGTGCGAGGGAGCGGCCAGTTGGAGGGAGGCTGAGGAAAATCCATCGATGGTGCAAGCAAGCTGCTTTCCTGCTAACTCCAAAGAGCCATTTTAAAGCCTGGATCAGGAGGTTTGATCCTCTGGCCAACACTTCTTATATAATTTTACTATGATTACTCTGCTTGACAAATGGTGGTGCTCCAGAGAAACATCCAGCCCCTGTCCTTCATCCAGTAAGGACATCCTGGGACCTGTGCTGAGGGAACACAGTCATTTAAATTTCTCTCACAGCCATGCTGTCCCCTTTTTGAGGGGTGAGACTGCCTTCCACCTTGCCCTGTCCCCCTGTGATCTGGCAGTCCCCTGCCCTGGATGGGCTTGACAAGGTTGTCCCATCTCCTCCTGCTGCCAGTTTTGGGACTTGCTTCTTCCTGCAGCTTTCCACACTGCTGCAAGGGAAGCTTATCATCAAAACAATTGTGAAAGTCCTGGAAAATCATTCTGTGTTAAAAAATACATCAAAAAATAGGTTCATTATTAATAGCCCTGCTGTCAGCACCATGAAATCCCGACTGAGCAGTGAGGCAAGGATTTTCTTCAATGAAGCAGTGCTGGTGCAATCCAGTAGTGTTGCTATCTGGAAGAGAAGCTTGAGCCAAATTATTAGCCCTAATACAGAAAAATCAAGGCAAATATCAAAGACCTAAGATACCCAGGAGGTTGGATTAGGTAATTTACTATTTTTCTCATGATTTGCACAGTCTTACTAGCTGGAATCAGCATGACCTTACGAGGGTCCTGACAGAATCTGGCCGCCGTCCGGAGGTCTTGGCTTTCAGCTATGGGATGGCAGCCCCAGGATCCAGTCCTGGTAAGTGTCTATTTAACACCTGGGGACACCTTGGTCACTGGCTGGCATGGACATTACTCAGTGTTTGGCACCCTAAAGGTGCAATGTGACCTGCTGCCTGTTCATGGCATGAAAAGGCACCTTGGGCTCAACTCACTGGGTCCTGGCAGCACTTCCGCTGCACAGGTGTAAAGCCTGGCATCACCAGAATGGGTGGGGGTGGCCACAGCATGGAGGGGCAGGATGGCCAAAGCAAGCCAACACCTACTTGTCCAGATATGGGCCAGGCTTTGCACCTGCCACCATGTGTGGTACTGTCTGGCTTCAGGCTTCACCATGGGCTCTCGTGGAGGGGAGCAGTTAATTTCTCCCTGCTGTATTTCACTATCTACCCATGCTGGCGAGGTGTAGGAGCTGATAGACATTAAAATATCACAAATACACTTTCAGCTCCAAAACTGAAGGCTGAAGGCAGCCAAGAGCCACTCCTCAAGGATGCACAGCAGAACGTCTCAGCAGTGTTAGCCGTAGCTGCTGCCAGAGGCATCAGCTGTTGTAAGAGGGAAAATCCAAATCAGATATAATGAACCAATTGGAGATACCTGGGCATAGTAAGACTGGAGACTACTATTCTCTGAACACTACGAGCATCCCAGCATCAGCCTGAAAGGGATTGTCCCTCTCAGATGAACCTTTCCAGGACCAGTCCTCTTCAAGGGTCCACCTTCTTGCCTTCATTGCCTGGTGAATAATGAGAGATGTCCCCAGGACCTCACTTTGTCAGAGACGTATGAACAGCTTTCAATGACCTTCATGGATCTGTTTCCCATGCTCAATGAGCAGGAAAGCTGAGCTGTGTCCTCTCCCAGAGAGTCACTGTAAGTGGAGAGGCTATGAACAAATCGTCCAGCATGCCAGATTTCCTCTCCACCTTGTAGTGGAGGGACAGCCTGCACTGTCAAGCAGGGGGAGAAAAAAATCTACTCAGTTACATCCCAAAACATCAGGTTAAGTGGAGTCTGTACCTACTTTGAGGGATCAGCCCAAAATGCCATTAAAATAGGATGGGTTTTTGCCCTCTTCAGAATAGCAAGCCGAGACTTGCCCCTGCCAAATGCAAATGTTTCCACAGATCTCCTCACATGTTTTCCCATATTCCCACATATTTTCCCATATCTGTGAGAGAGGAAGGTGAAGGAAAAGGTGATTTTATTTCAAACAAAACTGTTTTCAGACACGCAATGTCTCACACCCACCTGGACAGATGTCCAGCATTCAGACTAAAGAGGAAAAGGGATGCCAGCTGGTGAGTCCTCATCTCCTGGGCTCTCAGCTACTGCCCATGCACTGGCTTTGGATACATCTAGGAGCTGAACTGTGTTTTCATGTAGGTTCCATGGACATCACTTTTGCCTCATTTTTTTAAAGACTCCTTTAGACTCCTTTTCCCTGGGCATAGTCTGTCCCTAATTTTATGCTGTTCTTTGTTTCGGGCTGTTCTTTATTTTCCCAGAATGTGGGTCTTGAAAAGCTACTCACGGATGTGCTGCAATCTGAATGGCCTTGGTGCCATCAATGCCTGATACTTTTCCATCCCATTTTGACACTTTTTCCTGGGCTTTGACCCCTCATTTAAACTTTATTTTTCTACTACACCTCTCCACAGATGCTCTCAGACAGGTCTTTTGAAGGAGCTGGCATGGCCTTTGCCCTCTTAGGAACAGTCTTTTCTTCCTTCTCCCCCAGGGAAGTCTTGATCCATATTCCTTTGACTGCTGGGCAAGGTAAAGCAGCCATGGCAAAGAGAGGAATCATTGGTCTTTCAACCACTACCCTTCTCCTGTCCAGCTGGCACAACTCCAGTGGCGTGTCCCCTCTTGCTGGCCATTGCTATCTTCACACCATTGCTGGAAACAGAGGATTAATAAACTGCAGCTCAGAAATGTTGATGAACGTGTGGGTTGGCTGTGTTTAACAGAAGATAATTTGTGGTGAAATCCACAAAACGTCTGGGATTTGTAAATGTTTCATGATGACTTGGCTCTTCTCCAAACACTCCCATCTACTGACAAACATGAGCCATGAATCACTGCACACAGGAAAAACTTCCAAGCCCTTGACTTACTCCTCACCCAGTTCTGCTACACTGACAGCTGAGAGCATTCACTGCCCAGTGGGGAACAGAGATTCAGGGTCAAGGTGAAGGAGATATTTGGCAGCCCCATGGATGCTCTGTACCGGCTTCTGGGCAGAGGAGGTGGGGACATGGCACACTGGCTTTTCTGGTTGGCAGCCCACAGGACTGAGCTGAGACTGTCCCAGCTGATGCCAAGATGTCAAGGGCAGGCACAGCCCAGAGATCCTCTCCTTTCCCAGAGAATGGATTCACCTTCCACTGCTGAAGGTGGGGCCCAGGAGGTTTTTTGCCTGATATCAGCTGGAGTCAGTGATGTCCTTCTGCAGCCTGGGTTATTTGTGGTACTGCAGAGCTCCTTGCAGGCTGCCTGCAGCATTTCCCATTAGTTCTGAGTTTTGGACTCTGAAGTAAGGCTTGAGCAAGCTGGCTTTGCATGAAAAGCCCTCAAGAGCTGTTACCTCAGGGCATCTTTGTCATTTGTCACCCTGCAACCAGCAGGACCTGCGGGCAGGGAGGTGACTCACCCCAGCCAGGCAGTCCAGCTGCAGGGGACTGATCACCTCAGCCCAAGTCATAAAATACTGAACTGTTGATTCATAAACACAGTGGCTGGCAGCAGAACACTGCCACTTGTGGGAAAGGCTTGCGAATTTTGTTTTGCTGCTTCCTACCTCTTTGTCAGTGATAGACTATGAGACTGCACCTGTCTCCCTTTCCTGCAGGAGATGGGCCAGGAGGAGAAAAGGAGAATGGAGCAATGTTTTGGTGGTCAGACATGTGGCTCCAAAGCCTTGCCAATGTCTTGAGAAGAGAGGTTGTGGACTCCTCATTCCTGGAAGTGTTCTAGGCCAGGCTGGACAGGTCTTGGAGTACTCTGGTCTAGTGGAAGGTGTCCCTGCCCATGGCAGGGGGATGGAATGACATGAGCTTTAAAGTACCTTCCAACCAAAACCATTCTCAGATTCTGTGATTGTTTGCACTGGCAATATTTTGCTCTCACATGGCAGAAGTGCCTCCCCTGAAAAGTTTGAAATCTTAGGAAAATGCCTTTGTCTGAGCTGGACTGACACAAACTTCATGAAACCTTTCAAATAAGGAAATACTGAGATGTTTTGTTTTGGAAATATCTGCAGTCCAAACACTTCTCTATTTCTGAAACCAAGCTATTCACAACTTCCTGCAGACCTGGAAACTGCTGCTTCCTGCCCGCTGCTCTGGAAGTGGCTGAGGAGCATGGGAGGTCTGGGACTTGCGGCTGCCTCAGAACTAGGTGGGCAGATGAGCCAGCAGAAATGGGAGAGCTCAGAGGTACCAGCTTACATTCAGTCAAATGTGCACGATGCGTGTTCAGCGATATTGTGTGCTGCCAAAAACCATCCACCAGTGAGCTCCTGGCTTGTCCCACTGCTGGGGAGATTCGTGTCATTTAGCAGACTGCAGCGGAGAGGAGTAGCAGCCAGGATGGGTAAGCAGTGGGCAGTTAGTGTGAAGGCTCAGCATGTGGCTCCCACACTGCAGGACCAGGAATGCTCTTCCCATGCACACCTGGGACCCATGCTTTCAGGGCAGTGCCACACAACCAGAGCAGGGGTACCTTTATATAGGAGGTGATAGTGGCTGTGATGGGATGAGAGTCGGTGGTATGTGTCTTCCCACAAGGAAGGTGACTGGTATATGTGCCCCTCTGACTATAAGTGTCAAGACATTCCCAGTGTTCTCATACAGGTTCTCCTGCAGGGTACCTGCTGAGGGGTGCTCTTGAAGAAGGCCAGGATAAGGACAAGGTTGGAGGACAAACAAGCAAGGAACAATGAAATATTGCAAACACAGAGGCACAGAATGTGTCTGCTGGGAGTGGTTTGTCCAATGCCTCTTGGGTGAGTGTCACCCTTTACAGATAGATATTTTACTTTCTTTTTTCCCTTGGGATTTTTTTGTTTGGTGAACAGCTCCTACCCCCAGGACATGATTCCTGGGGTGGCAAAGGGAAAGATCCTTGCTCCTGCCAGAACTGCAGGGACTCAAACCAAGAGCCATACCTGTCCATATCCTTGTGTTTCAGAGTTCAGTTAAACCAACAGGAACAGTGTAACAATGATGTTGTTGGGCTGCTGGAAGCAAGCAGTTTGTGGTCCCTTCCAAAAAATATCATTGTTCACACTGCATATGGCCAGAGCATCTCTGCAGGTCTTCCCAAGAGATCACCTCTCTCCATGCCCAAGGGTGGGTTTCAGATGAGATTTCACCAATGGCACCAGGCTTCTAGAGAGGTCTTGCTGCACTACAGAGGCCAGTTGATAATTTGGACAGGTTGGTGTGTGAGGTCTCATACCAACAATAGCCCTTGATAGAAAGAAGGTGCTTGTGTGGCATTTCCAACCAGAAGGAGGCCACTAGAAGAGATGGTTTGGGAAACCCCAAAGGGAGCTTGTGGTGTGTGGACAGCAAGTCTCCCTCCCAAACACATGCAGCATGTCTGTGGGGAGTGAGTCTATTTTCTGGGGATTTGCAATGAAGTTTTGCAATTAAATTCAGCATTGGAATTAAAATTCATTTTATTAAGGGGCCTTTAAATATTTCCAGAGCTTGACCTTTTCTGGAGGCTGTTGACTAATTAATGTCTGGTCTGGTGTTCTTCAAACTTTCCACACAGTTCAACTTGTTGCCAGCTGCTTTCAAACACATTTTTCAATAAATTAGTTTATAATTAAGTACAGTTATTAATGACTGTTTTTCCTGCCTTTCCCATTGGGTTTGCAACTTACTTTTCTCCATGTGGCAGAAAATGGCCAAAATTTCACAGGGTGAGTGAAGGAATGTCTAATATGATCCTTGACATGTTGATTTGATGCAGTTCCAACTTTGCAACACAGTGGTGATCACCCAACCGCGTAGGAGAGACCTGGGTAAAAAACAGAGTCAGAATCAGGTCCCTGTGGGCAACCAGAGGGAGGGGGAAGGGAGCTCCCTCACCCTTGGAGGGCCAGTGCATGGGGAAAGGAGTTCATGCAGAGGGTTGGAGGATGGAGAGGAAGAAGGATGGAGAAGAGAAGCTGCGGGCCTGCTGGAATGAGAGGAATCACTCTTGTGCTTAAAATTCAGCACACGAAACTCGGAGCTCTACAAATATCGTGAAGCCCATTCGTGTGAACACTTGTCTCCTGCCCGATCATCTCTCCGCCCAAGAGGGACTACCAGGGAGACCCATGTGTGGAGAGAACAGATGGAGCTGAGAGCAGCCAAAGAGGGAAGCGGCACTCCTACACAGAGCCCAGAAAGGTTTTATATACTCTCTGGTTTCCGGTGTTGCTGAGGTCACTCCTCTTTGTCAGGCACATGGCAGCAAATCCCCCTTTAAGTTCCAGATCCCAGAGGCATTATAATATTAAAAGCCTGTGCTGAAGCGTCTGAGCAAACACATCAGCTGAGCAAAGTGTTTTTCCCCAGCCCCGAGACACAGTTATTCTGGGAACTGGCAGTGCTGAAACACCAAGACGGCAACATCCTCTTGCAAAATCGGCTTCCAGAGGGTCTGCAAGGGTGAGGGGGGCGATGACCAAGTGAGGGAGCCCATCCATGAGGAGGGACAAGGCAGGGACATAGCACCTATTTAATTTCCTGACTGGCCTTCAGCTGAGTCCTGGCAGCTCTGGGCAGCCAAGGCACAGGGGTGGAGGCAGAGAGATGCTGACAAGTTAACACACATGCTCGGCCATGGGGTGCACACATAAACAGTCCTTTGCCAGAGAGCTGGATTTCTCCAGGCCCTTTTTTTCCAGGGTCTCACCCTTTTCCTTTTGCTTTCTCTCAGTGGTCCAAACGCTGTGCGTTCCCAGCGCGGCAGAGGAGCCCTGTGGACTGGCACCACCTTGGCCACAGGGATGAGTGTGGATGCACGCACTGACTCATCCCCATCACTTCTGGCACGTGTCCTCACACTGCATGGCAGGTCTGCAGGCACAGCATGTCCCACACCCAGGGACACCCTCACAAGCCCTGTGTAATGGACCAACATGGACACTGGTGCTGGAGGCATCCCAGTGGCACAGAAGCCCATCTGTGCTCTGCTCCCAGTCACAACAGCTCTGCCCAGGAGGGAACAATGAAAACAAGCTGAGCAGTCACCTGCCTGGAGAAGGGCTGAGGGGCAGATCATCCCCCAGAGCAACCCTCTTCCTCATGCAGCTCAAGCCACAGCTGGACCTGTGCCCATTGTGTTTTTTCAGCAGATGCCCACATAGTCAGGCTGCTGCAGTTTATCAGCATCTACTGCTGCCCTTCAGCAGCTGGGACCTGGTTTGGGCTGTTCTTCAAGGGCTCAGTATCTGATGCCAGCCCTGGAAGCAGCGGCAGGAAGGAATTTGGAAGGAAGTGGGAACAGAGGAGATGGGGAGATGAGCCACCAATGGAGGCGAATCCAGAAAGGTAGGACTTGGCCTTGATCAGGACCCAGGGCAGCCTGTGTCCATGCCCAGAATCAGAGCAAGGCTGGCGTCTCTGAAAGGGTGAACAATAGGCCTGCTTCATCAGCTCAGCCACTAGAAAGGAGGAGCAGAGCCAAAAATCCAGGAGAAAAATGTTATGCAAAATTGTTCATCTGTTACTGATTGGGAGGCTGAGAGCTCAGTGCAAACCACCCAATAAAACTGGCTTGGATGAGAATTTCCTGAATCCCAGATTAAGTGAATAAAGATGTTTCAGGAGTTCAGGGCCGCGGTTGGGTGGTTTGCATACAATTTGCTGTTGGTTTCACTCTTTGTTGCTTAATGAAGAACAGAAGAAGGATCTCCCACCTCATTCAACCAAGGGAAAAAAATTATTTCTTCTAAATTTAAATTAATTTCCTGTTGCAGGCACAGCTCTGTTTATCTGTCCTACACAGAGGCTCATCTTGTAATGTGGCTCATTCTGCTCCCTGCAAGACACTGTTCCCCTCAGGGATGGTGGCTTTCCAGGCTGGTGGCATCGAGGCAGCATGGCAGGATTTTGCATGGCAAGGTTTTTTGTCAGAAGCTAATGGTAAAAAGTGTTTTGAAAGCCAGGTCCAATTCTGAGGAAAAACCTGTGATATGACACACCCTGTGTGGGTCTCTGACTCATTCAGGCCCTTCATCTCCATACTCTTCACTGCCACCAGGATGCTCCTGGTTGTGTCCTTGGAGGAAGCTGCAAGGAGCAGAGCGTGCTCTGGTCACCCGCATGGGCTGAGCAGCACCAGGTGGACAAGGAGCACATGCCATACTGAGCTTGCCAGGCACCGAGGGGATTCCCCACTCTTGCAGCATCTAATGTTGGAGAACTGCTCTACCACGGGGCTTACACAACCCTGAAAACCACTTATTTTAATAAGCCTCTTATTCACAGTGAGGGGAAGGAGCCAGGCTGCGTGCACTGAGACCTTTAGAAAGTTTCATGGCTACATCTCTTGCTCCTAAAGGCATCAACCTATAGATTTACCTATCTTCATTTTTTTTCCATCTTCTACCTTGCAAGGAAATGCCAGAGTCTCTTTACAAACTGAATACCTTTAAGTCACCTGGCACCTGGAGCATTCCTTCATGTGGCATCATGTGCCTTTTTGGGGCTTCAAGCTCTAATTAAGTGTGGAAATGGGATGGAGATCCCTGGAGAAATCAGAGAATAAATTTTAAAGAAGGAAAACTAGATCAGAACAAAATATAAAGACTTCTCATGAGAAACTTGACTCAATGGTCCATCTCTCTAAGCCTCATCTGTAATTTTGTACAAAAAACTCTTCAGAATATTTCCCTTTGCAGAATATCTGGGGAATCTAGCTTCTTAGGAGGAGTCCAAAGGCTCCAAGGACAAAGAAAGCTATTTGCAGCCTTGGGTCTGGAGTCATCACCACCAAAGAGTAAAATGCAGCTTTTCTAGATGGCAACCCAGGGAAAATCTGACTGTAACTGTCAGCAGGAGGGTGATGGGCATGAACACCAAGGAGAGATGTGCTTCCAGAGGGAGGATCAGCAGGAGTAATGGGATGAATGTGAGCAACAGCTTATTTAGGCAGGATATCATGAAACGTTTCCATCTCAGCTATTAGTTTTATTAGGAGAAGTCTCTTGTGGGAAACTGAAAGCTGCATCACTAGACTCACTCCAAGCTCAGCACCTGATAACATGAAGCAGAGAACAGGCGTATGTTGGCGGGGGCAGATGGCCCAGATGACCTAATGGTCTTTTCCATCACTCCAATTACAATTCAGCCTGGGTAGAGGCTCTTCACTTGTCTCTGTCTGACTCAGGGTAATGACAGGCTGGAGAGTAACAACTGAATTTGTTCCAGTGTTATTTTCCAGTGTCTTCATTTGAGGTCTCTTGGGTAGAATATGGGCTGAAGAGTGACCTCAGCTAAGTGACAATATTTCCTAATCTTCTTGCCAGGTTCTCCTCCTCACAGGGCTTGTGTGTGTTGGTGTGGGGGCTGCAGGGTGGCCTGGACCCCAAAGGCCAGGTTCTCGGTCAGGAACTGGCGCTTAGCAAGGGAGTGAAAGAAATACAGTTACAAAAGCCATCCAGAAAAGCTAGAAGAGCCTCTTACCAGCTTTTGCCATCTGAGACACAGCTGCTCCAGAGTAGGTTATTTCCTTCACTTGGCAGTTGCTGGGTTCTTGTGGATGGATGGTGGGAGCAGTGAGAGATGCAGGATGTTTTGGTGCAGTCAAACAAGCCGCAGGAGCTTGAGTGCATCTTTCTGGTGCTTGGGGAAAACACAGCTCTGATGAGATGGTGCCAGGAAAGATCCAGGGATTCATCTTGTCCCCAAAGGGAACCCTCTGGGAGCCTGCTCCTCTGAAAAGAAAATCTTTCTCAGCTCCTGAGACCTCATCTCATGGTCTGAGCTGGTCAGAGGTGTGCAGACTGACACCTCTTTAGCTGATACCCATGTGAGACCCATGCTGGGGTCCTCCTCTCTGCCCTGGGATGAAGGTCTGGGTTTACTCTGGAGTGGGGACCCCACAGCCTGTGATAGTTCCCCATTCCATTATCCTTAACATCTGGGAACAATATTCCTTTTTCTCAGCTGACGTCACTCTCCCCTTCCTTCAAATACTCTTTTTAAACTATTTAATCAGAAATTCACCAGCCTTTGCCCAGGCTGTCCATCAGAGGATACAGGGCACAAGCTGCCCTGTGCTGTTCATGGCTGAGACAAAGCAATTTATGATCTACCAAACAGTTCACACAGCCTCAGCCCACCCCTCTCCTGGCCACGTGCAGAGCCAAGTGGAATGTGCAGGGATACAGTGAAGGGCTCAGACTGGTGGCTCTGTAACCCATCCAGCTTCTCTGCTGAAATCTCACAGGTTGCCTCTGGCTTCACAGGGCTTGGGTTTGACACTGTCCCCTCAGCAATACAGCTCAAACAGGTATAATCCAGCTGACATTTCCATGTTCCTCCCATGGCAAAGTACTTCACTGAAGTTCACCTCTTAACATCAAAGGTATTTCTAAGTGCATTATTAAGAGGCACCAAAACCTCTTAAATACTTTGTTAATTAAGAGCCTTGACAGCAAGATGGGAAGGATCTCTGTGAGATGTGCAGTGAGGGGAGCTGGAGGAGAGTATGAGAACCCAGTGGGGGGAACTAGGGGCAGCCACGGTGCCGAGGGGTGCACAGTGGGGTGGGGTGCACAGTGATGCTGCTGTCCTGGCTCCACCTGTCCTGGGGCTGCAGGAGGATCCTGAGCTCTCCTAAAAGGTACATGCATGAATGCTGGACCAAGAATTTGGGGGGATTTGGAGGCTGCATTTCATTGACTCTACAGCTGCCTGAGGAAACAATCTACATCTTCCTCACAAGGGTCAGTGGAGGAGCAGGCGCTGATCTCTGCTCTCTGGTGACAGTGACAGGACCTTCCCCCAGAGGGTAGTGGAGCACTGAACAGGCTCCCCAGGGAGTGGGCCCTGGGTCCCTCATGGTCACGGCCCCAAGGCTGCCAGAGCTCCAGGAGCATTTGGACAGTGCTCTCAGGCACAGGGTGGGATTGTTGGGGTGTCTGTGCAGGTCCAGGGGTTGGACTTGATGATCTCTGTGGGCCCCTTCCAGCTCAGGATATTCTGTGATTCCCTGATTCTGTTACTCTTGCTTGCTAATTGAAAAATTGGATTTCGGCATTCAGCTTTGCCTCACTTTGCTGCCTAGTCTAGGAGCTCTCCTAGGGATTCTCTGCAGCCGGAGAAGAAATGTGGATCCTTCCAAATGGAATCTCCTTTCAGTTCTTCAGATGGTTTTTCAGAGTGGGATGCACAGCCAGGCCCAGGATACCCTTCCCAGACTGCAAACATTGGACTGCCTGTGATGCTTCCTAAAACATTCTCATTTTAGAAATACCTAACTTAATGCTATAGAAATCACCTGGTCTGTACTGCAAAGGGATAGTACAGATTATATTTCCCTCTTGAAAGCAACTGGTATGCTGCAAGCACAAGAACATCATGGGAAAATCTTGTTTATGGGATTACTGACAGCACAGAATGGTTGTCTGGGATGGGATAAAACCTTATCTAAAGAAAAACAGACAGATACTTGGTGGCACAGAAAGAAATCAAGCTGGAGGGATGAGGGGTCCATAGGCATTGGAATACAGAAAACCAGGGACACTTCAGTCAACATTTAACGATGGCTTGATATGAGATATGCAGGCCACTCTGCCATGATGGAACAGGGAGAATGAGGACTCCTAGGAGGGTTCAGGCTTCAGCCGAAACCCAAGAACAGACAGTTCAACTGCCACTTCAAGGCTGGACAGGACCTGGACACACACAACCAGGGAATAGTACAGAGGTGGCACTGGTCCTGCATGTGATTTTAGTGACATCATCACCAAAATGGCACATTCAGGTCTAGCGCTTATGCTTGAGAGTGACACTGAAAACTTGGAAAAGCCTCAGGAAAGAACAAGAAAATTATCTCAGCGCTAGAAATCATTCTCAGTGAGAGACAAATGGAACATGATCTGTTTAGTTTATCTGGTTTTTAAGAGGTGATTTAATCATGGTCTGTGAGAACTGATATGGGGTAATACTTTGAGTGCAAAGGCTTTTTAAGAGGGCAGACAAAGAAAAAGATCCAGGGATTGGAAAGCAAAGCTGGTGGTTGTTGGGCTTGAGATAAAGTAACTATTTTTAACAGTGGGAATAACTGACCACTGGAACAAGGAGCTCAGAGATGTGGTAAACTCCTCATCCCATACATCCTTGGAATATAGACTGGCCACTTTTCTGTGGATGTGAACTGAATTGTAAGCTGTTGGTCTTGGTGAAGTTAAAAAGGTGAATGTTCAGCTAATAAATCCTGAAATGACCCATGGTGGCATGAGAGAGATATTCCATCTCCATCACGCTGAGATGGTGGCAGGGCCAGGCTTAGCTCCCACTGACATTGGTAAAGGCAGACAAGCGCAAAGCTGCTCTTCCTGTGCACCAAGTCCTGCCTGAGACTGCAAGATGTCTGCTATTGAATGCCCCTTGCGATCCTTTCTTCTTTTCCATCAATGCAGTGTTCCTGGGTGCTTGTTCAAAACCTGGCAAATGTGAATGAATACCTTTCTGCAGCTGACTGGTATTTTGAAAATATATTTTGGAAATGTATTTTCATGAGGAGAAAGCTCCTGGGAAGTTGGACAGAAGAAAACTTGGTGAAATAGGAGTGTCATGTCTGGGACTTATGGCAGTTCACTTGCTACTTCTCGCACTCAGCCCAGCTTACAGGAGTGAATTGGTGTTACATGTCTCAGCCCAGCCTGACAAGGTTGATAACATGGAGGTATCAAGGGCAGGATTTCATGGATGTGCAGAGTGTCACCTTTGGAGAGGATCCTGGCTGATGACTCTTGGAAGGGGAAGTTCTCCTTTCCCTCAGCATGCAATACAATTAATTTCCCCAGGCACTGCTGGGAGGCAGCCCCCAGGTCTCATTACTCCCAAACTCATTGGGTTGCCTCATTTGAAAATTTCTGTAATTCTCCTAAAAGGCAGATCTAGAACAACAGAACCATATTTTATTCTAGGAAAGTAACAGGTTAGGCTTCTCAGAACAAAACTGAGAATAAATTTGCTTAAAGAAAATATGAAATTAGTTCAGCCTGAACTTCTCTTGACATTGTCTGCTCAAGGGTCAGCAGAGGGGATGTTGGGTCCTGCAGATGCTCAGAACACAATTTGCTCAGGAATTCCCTCTTCTCAGTTATACTGGAGGGTTAATGAGGGTTTATTTGGGGATTATGTCCTCCTGCCTTTAGAAAGGAAAAATACATCTTTCATGAGTGTGGTGATGAAAACTGCTGGGCTGCAGCTGGCATAGCAGAAGTCTTTTATGAGCTGCTTTGGCCCAGGAGGAGTCAGTGGACTCACCCATTCTCCAGGCACCTTCTGTGGCATCACAACAAATCAGAGTTTCTGAACTAGGGAGACTGGGAGATACTGCAGGAGCTCCCAGGGCATTGCTGGATGATATTACAACAGTCACAGCATACAAATAAAGTAGCTCTGCTCTGTGGGGATGGGGTCCCTCCTCTGTGTCTCGTGGTTCTAAGAAGGCTGCAGCACTGCCACAAAAAGATGTCTTCTGGTCACTCAGATGAAGGTTTGTGTAGGTGGTCTTTGCATCTCAGAGTCCCTTTCTGATGTGGGAGGACTCTGACAAGCATCACGGCAGGAAGGTGGCATCTGACATTGATATGACTTAAATTGCAGGCTTCCCACATGGCAGCCAAGCTGGCCACCTTTCTGGTGCTCTGCCCAGCATGAAGGCTGATGCAAACAGCAACTGTGGATGCTGGCACTGGCTGGAGGACAGAACAAACACACATCTGTGCCAGCTGCACCCACCTACCTTCTGTTTGTGAAGATTCAGGCCCACCCAATTCATGATCAGAAGCCACCGCATGTGGCCAAGCAGCCCAGTCAGGCAGCATGGTGAATGAACGGCAAATAAGCAAAAAATATTCTCAAAATAGTTTGAGGCTAAATATTGATTGTCCAAGTTACTTGACCAAGACTCCTGACTGAGGGAGTCACTGCCAGGAACTGAGATCACCTGGGAAGGATTCAGAAGAGAAGGAGATTCATCAGCACCTTTGTCTTGCTGAACAATGGCTGCTTTTATCCCTGACCAATCGCGTCTTGAAATGCATCTCATGCCTGAAGCCAGAGTGGATGCTTTGGTCAAACTGAATTCCTGGGCTTGAACTGCACCCCTCAGCTCACTGCTGCAGACAAGTTTTACCTAAACATGTTGCTGAGGCTGTGAGGAGTCCTGAATCCTGATACAGATGTGAAGAAACACAGCTGTATCTTTACACACAAGTTTGTGTGCCCTGGGAAGGACTTAAAATCTTCTAAATTATCTGTGAAACCAGGAATATGCTGGAAACTGAGAGATGAAGACAGAGCCTTCTTCCTAATCAAACCAAACCTATTTTACCCATCCTTAGTTGCTTCCTACATAACTTTATGAGCACTTTCTTGTCATGGAGCACTTGGGAGTGAGACTTGAGTGTTAGCTTGGCTGGGAAGATGGTTCATTATAATGATGTCCTAGGTCTGTCTGAACAACACACCACGCCTCCTGTTCAGGTGGGACTCACAAAGTCACAGAATAGTTTATGCTGGATGGGACTTTAAAGATCCTCTTATTTCAACCCTCTGCCATGGGCACGGACAGCTTCTACTAGACCAGGTTGATCCAAGCCCAATCCAAAGTAGTTAAAATAACTTAAAAGAAATACGCTGGAAAAGCAGATGGGTTATTTGCCTCTGCAAAGACCCTGAAGAGAAAAACTAAAACTACATGACCTGCATGAGCATATGGTGCGTGGTACACAGCTCTGCTGATAGGTGTGCAGGATTTGTGCAACAATGGTATGTCCCCATTGGACCCATACTGGTACAGATCTTGTCTGGACCAGGACAGCTTTAACCAATGCCTGCATTTTTTTTTTTCAGGACATGCTTGGGGCCTACCCTGGGCTTGCATCTCCAGAACAGAGGCTGTCCTACGTTAAAAATAAGTTTATTCTATGACCACCTCCACAGCCGTTAAAACAGCTGGGGCACTGTTATCTCCTGCTATCCTGGGGCCTATTGTCTCAGCTAATGGGCCATTAAGAACCCACCACATGACTCATGAGTTACCTCATCCCATTGTAAGAGGCTCCACACAGAGGGGAGGAGCCAAGCATTCCCACCTGAATAAAAGCTGGACTCTGGGACTGTACAGTGGCCCCTGCCTACTGGATCTCCAGAGGACAAGAGCCTTCACTGGACCATCAGGACCTTTCTTCCTACCCGATCAGCGCTTCAGAGAACCATTTCATCTGGACTGCTACCACCACCCTGAACAGGGTGTCAGGTTGTATTCTGACTCTGTCAGTGGGTGCCGTTGTTGTTTATATTAATAAAGAACTGTTATTCTTTTTTCTCATATCATTGCCTAAAAACTCCTTAATTTCAGAATTATATTAATTCGGAGGGAAGGGGGGTGCTCCTGCCTTCCTTAGCAGACTCCTGTCTTTTCAAACCAAGACAGAGGCACAGCAAGGCTCTGGCTCCAGAACGAGGCACATGCAGCTCAGGGCTGTGCAGGCAAGGATCGAGTTGCAAGGGTGTTACGTGTTTGTAGCTGAGTGTGGATGGTCTCACTACCTGGACACGGGCACAGCACAGGCTTCCCATCTGTTCCATCCCTACCAATAGGGGCTTGTCCTCACCATGATGAGGGTGGAGGTTATCCCCATGGGCTCAGTCCCACTGCTCAGCCCCATTGCTGAGATGCCCCATTAGCTGAGTGCTAACTAATGAAAAAATTCTGCAAAAGAAAATTGGAGCAGGAAAGGGAATAGGAACCTTACTGGGTCAGAGCTACAGCCTGTCTTGCCTGCAACTAGCAGAGGCAATAGGAGATGCTGTTTTGGGGGAGTCTTCTGCAGCCTAAGCACCTCCTACTTCAGCATTCATGGTCACTGGGCTTGGGACAGCAGAAGGCATATGCCTGACTGTTCCCTATGATATTCCCTTATGGACCTGCTGTTCATTAGCTGGTCTAATCCCTTTCCACCCATGCTGACAGCCTCTTGTGGCAGCAAATTCTTGCGGTTTTACTCATTGCATGAAGAAATCTTTCCTTTTCTCTGTTTCAGAGTGATATCCTACCAGTGCCACTGACTGCCCCTAACTCTTGGCCTCGGGATTGATTTCAATTTCACCTGATTCACTCCCTTCGGTCACTTCAGTCACATCCCTCCCAGTTTTCTTCTCTCCAAACTGACGAATTCCAACCTTTTCAGTGCTTTTCACAAGACAACTCCTCCAGCCTCTTGATAATTTAAATTATTAATTGAACTGCCCTTAGTATATGAAAATTAGAGCCTTCAGATTTGTTTCTGTCCTCTGTTTAACTTCAGAGGAGATCTGTAGGATCTTCTCTTGAGGCTCTAACTGTCATGAGTGAACATTCAGCTGCTTGAAAATATATCCTAAAAATATCAAATGCTTTGTTTGTGAGATTGGCTACAGTCCTTCTGAATGTATAGTTTCTTTATAGGGTACTGCTCTTGCTCCAGCAGCCTGCATTAGTAGTTGCAGATGCAAGTGACCTACTGCTGCAGCAAATGTCAGGAATTCTCTCAGCTCTGCAGGAAGAAAAGCCTTTTGTGGTTTCACCTGAAGGTGAGGAACAGCAAAATTGTGCCGGCAACCTTAGACTGAGACCAAACATCTCACAGGCCAACGTCCCTGGTGGTTTACCATAAACATGCATTTATTTAACACCGGGCTGCATGTGGTCTTGGAGCATTTGCAGGAGAATGGTTGATGTGTCTCACTCTGCTTCCAGAGTCGTCTGAAGATCCCAAGACTTTGCTCTGCAGAAACAAAGTTAGTGGTTAGGATTCTCAAGGCTCACTACAAAGGTTAAGCTGTGTCAAAGGAAGATGTTTTTCCAGGGTCAGGGTTGAAGGACAGAGCTCTGGTTCACCAGCACAATGTAAGTGTGGTTGTGATGGTCCATCAGAAGGGCTTTGGGACAGAGGAGGTGGACATTTTTTTGTAAAATTTCTGTTCTCCTGAAATGCTCAGTGCAGAGAGAATGAATAAAAACCAATTCCCTGCCATGTTACATCTGCTTCAGCTTCTGCAAAAGCACAGATGATGGGGTAAGGTCAACTTGAGCATGGCATCAAGCTAAGCATCTCCCTGGCTTTATGTTCATCCCACATCCCCTCTGTCCTGGTCTCATGCTAGTATGGTCCCTTCCCTGGCAAAACCAGATAGAGCTTGCACTTGGCTCCTGAGCCTGGTGCCCACTGTGGCAGCTCTCCAGTGAGGATTCTGGTGGCTGGACACAGATGGCCATCAGGCCTCTGTCCACTGCACTCAGTACAGTGCGTGCAGGACACCATGGGACAGCAGGGGGTAGTTCAGCTGCCTGCTCTTTGCAAAAAACCAGGTGTGCAAGCAGAAGAGAGGAACCACTGCAGAGTGCAGGGACCATGGCACAGGGACTGCAGTGAAGGGACTCTTCCCATCAAGTGCTGCTGTGTCCTGCACGCTTAGCCATGGCAGGTAAGCATGGACCTGGGGCTCTCCCCTCCCAGGGCAGGAGGTGTCTTGCTCACCAGGGTCATAACTCCTGCAGAGCCCCTTTGCCATGGCCACAGACCCCATGGAGCAGAGCATGGCAGGTGAGGAGGTACCCACCTGCGCTGTTCCCCTGCTCGGAGACCTCTGTGTCCCCTGTGGGTAGACCCAGGCCTGCCCTCACTGTCCCCATGCAGACCCTGCGCAGCACAAGCAGGATGCTGACCTCTCCCTGCACCAGGCTGGGCGCAGCCTGTGCTCTGGGACCTGCTGACTCATGTATCTGACTCACTCCAAGGCTGAATTTCCATTGCCACAAGTTATTCTGTTCTGTCAAATCAAAAGACCCCCACCCACGGGGATCCTCTCCCTGGGGCTAGGAGGCTCAGCCCTGCACAGGTGAGCAGCAGCAGCACCAAGAATCACAAAAGTGGCTAAAAAATTACAAATGGGTTCATGGTTTGGCTGCTGATGTGCAGAACAGAGCTCTACACACAGGTATTGCCTCTACTGGCTACCTGCTCCCTGGGCAGGGCAGGGAAGCACAAGAGCCCCACTTGAGCCTCTAGTGATAGCTTCCAGGAGGAAGCTGCCTGGGACAGGTGCTGTCTGACTTTTCCCACTTGCAGCTGCACAGCCTCAGCCCAGGGCTCCGGTCTGAGGTGTGCTCTGTTCCAGGCTGGCCACACACATCACCAGTGGAGCACCTGGCTGGTGCTGCCTGGTGCTGCAGACCGGCCTTTCTGCTCTCCCCTCTGGAATGAGGCATGTGGGGACGCATGGAACAATTTGCCTTCCTCCTCAGGAAGGGATGCAGAGCCCTGCCCAGGTTGTGAAAGGGGCAGAGCTCAGGAAGAAAGGAGTGACCAGGATGAGTGTGTGCCAGCCCAGAATTTGCTCTGGCTGCCTGGTAAGTGTGGCTCACCTTGCCTTAGGATTTTCAGTGCACTCTGTGCTCCAAAGCCCACCTCACCAGAGATCTCTCACCACTAAAGAGATGCATAGTTACCCAGGAAGGTGTCCTTCCAACAGGTTCCTGCGCTTGTTGTGAGAAACAGTTCTTCCCTTAGGATGCAGGAAGAGGATCCACTCCAAGTCAGGAGAGTTCAGGATTGGCCCTTCATTTGTCCCTACTGGTTTCAGGAATGGGGTCTCTTCAGCCCAGCTGTGCTCCCAGCATTGTTGGAACAGCAAACCCACTGTGCTGAGGAGGGAGGATAGACTGGCTCATACTAAGCTGGTTTGAGTTCAGTGGTGGGATCTCTGGGATGCTTTTAGTCCCCTGAGCCCACCCTGTGCTGCCCTGGCACCTGCCAGCCCACACTGTCTGACACTTTATTGCTCAAAATCCTCACCAGACCTCAGTCACATGGAGAAGCTCTGTGCTGCCCCTGGGGCCTGGCGAGGCTGGAGGTTCTCCTGGAGGGATGACCAAATACTCACCATCCATCTGGTCTGTTGTCCCTATGCCTGTCCTCTCCTGTAGGTCAGTCTCAGGAAGAAATGTCCTCAGCTGTCAGGTCAGGGCAAACAGCAAAATGTCTCAGAACATTAAAGAGAGGATGACCTCTGGTTCACAGCACCCTCCCAAGCTGCCCAGATAAATGAGCACAGGTTTGGTTTCTTCTGCTGACCCACTATGGTTATCTGTCTGATCTGTACTGTGCCTTCAGACAGGGCAGTCTTACACACATATTTAAGGAATTGTTGCTAGAGAGATGTCCAGCACTGCTTGCTGAGGGATTACATGAATTGGAAATTTTGAAATTGAGTTGAATTTGAAACCATTGTACCACGCCTGAACCACGTCCTCTTTCTGGAGGTTCCCATCCGAGGAGATCAGGCTAAATCAAGGTCTCTGCCTTTCACCCAGTGACCTTTCACATCCAAGAGCAGTGTTCCAGCCTACCAGAACATGTGCCATTCTTCATCCTGGAGTAACAGACCTCCAGAGGTTGACCCACAGGCTTGATAAGAAATGCTTAACCCACATAACCCACCTGGAACTTTGCAAGCTGTTGGAAACCTTTCACCACTCTATTTCTGAGTTTCTCCTCCATTTTTCCAGGTGGTTCAGGTGCCTGTGAGATACAAAGAAGGTGCCAATGGAGTTTTTCCCAGAGGATGACTGTTGCTGGGTCCCATACATTAGAAGACAGCACAGCCTACAACCAGCACAGGGTTAGTACTGCCCTGGGCCAGCTGTGCAGGGGTGGGCAGTCATGCACAACCTGTTCCTAGTGTGTGGGGACAAGGCTAAAACAGCCAGAGGCCTAAAACACTTCCCTTGCAAAGAGCTCTGTGACAGACAGACCTTTTCCATGTCTGCCCTGCTGGGAGAGATCCCAAAATAAATAACCTTGAGGCCTGAAGCCCCAAGGGAGACAATCAGAAACAGGGAGTGGGCCCAGGCCAGAGCACTCAGCCCTACACACAGGGCAGCCACACAGATCTGTGCTGTTGACAGAGCCAAGAATAACTCCAGCATCTCTATTTAATGCTATTTAGAAAAACCTCCTGCTCCAAAACGGTGAACTTCCCCAAAGACAGGATCAATATTTACAAATGCCATGACTTCCATGCCCCAGTGATTGATCTGGGACCCTGGCTGGGGAGAGTTGCTGCAGCCCTGGCTGGGCCTGTGGGCAGGGACAGTGTCCATCATTTTGGCTGTTCCCAGGGGAGCACGATGCACTGGGGCAGCCTTAGGAGGAGGTCTGGACTGTTCTGGGAGGCTGCTGGGCAGGGGTAGCTCACAGAGAGCCTGAATTTCCCATGTGAAAACATGACGAGCTTTTGAGGGAATTTAGAGCCAACCCAGTCAGGACAAAGTTGCCCAGTGAGGCTGGCTGGTTTTCCACATCAGAAAGAGCTGGGGCTCCTCTGTGATAGCAGAGGGAGCGGGTGGTAACTGTGGACACAGGAGACTGACTCCATCTTCCCACATCCAGGTTTCAGGTCAGCTTTCCCCTCACCAGGAGCATGTTTTCTTGGGAGACAAAGATAATTTTACTAATTTCTCTCCTCTATCTCATGCTTTGCCATCCCCTCCACTGACCCCATTCAGCTGACTGTGACTGCCGTAGAAAGCAGACGGGGGTTATATTTACCCCTTCCCTGCCCTCAAGTCATCCCCAGGACTCAATCTTTAGCCCAAACAAAGGAGTCAGCAGATGGTAGGGACAGCACACTGTGGTTGAGGATGGAGAGATGATCATCAGCAACCCCATAAACTGATTTTTAAATAAAGCTTGCTCTGCAACACCACTTCCCAAAATGTTCGGCCTAGCATTTGGACTGGGATAGCCAAGGGACAATATATGGGGTGCATGTTGCTCTGCCTGCATCAGTTAGGGATGGATCTCGCCTTGCTAGATGCCACCCATTGGGACCCTTCCCACTTGGCCTCCATTCATCCTATAACAGGACAGGTCCTGCTCCACAAGAAAGGAGCCTTGTGAAGTGTTTGAGGCACTACTCCTCTGTGATGGAGGCCTGGAGGCTGGATGCTCCCCAGGCAGGGGCACAGGGCACAGATTTACCTGCATGGCTTAGTGATGGAGAACATCCCCCTTGACAGGACAAGAGGGAATGGCTTTAAGCTGAAGGAGGATAGATTTAGGTTGGATGATAGGAAGAAATTCTTCCCTGTGAGGGTGGTGAGGCCCTGGCACAGGGTGCCCAGAAAAGCTGTGGCTGTCCCATCCCTGGAAGTGTTCAAGGCCAGGCTAGACACGGCTTGGAGCAACATGGGATAGTGGAAGGTATTCCTGCCCATGGAAGGGGATTGGAACAGAATGAGCTTTAAAGTCCCTTCCAACCCAAACCATTCTGTGATTTCATGATCAAGCCCTTCTCTGTTCTGCAGCTCAACACTGCTGCCCAGAGAGGAGCTTCTGATCTAAACCATGGCACCAGCTTGGAACCGTCAGCAGACTGCAGGAGATTCCTCTGCTCCTCCAGCAGAAAAAGCAAAGCACAGTTGCAGGCAAGCTGAGCATGCTCCCCACTCCCAGCCAGCAGCAGGCACTGGTGTGCAGCTGCCTGCCTGTGCTGAGGGCCAAAAAGGGATTGGCAGTGCTCTGTGCCAGCAGGAACATGGTCCATGCAGCAACTAGGTTGGGACGTGCAGAGGGACATGCGCCATGGGGGGTAGAGTTTGGAGGGAGAGCAACTAAATCAGCAAGAGAATGCATGGCTGGAGCCCTGCCAGCACCTGCCACCTCTGGAAATAGCTCTTACAGAGGCCCAGAGTCCAGGCATGAAGTCCCCTTCCCTTGGGTTATTACGCAGCACAGGATACATGAAACATGTTGGCAGCAGTCAGTCTAGGGAGAGCTGAGCAAGGGAGGGAGGCAGATTAATAGGAAAACAAATCAGAACCTAGAAACAGAGCAAATGGACAACGCATAGGGACCTAGACCACCGGGGATGCTGGATCACAGACAAACTCAGGCACATGCATGGAAGGAAACACAGGCCGCAGGAAGAGCTGGCCACCCAGAGCAAAGGCAGGAAAATGAAAGGAAAACACTTTATTATCTAAATGGGGATATGATTTCTGGAAGAACAGACTCTTCAGCCCAGGAATGGTGTTTGAAGCACTAGAACAGCTGAGAGAGGTGTTGATGGGGGCTGTCACCAGAAAAAATTAGAGTACAGAGATACTGTTTTTTACCTAAAGCCAAGGCATGGGAGAAGAAATAGATACTTGGTTCTGGAGCAGGGAACGCTGCAGCAGCAAGAGCCTGCAAAGAGAATAAAGCAGTGGAAGAACTGCACGTGCTCAGTGCCCAGGGCAGTCTGCAGCTTGCAGATCTTGGAGCAGGGATACTGCCAAGCCAGGAGTTTGCTGCTCTGCTAATAGCAGTGACAGAGAGGAGGGAGGTTGTGCTGACACAGAACAGGAGCTATGGACTGCAGCCTCTGGCAGGGGAGAACTGCCCAGCTCACTGCAGTGCAGATGCTGAGCCATCCCTGCTCACCATGAAGCCCCTTCTGAGGAGCCTTGGAAAGAGTTCAAGTTGAGCTGGGCCTCCCTTTCACCATACACAGATGGATCTTCAGTCTGTTAGCTTGTGATAGTACTGGTATGGCTGGAAGGAGAGGCCCAAGGGATGCTCCAAAGATCCCAACAGACATGGGTACTGAGGCAGGACAATAATTTGTAGAGCAAGGTAGGTGAGATCACAAAAAAATCAATGTGACAGGCACCAGTAGCTCCTACCTGCCAGTAGCAGATAAGAGGTGAACTCTGGGCCACATGTAAGGTGGGATTTTGCTTAAAAGAGGCCAGGCACTAATAGCATGGGACTGGAGAGCTGACATCACGGACAGATGCCTAGGCACGCTGAGTGGAGGATGAAGGCATGCCTGGAGTAGTGCCAGGGCTGGATATTGATGCTTAGCTGAAGACAAATGCTGTGCCCCAAACTGAAAGGAATCTCTGCAGCCTCCTGAAACTCCAACCTGTCGGTGGAAAGACTGGAAGAAACCTGATCACATTTAGCAATGGATCACAGATATGTGATAGCTGCAATAGCAACCACAGAGCCTGGGAACTGGACTTTCTAGAGGCCACAGAAGTCAGAATCTGATGGAGAAGCAGAAGATGGCCTTTGGAAAGCCTGATCTCAACATGTTCTGCTCAGACTGGACTACCACACTCAGCAACAGGGTGAACACCGTTCAGTATCCTGCAGGAAGCTGGACATAAGACTTCTTTCCCCACATACCCCACAGAAAGCAGCAGGAATGGCAAATGCCATGGAAATGGTCTCTCTTCGGAATCACTGCAATAAAAAGTAATCAAGTCAAAAGCCAAGGAAGCTGATGGACCAGGAACTACAAGAGGGCATTACGAAGTCACTCGGGGTGCCAGCAGTCCATCTCTTCAGGGAAACTTCACTTTGGCTGGAGAAACACAGAAGTGAAATATTTCAAACCCATTTACAGTCCTTGCTTCTTAATAGGAGCAGGGACTTCCCTTCCCCAAGACACCACCCAACTCAGTTTTGAGGGCAATTTAGATGGAATAACAGGGCAACTTACAGTCTCTGAGTGCAAGCCTGGAATGTCCTGGCAAAGGCAAGAGGATGGGGCAAAGGGGGGCAGAAACTCCTCTGCCATGAACCAGCTGCTCCAGTGGCAGGACGGAGGAGGACTGGGGTGGAAGAAAATCTGGTTTGGTACATGGAGAGTGTGCTTTGCTTGGTAATTCCCAGTGTGTCCTCTGGGACAGCTTGGAGGGGTTGTGCATGGTGTTCCACTCCATTAGCAATTACTTTATGCCAGAACATGTAAATAATTATTCTGGCACAGGTTCCCAGCAGAGAGCTGTGTGCAGCCCTTCAGAGCCAGTGCAGGGCTGACCCCCAGCACAGCCTGTGCTGCTGCCTTTCTTGGAGACTGGCACCAGGAGCGAGGAGATTTGTGTTCACACATGGACAGGCTGTGCGTCCTTGCATCAACTGTGCTTTGGAAAATTAAACCATCTGTGCAGGTGAAGTATAATTCCATGTGATCAAACACTCAGCTTCCCCTCAAGAACTCATTGTGCAGCCCAGCCTTTACCCTGAGATCTGACCCTCATGAGACAAGCCTTGGAGTTAAAAGATGGAAGGGAGAAATGTTTACAGAAAAATGAAGATAAAAGAAGTCCACGTGACTTGGTATTTTCTGTGAAAGGTTTTGCCCAAGACGGAGCATTCAGGCCAAAGCTACAAAGCCCCGAGAACAGAAGCCACACAACTGATGTGCCTCTGCATGGTACAACACGAAACAAGTATTCCACTCCAGGAATCTGCCTCTTTCCAAACTCCAACAGTGCCCTCAAGTGTTCAAAGGAGAAGCCGCAAGCCAGGGATGGAGCTTGCTACCATCCAGGCTGCGTGGCAGAGGAGACTTAGGAACGAGGAGGCTGCATGGCCTGAAGCGTGGCTCACTGCTGTCCCTGCCTGAGCTAAGGTGAAATGTGTCTTTTCCTACTTCTTTTCCCCTGAATGAGTAGATCTGTGCCCATCTGTCACCAAGAGATGCTCCAAGAGCATCAAAACCAGATTTAAGGTCTGTGTTGCCTGGGAAAGATGCACACATCACAAGCTTGTGGAAACAGCATAGTTTGGATTTGGCCACTGGAGTGATCCCACCCAGCCAGACCTCCTGGATCCATTCCTTCAGAAGACGTGACCTCTGAAGAGGAGAAGACTGTATTTCAGTGTCCCAGCTCCAGAGGGGAGGTTGGGTTTCACCCTATCTGACTCCCTGCTGTGAGCTTTCCAAACTGTTTGGAGGCTGTTTTGGCAGAACTAGGAAGGGCTGTTCTCACTTCTTCAGTGGGCTGTGTCTCAGCAAGAAGGACTCTTTCAAGGGACAGGAGATAAGGCCTGTTTGGATCTGTGGGACTTCTGCCTGCTCCCAGTGAGAATGGTAGCTGGAGACATGGTACATGCTCACCTGAGCTCCTGAGTGGGACACTCAGGTGATCCCTGGCAGTATGCTGAACTCAAAACCAGCTCACCTCGCTCAGGTCTTTCCCAGCGGGTTCCTTGGAGAGTCACCTGGTAGAGCTTTATCCTGCAGTCCTACACTTTGGGGAAAGGAAGCACTCAATGGTACAGCTCCACTCACCAGGACTCGCTGTACAAGAATTAAGATGTTTTCAAGGGACAACTGAGTGTTACTGTGCTGGGAATTGACAAAATTACACTGGGAACCTGTTCATGCTCCCCATTTCTTCACCCTTTTTCTTATTTGGGGAGACTACTCCTGGATCATGGCATTGGTTTGATTTACATGGCATGGACACAAATCCCATTAAGTTAAGCAGCAGAGGGGACAGAAACAGGGAGATGGGGACAGGAACTTCCGAGTCTGATTTTGCCCCTGTAGCCAGAGTGTCATGGTGCCTCTGATGACCCTTTCCCAGCCCTTAGAGAAAAGTCAGTGTGGCTTCTCAGAAGGCATGTGTGTTGTTCTCTTCCATTGCTGCTCATCATGCCACTATTCTGTCACCTCCACACACCACCATCCATCCCCTCCAAGGTAGGAGACCACAGGTGCTCTTCCAGCAGGCTGCTGTCATCCCATTAGGCCCCCCTGAATCACAGACACTGCCCAGCAAACACCAATTTCAGTTCCAGAGCTGGTTTCAGCAGAGTCACCCCTTTATGACCTTTTGCTGCACTGCCTTGATCTGGGCAGGGACATTCAGCTTCTTCTTCTCTCTAATTCTGGCAAAAAGCTGTTCCCACAGGTGCCTACTCCAGGTGCTTGCAGGAGTAGCGTCACAACGCCAAACAGACAGGCAGGCTCACAAGCCTGTAGCCAAAACTTCACCCATTTTAGTGCCGGAGCTGCAAGTTTCTTGCACAAGGAACAATTCTCAAGGTATCAGAGACATCAGGACTCTTCTCTGCCATCAAAGATGGCCTTGCAGGGAAGGTTTTGCTTCTGCAGGGAAAGCACCTACTGCAACACACAGCTTCTGCTCTGCTGTGGCTCAGCATGCCTCAGATAGCACAAGATGGCCCTGCAGCAAGTGTAGATCTGACGGTGATGGGGATGTCGCTTCTAGTGTAGCAGTCATTGCCCTTCATCTCACCAATACTCCTTGGCCAATGCCAGCCTCTTCTCCAGCAGCCTAGAGCAGGTCATTCTCACAGCTGGGGTGTCATCTCCAGGCCAGCTGCAGCCACAGAGCAAGAGCCATGGGTGACTTCTCAGCATCACCTTGCTTTGATCATCACCAGCCTGGGGATAAAAATAACCAGATCTGGGTCCAGAATTCTCTCACAGGGATCCCTTCAACACATAAAACAGGAGCACTCAGGAGAAAACTGGTGGAGCGGCAATTGACAGCTGTAGCAAAGACAACTCAGTGCAGGCAGGAGACTGGCAAAGGACCATAGTCTGAGCAGGTCCCCACGAACCTCTCTCCACACCTCCACATGAAAACAGCCTGTCCTGCTTTTGTTGCATTCACCAAAAGTGACCTTGAAACCTGCTGCTGTGATGCCATTTCTATTGTAATGGCAGAATAGCTGCCGTGCCACTCTCAGCTGAGAGGCCCGGCCAAGAGGCATTTCCCCGGCAGAGCACAGAGGCCCCAGAGCAGAACAGGTCTCATCATGAAATTGTGGGTTTCTAATTAATACCCATTTGTCTGCAAGCTGATCTGCTTGACCACATGCCAGCCCCAGAATTTCATCTTCTTCCCTGGGGACCAGGCTTGGCAGTCGCCAGGACCCGCAGTCCCTTCCTGCCTGCTGCTGGTTACCAGGTCACACACAGCCCAGAATATCACTCTCCACACCTCTGCACACTTATCCCGCATTTGCATTTGTTTATGCAAATGAGTCAGTTCATTAGCTCTCCTCTGCAATCTATCCATAGATGGAACAGATAATGCCCTTCCAGGCCTGGGAATGTGAATGGAAACTACTCTGCTACTCCATGTACTGCCTGGCGAGATAGCGAGTTTTTTTTTATTTTTCATACAAATTTCAACCAAAATCTTTCTGCTTCTCCAATGACACAAGTCAGACAAAACTTCCCCAGAGCTCTGTTAGAGCCGAGCACAGAGGGACCAGCAGCTTTCAGGTATGCAACCATACAGAGAGCAGAGAATGCCGGCTCGACTTAAGCACACGAGGGAGGGGTCTCTCTGAGCCAGCCAGGGCATGGTACCCACACACAGCTGTGGCTTAGTGAGGCCAGCAGGGACACTCAGTGACCTTCGCTGCACTGGCTGCTGGTAGCAGGGCCAGTCCCACTCACTGAGGCCATCTGGAAACTCTCAGAGCTGCTGAACAAAATGCCCCCAGAGGCCCTTTGTGAGCCACGGGCTGGGTCAGGTTACCGACAGAGGGACAGGGAACAGAAACACAGCGAGGTCTCCGGGAGGAACAAGGAGCTCTCCTGTAATGGCAGAAATACAGATAGGGGTCTCAGGGAGGAACATGGAGTACCTCTGCTGTGGGAGAAATACAGATCGGTGTCTTGGTGAGGAACAAGGAGGACCCCTGCTATGGCAGAAATATAGACTGGGGTCTTGGGAAGGAACAAGGAGCACCCCTGCTACGACAGAAATACAGATCAGGGTCTTGTCACCCCTGCCCCGAGAGCAGGATGCCGGCACATGGGCTGTGAGAACAGCCTGGTCCCACCCTGCACCCTGTTGCACACAGACTGACACATGGCTGACATGCACAAGACATGGGCAAGCACGGTAGCATTCAACATCGGGGGGCTTCTTAGCTATCCACATATCCTAGGGGCAGCCATACACCCCAGAGTCCCTGCCTGTGACACACATACACCCCTCAGCACCCCAATTCTAGACCTGGTGCCCCAGGTGACCCTGGTGCCCCAGGTGTCCTCCCCAGCACACCACGGTGAGATGCTGCCAGGAGGGCGCAGGGAGCTGTGCTTGCAGCATGCTGGGAAGCCAATGGCTGGAAACTGGGCAAGCAGGTAATGGAGCAGCAGATCAGGACCCACAGCCAGGACTGTGTCCACCTGCCCCACATCCCACAGCCAGCACCCCAAAGTACGCCCAGAGCGTGGGCTGGAAGGTCCAGCACTGCCCAAGCATTCCCTTGGCCCAGGCCAAGGGCAAGTGACCCTAATGTGCACATGTCTCCTGCTGCCTCAGCTCCACATGCCACTCACAGCTGGCTGCTCGCCCACAGCCTGCACCTGGCCACCACCACCACGTCCCTCATGGAATGAGCCCTGGCTCTAACACAGGGAGGTGATGTTTTATTACAGAATCACAGAAACAGTTATGTCCAAAATGGCCTCTGAGACCGAGTCCAACCTACGACCCAACACGACCTTGTCAACTAGACCACGGCACTAAGAACGATGTCCGGTGTTTACTTAAACATCTCCAGAAACAGTGACTCCACCGCTTCCCTGGGCAGCTTTTTCCAGTGTCCGACCGTGAGGGCTGCGACGGCGGCTGAGTCGTGCGGGCACGAGATGGGGGTGCGACAGCAGCCGCCACGGCCGGCGGGTCCCTCAGGGCTGCCGGGGGACGGGGCGCCGGTGTTACCGGTTTTGGGAGCTCCCGAAAAACAGACACAACGTCTAGTTCAGAAAGGAGGCATCGTTTAATCTGCGCATGGTGTACGGTGCAGGTTTCCACAAACCAAGCACACCAAGGGGTAAAAAGCTGTATCTTTTATGCAGTAAAAGTCACACGAATTTGCCTAACACATATTCTCCGCCTACCTAATGCATATTTATTTCGGTGATGTGACCTTGCGCAATGCTTGAAACACAGAGTTCTGTTCTTCATTATGCAACTTCTGTTGTAGACATTATCTGAGCACATCAGTTATGTTTACGAAACGTGAGAAACTTCAGCCAGGGGACATAACATTGGATTGGAGGACAGAAGGGGGGAGGGGGCGGGAGGTCCTGCTGCGGCCCCAAGATGGCGGCGCCGTGAAGGGGGAGCGCGCGGGACAGGGACGGTACTTGTTGAAGATTTATTGTTCCCGCCGCCGCCCGCCGTGTCCGCCACCCCGCGACCAGCCCAATAAAGGTAAAACCATGGCGGTGGGGCTGACCGTGCCCGCTCGGCACAGGGGCGTCGGGCCGGCTCCGCTCTGCCGCGACCCCGCCTGGCTGTCCCGGCTCCAGCCACCCCTCGTTACCCCGCCTCGGTGCCAGACCCGCACCAGGGATGGGGCGCTTCGCCTCGTCCTGGGGAGCTGGGGGACGGGACGGGACGGGACGGGTGGGTGCCTCCCCCACCCGCAGGGAGGGACTAGCCCCTACGAAGGCTCGCAGGCGGATGAGGAGGTTGAGGGGGGCCGAAGGGTGCCTCTGCCTTCAACGTAGCTGGGAGCGGGAACCCCCACACCTCACCCATGTTAAATCGAAGTCAGCCGTGTAGATGCTCCACGGGTGCCCAGAAACGCAGTCCCTCTCATTTGAAACACTCCCCATGTTTCCTCTGCCAAAAGGAGCTGGGTGATCTATCGCTGCCTTGTGGCAGGGGCCTTTCCTTTTTTAACATACAGATGCACGATGTTTCCTCCGGAATTTTGTCTCTACGAGCAAGCCAAAGCCTGTCGTCTGGGTTCCGCTGACCCTCAAAGGTGTTATATTAGCTGTGCATTAGGGTTGTGCCTCTGCTTGGGCAGGTGTGACCCTCCAGGAAGTTTTTAAATGTAGGCATGGAAGGGGTTTATCTTGTGCTTTGGTCACAGCAGGTTCCTCTCCTTGCTTTGGACTGCTAATCACATCTGTTCTTTGAGATGATCCGTCAAGACTGACCCTTCAAGAGACAAATAAACAATTTTTTTGCACTACACCAAAAAATGAGCTGTCTCATTTGGTTTCCTTCGTGATCTCCAACTGGATTGAGTTGCTGCAGGGAAGCAGGGAGAAGAGAGCCTCAGGGCTGTCCCTGTCCCCAGATCAGGTGAGATGTGTTATAGAGAGGTGCTGTGGTAGGTCTTGGTCGGGGAAGCCCACCCCCTCCCTGCAGAGTTAGAGGCTGCAGTGAGGCTCGGCTCGGCTTGGCTCGGCTCGGGGGCAGTTTGCTCTCCTGTGCTGGTCAGGAAGGCTGACACAACACCTGATTTATGGGCCAGACATGACATAAGGCAGCAGGATTCTGCAGGGTTTTGGTTAAGAAATGCCAAGTGTCTTGTGTTTGAGGAGGAATTTGGGTTGACACCTTGGTTCAAAGACAGGGTGGTGCAGGAACAGCTTATTGGAGTATGGACCAGAACAGAGGTCCTTTCCCAGCCTCTGTGCCCTGCTCATTCACTCGTTTCCTCTCTTTCCAATATATTTTAACTGCCTTGACATACCACTTGAAGAAGATGCCAAAAATGTCCCTCTTGTCCCTCAGAAAGCACCTCAGCAGTTATAAAATTCTTCCAGGAGATGGAGGAAGCATGTTGGCTTTCTGGGGTGAACTCTACTCAGCTTTCACAATGCTGCATCTTCCTCTGCTGTTTTGGAGCAGCTGCACTCATGTTTGAAGAGCTGTTGAAACTCCTTCTGTCTTAATGGAGTTTTGGGGCTGAGGAGGTGCCTCTCTGAAGGCCTGATGCAGGAGTGACAGCGGTGGAAGTCCAGGTGTCTTGATAGACTCAGCTCCCAGTAATTCTGTGTACTTACTAGGAAGTCTGAGGGAACCAGACCCATTTTGGGGCGACCGTGCCTGAGAAATGTCATTTTAAAGGCCTTTGCATCCAGGCGCCTTAGGGGTGTGTTGAGCCATGTCTGCCCTTGGCTTTGGGAGCAAATGGCTCCTGTACTTTTGCTGATGCAAAACGGGTCACAAAAACTGGTCTAAGTAGTGTAGTTTTGTTTTTTTAACAAGCCACTAAGAAATTGCGACACACTGTCCTCTCTGATGTAAACCTACCTGACAAAAAGCAGTTCAGATGCCCAGCTTTTGTTTTTCGAGGATGTTAAGGGAACCTGCAAAATATAATTAGCACTTTCGGTGTTCTTGGGCACAATGATCTGTGGCTGAGCAGTGACTGGAGCAAACTTCGGCAATTTCTTTGGGTTTGTGCAGGTTTTCCACTGCATGATTTTGCTTGCTTTTTCAGGCAGCTCTTGGTTTGAAGAAAACTTGCCATTAAGAATTGTAGCAGAGCTGTTTGTTTTTCCATCTATTGTATTTCTATTCAGAGCATCAGTGCAGACAGACAGCCAAAATGTGTGAGGTTTGAGTGGTATATTCTGCTGCCTTTAGAGACTGTGGAGCACTGAATTTAGTCAAAGTGTTGCTTATTTTCCTCTGTTATCAGTCTGCACTGATGCTCTGAACTGCAACAAAATAGATTGAAAAACAAATTGGTATGCGCTGGTTCCTTGTGCTGGATTTCACATTATCCTCTGGGCGAACTGCCTGCTCTGCCCCTTTGGAGCACCCCAGAGACAAGTAATGACCCCTCAGCCTCTTTCAGCACTTCAAAGGCTGAATTACTTTTTGTGGGAGAGGTAGGAAAATTGAATTGCAGTCCTTGATTTTCTGGCTTTCCAATAACCCTCAGTGTAAGATCATCATCTTGATAACAAGAAAACAGGAAACTGGTAAACAGGCGCAGAAAGTATTCAGATTGTGATTTAAGGCTGTCACCGCTCTTAAATCCCCAGAGCTAGAAACAGAACATTGTCCCTCACTCAGAGGCCACTGTCGTGCCCAAGGGACTGCAGGGCTGAGCAACAGAAGAGATGTATCCCAGCTTTCTGTCTTACTTCCGTCACTGATTTCTATGAGGATTGTGAAATGAGCCTTTGATTGAGTGCAAATGGGCTGGGATGGGGTGAGCCCCTCTCACAGGGCAGGGAGCCTTCCTGGGCTGGCAACCACGCCTCCTGCAATGACCACTTTGGATTTTAGCTCCACGAGCAGAGAGCTGAGTATGGGGAACAGGAGGGTTGTGGGGTGCTCCTGTGAGCCCCTCTGATCAGCTCCAACAGAATGGCATTAGCTGAGGACAGAAAAGTNAGTTTTAGCTTTTTACAGCTTGCATAGGACTTGCTTTCTTATAGTTTTGCACAGGGTGTGCAGGGTGATTTTATGGCTTCGTTATCCGTGTGAGCACTGCAAGTCCCCTGTCTCTGCATGGCTGCAGCAGAGCAGTAGGCTGTGGATCTCTGCCACACAGAAACACTATGCTCAGAGGGCTTCATCTTTTGGCAGTGCGGCAATAGTTGTTGGGTTTTTTCAAAAAAAAATTTTTTTGAAAGCTACAAAAAGCCTGCTCCATGTGCATCTCTGGGGAGAATTTCAGGCATGGAATATATCCTCAAACTAGCCCCTGAGATAGATACAGGAAGAGCTTTTGTTGTTGTGTTATTAATGGCAGCAGCTGAGTAACCAGCACATTGTAAAAGTCCTTAATTATATAGCAAGGGATATACAGAATCCTTTTACTTAAACCTTAGAGGCATTACAATTCTTTCTGTGCCTTGTGATGGATGTTCCAAAGTTGTGGGTACTGTGGCAGCAGGAGCTGCGAGAGAGGGATGGTCTCATCTGTGCACCTTTGGAGCACCTGTCTTCTGTGGAGTCTGATTGCTAAAGTGCTCGGTCCTAAATTTCAGTTATGTTTTGATGAACCTGGTGATATGCATGGCTTTGGAGTCTGTCGGATCTAGATGGAAGTAATTATATGAATAATGAAAAGAAGTGATTTAATTTGGGCACATTTTTCAGTTATGTGGATAGAATTGGATATCCCCTTTCCTCCTTCCTTCTTCCTTCAACTTCCCCCAAGAAGGGTTGGTGCTATCAAGAGATCTTTTTCCTGTTCTAATGTAGCTTAAAGAAAACAACATGATAGCCTCGAACTGTGGAGGTGTGGGAGGACAGAAATAAGTGGAAAAAAGGCAGAAAGAGCTGAAACTGGACAGTGGAGGGTGATGCTTTCTGCAGACATGTTCTGGACCTCCTATACTTCGGAAGTTTGGAAGAAAAAGGGTCATCTTTGCTGAAGTGGGTGTCCTGAGAGCAGTCACAGATGACGGCTGCTGCTTAAGAATGACAGGGGGACATTTATCAACATGTTGTCAGGTAGAGCCTTAGGAATTGTAGGCACCGTTGAAAATTTGGCTTAAATGGATTGATCTTGCAGTTTTTTTGGAAGTCAGTGGAGGGAAAACTCCTAAGCCACCTTGGTGCTTCCCCTGGAAAGCTGACAGGATGGGGCTTAAGATGTCCCCTCAAAGGATTAATTTTGCAAGTTGGGCAAATGCCCTGTCTCCTTTGTTCCCTTTCTGACTCCAGTGAGTGGTATTTTGGAAGAGGGCAGTTCTCATGTGGCTCATGTGTCGGATGTCCCAGGAACAGTCTGCTTAAGCCGTGTTTTACCTTAAGTTTGAAGTTCCCAGTGGGCCTGACTCCTGAGAGGAGTCAGAGAAGCAGCTTTAAGCTGAAGAAGTGACAGTTGGCTTTTTCCTACCAGTGGTGTTGGCAGAGGCAGACAGCTCAGGCTCTGTCAGCACTCATCAGTTACCTGCTCTCAGAGAGAGATTCCCAGTTCTTCCCAGTCCCCTAGCCAAATCTCCCAAAAGTCATCTAGAGGATGGCTGGGAGACATAGTCACACAACCTCGAGTGAGAAATGAGACGTAATTTAACAGTGTGGCGGTGGAGAGTCCTCCCTCTAAAAATCAGTTATTGTGACTGGGCTCCTTACTGGAAGAGAGGCTTTAGCCAAACCCAAGTTACTGAGCCTGGAAATCTGGGAAGCAGTGATGGATGAGCAATCAGATTGCTGGTGGTGGTCTCTTCTGGCTCTAGGCTTTGAACAAAAGCCTGAAGTATCCTCTGAGTAGGGTGCAATTGCCTTGAGGCTGGTCTTGGCCAACACCCCTTGTTATAAATGCCTGTTCTCTTTGGCAGTACTGGATGGTTTGGGTCCCTATAATTAAAGAAATAAAATGTATTTAAACAAATATGTCTGTGCTAATTGCTCAGGACACATTTTCCGGTGCTCTGAGTTGCTGTAATGAAGAAGGGGACATGCTGGTAGGCTGCTTAGAGCTTCACTGTCTTTAGCTCTCATGAGCAAATACATCTTCTATATTCCTGCCAGGAAGAGAGGGAGCAGACGGTGCTGCTGCTTCCTCCAGCTTGCTGCGGTGCAAGCAATAGGTTTCATGCAGGAGGCTATTCCTGGCAAAGTGAGCAGACGTCTCTTCCAGGACATGAATGTTTCCTGCTTATCCTTTTGTAGGAAGAGCCATAGCTATTATTACTTAACCAGCAGACCCAATTTCAACTCAGATACTGGAAATCCTTCAGCTCCAGGGAAAGAGTGGGTGGACTAAAACTGCTATTACATGGAGTCTGGCAAAAGAATCGGGTCTGTCTCTTCTCCCACGACCAGCAGCAACTCTGCTGATGGCAGCTTGGTTCCTTGTGATTTAAAATGGCGTGGGAGGAGAGCAGAGCCTGCGTGTTGGATTGACTGGAAGTGCAGGTGGCCAGCCCCGTGCATGGGTGAGGGGGTGGATCAGGTACTCGGAAAGATGAGCTGCAGATCAGCCAGCCTTTGATAGTGATGCGCCTGGAGAAGGTCTGGCTCTGGGGGGCAGGAGAGTGGGCTATCAGCCCACTCAGGTTTTTCTGCCTTCTGGAGAAGGACCCACTGATTCTGTGCTCTTGCTTCAGAAGTACTCAGAAGTACTGAGGAGTGTAACACTTCTGCTTTGAGGTGATGTCAAAACCATCTGTGATCTTCTCCTGGTGATTGAAAAAGAAGTTTCATAGCACTTCATCTTTAAAGCCTGAGGGAGCTCTTGGCTGCACAGGAGAGCTCTTTGCATGTCTATGATCCACCAACCAGTTGTTCAGCCTTCTGTAGCTCTAGGATGAGGTGATGTCTCTTTGATTCTTCTGTCTTCCCACAGCCACCACAGGCAGTGCCACACAGAAGGACAGCTGGGGTCTTGCCTGCCTGTGGACAGGAAGCCCTGCTTCCCATGAAAGCTGAGCTCTGGAGGGATTGGTGCCTTGAAGAAGTGAGATGCCAGCTCAGCCTGTGCCCAGCTTCTGCTTATGACGTGATTTGGTACAAGCTGGGAGTTGCTCTGAGCCTGATTTCATGCGAGGCAGAGCTTCGAGATTGGTGTGTGTGCTTGTTAAAGCTTGTACCCTGGTGATAGACTATATTACTCCTGTTCTCTACAAGAGAGCAGGAAGCTGAGTGCAAAGATGTTAAGCGTTGAAAGTCATGTAATTCATGTCCATCCAGGTGCTCTTTCTGTAATGCTCATACTGTTTTGTGGCGCGTGCCAGTGTTAGGCATCCTAGTGTGTAGACAAGGCAGTAACATCTTCATCTTGTCTATCTTAGATAAAAACTCCAGGTGTCCCACTGATAAAAATTCTGTTAGCAGATGTCCTATCTGTTCTCCCTCCTTTAAAGGGGCAGGGAAGGGGAAAAGTTAAAGGGAGGCTCTGGTAGATGGGATTAGGGTTATGGACTTCTTCCAAAAATTACATTTTAGGGGAAAAGACTTATAAATCGATGAGCTGAGGCCATGGTGTGCTGAGAATGGGGTGCTGAAGGCCCTGGGCTGCAAGCAGACCCCTGTCTCTAGTGTTCACATGGCCCTGCTTATCTTACCAATGATCTGGGGGAGAAAATGAACTGGTCCCAAATCACTTAATGCTTTGAAGGCCCAGACTAACACCTCAGATTCTCCTCTATGTTTGGTAGATGGTCTGAACAGGTCTTCATGCCCTGCTTCCCCACCTGCCCTTTCAGAAACCAGCTGCTGAATTCAGCATCAGCTCCAGCCACTGGCTGCAGACACAGCCTGGCACTGCAGTGCCTGGTCTAATGGGCACTCACACCTCCGTGAGATGTATCAGGGGGGCTCTACTCCCTTTTTATAGCTCCTGGGACTGAGTACTCAGTCCAAATCTGCTCGTTTAGGTTTGAACACTATCTAGACTCGTCAGGTCTCAGAGTAAGTTGCTGAATTTGGGGAGTGTGAGTTCAGAATGAGGATATTGCTGTAACCAAAGAACTGAAGCATAGTAAACTACTAAAATGTGTAAACTGAAAAGTCTTTTTTCTTACTCTTTCTTTCTGTCTTGTAGAGAGAAATGCTACCAGGATCTGTATCCTTTTCATTATCTGGGCTTTGTGAAAGCAGTGTGGAGACCAAGGCAAGCGGAGGCCAAGTAGGTGCCGTGGAGCTTCCCAGTTACAGCCAGCAGCTGGTGCCCCAGTTGTACACCCTTTGCAAGGAGCAGCACTTCTGTGACTGCACCATCTTCATTGGGAATGTGCATTTTAGAGCACACAAGGTGGTTTTGGCTGCTGCCAGCCTGCTGTTTAAATCCCTGTTGGACAGCACAGACATCATCTCCATCGATGCTTCTGTGGTGACATCTGAGGAGTTTGCACTCTTACTTGAGATGATGTACAATGGCAAACTCCTGCTGGGAAACACAATTTCACCAAAGTTATCTCCGTGGCAGATAGTCTGCCAATGTTTGATGTGGCTGTTAGTTGCAAGAACCTCTACAGGGATCTCATAAGCTGTTCTGCTCAGGACCAGGTAGTGAGAGGAGTCTCCAGCCACGAAGCAGATTCATCTGGAAACCAAGCTGAAGCTAATTACCTGCCCCAGTCTGGAAGACCTGATGAAGAAAAAACATTTATCATCCTCAGTCAGAGAGTTTCTCCTTTACCTGGCCCTGTAGAAGCAGAAATGGAAGCAGGTGTTTCTCCTCCTGGCCAGGAACTTACTGTGAATTGTACCTGGGTTCACCAGGACACGATATCAGGTGACTCCAGCTCCCTCCAGGAGGATTCAGGCTCTGGCCCTGACCAGCCTGGCCATGCTGAGTGGAGTGGCTGTATGGAAGAGGAGCTTGCTGTGCCTCCAGAGGGGAAAGGGCGATCGAGGGATTTTCACAGGTCTGGGCGCAGCATTGCCTCTTTTTGCAACAGGTTGACCCACATTTGCCTGTTTTGGGGTATTTTTACTCTGTGCTGGATCTTTTTTGGTTTGCCCTGGGTTGAGAGCAACACCAACGTATCCCCCTGTTCTGCAGGGATTTTCTTCCTTTGGCTTTTGTAGTTGCTTCATGCTCATTGCTCTGCCAGAGCTGTAGTGAGCAAAACTTTTCTTGTCCAGGCATGTGATTGCATCTGCCATGCAGTGGGATCTGTGTTAGTGCAGGACATGGGGCTGATTAGACAATCTGTCTAACAGCAAGTGAACAGAGTTGCTTGCTAATGCTACCTTATCCTTTAAACTCCTGTTCAGCATGGAAGGAAAACAGAGGCTGTACTGGGTTTAAAATAAATGTTCCATTTATAACTGGTGTTAAATAAACTGTTGGTTTTCCCTCCAGGCTGTGTGATGTCTTCAGAAGGGATTTATAAGTCACAGTTTTCCTATTATAGCCAATGTGGTAGCTACAAATTGATGCCTTTCAATCACATCATGCTTTCTGCAAATCCCTTCAATTAGCAAATAACTCATTTTGTTTCTCTTGCACAGCAGCAGAGAGCAAAAGCTGTAAACTGGATTTCTTTGTTTGATATGAAAGTGTTTTCTCTGAGGCTCTTTCTGATGCCCAGGCTGTGCTGAAAAGACTCGAAGAGTGCAGAGAAATTGATGCCTCTCAAAAGGAGGTAGGTGTGTTTACTCCCATAAATGATGCAAGTTTTTTCTTCACCCTGCTACGGGCTGTATGTAATAGTTTGTGCCTTGTTTAGGAAATGGTTTCATGGGAAACTGGTGCCTGGTTGTTTGAAGGGCAACATATGCTCACCTGAGCAACACCCTGGAGAGAAGCATCTGTAAGTGCAAGTTGCTTGGGCATGTTGGTAAAGAAGTATGTCCTGCCCCGAAGACATCCTTGTGTTGTAGGAGAGCTCCAGCACAGATTTCTCTCCTCCTGTTTATGGCATTTGCTTCAGGAACTGTATCAACTTGTAAACGACTGACATATGAGATCCCAAAATAGATTTCTCGAGCCCTTGGCACTGTCTTGCTGTGAAGCATCTGCTGCTCTCTGTGTATGGCAGAGCTGCTGAGGGAGGAGTGGGACCAGGGATGGTAGTGGGAGCTGGGTGCTGCCCCATGGTGCTTCTCCTGCCCATGTACTGCTTTAAGAGCAGTCGGAGTTGGTGAATGATGCTCGATTCCTGTTGGAGGAGGTAACTGAGTCTGCCGCTGGGTGCATGCTGAAGGGTTCTCTGGGCTCTGAGCTGTGGTAGCCAAATGCCACCTATTGTCTCAGCTCAAAGCCAACACAGAAACAGAATGTGACATCTGTACTGGTGTGACAGTGGAGCAGGACGACACAGAGCTTGGGGATGATTGTGGTGAGTCTGGGTGGGTACTCATGCTGGCTGCACACTGCTGTGCAGTGGCAGGGTCTGCAGAAAAGCTGTGGCTGGTGTGGAGCAAGGATGGGACTGTGCTTGCTGTCCTCAGCCCAGCCATTTCTGGCAGAGCATTTTTCATACCAAGCTACATCAACTGCCCTGCATGCCTTTCTGAAGGGGAAAAAGTATTACTGTTTCACTGCTGGCTCTTCTGTGGCTCCCTTGTTACTCAACCTTTGGAAGCTGAGCAGTGCTGTTCTGTAGGCTGGGGGGCTGCCATGCTCTCTAGGTTCCCATGTAGTTGCTGGCTGGAAGCTGTCTGGATCCAAGTCCCTCCAGTAGCAGTGACATGGTACATCCAGATCACAGGACATGGTACATTTTGGCCATTGTGGCATTCTGCTTAAAAAAAGTCCAAGACCACATCTTTATTAGAAAAAACCCAGACCTGTGACAGCAGGGAGGAGAATTCCCTTGAGCTGGGGAGTGCAGGATTGTTTTCTGCTGAGCCCTTAAATGTTCACAGAGAGAAACTCATGTTCCCTTAGCAGCTGATTCTCCTGATGTTGCAGAATATAACATATTGAAGGCTTTAGGAGAGAGATGTGGGTCCTAATTCATGTTTGTAGTAGCAAGCACAAGCCCAGCTGGGCAGACAAGCACCTCTTGAGTGCCCTGCTCAGAGAAGGGTTAGATTTTTGAATGTTTATTTTTCACCATGATCAGATAAATATGTCAGGTTTAGGGTTTTACCTGTTGTGCACTTTTACAAATTGAGCCGAGCTGGGGTGGGTGCTGTGCAGTGTGGATCGATGCTGCCAGAATGGGTTTGGCAGCCCCATGCCCCCGTGCCAGCAGGCCCCTTCTTGTGTTCCTGCCTCCCCTTACTGCTGGTGGCAGGGCAGAGCTGTGCTGGTGGAGTGCCCACGCAGGTGAGCTGCAGCTTCTGCGCTGCACAGCAGCCCCGTTTGCTATTGCTTTGCAGTCGCTGCTGTTTCATGTTCCTTCAGCACTTCAGACCCAGCAGGGAAGGTTTACAGATCCATTCCTGGCCCTTTGTGCTCCCAAATGAGCTGTTACAGCAGGAACCAAGTGAGAGGTTGTGGAGCTCAGAGCCAGTTTGGGTGTCTGACCACAAAGCGGTAGCTGGACAATTTTTCTGCAGCTATAAATAAATGCTGAATAAATGAGAAATGGATTTTCTTTAAGCCTTCTAAATCACTTTTCAACTGTGACAAGCATGAAAAGTGTCGGCCCCAGGGCAGTGGGAGAACAGGCTGCAGCCTGTTACAAGCAAGGGCTCAGCCAGATCTGTCCCTCTCTGAGGTCCCCCCTGGGACCAGCAGGACCTGTGGACCCTAGAACTGAGTCTGTTTCCGGCACACAGAGCAGCTTTTCCCCACAAGAGCCTGGTGTTTCCTCTGAGGGGGAAACACAGCGGTGTATTTTTAAAGTCATGCTTGAAGTGCAAGGTCAGCTCCAAAGAGCTGAACTGGGGTGTGTAATTCAGGCTGAGGTTGTGCCAGTGGTAGATGTCAGTGGATTTTTTTTTCTCTCCTTTTTTCCCCCTCCCTTTCTTTGTATTCTTTTGCTAGTCATTTGCTTGAAGTCTCTGGTGGCTCGAGGTGAGTAAAAGTGTGTCTGGAAGCTGGTGAGGCACTGTTTCTTTGCAGAAGGCGTTCTTGCTGGGTGTGCTTGTCCTGCTGCAGGGGAGATGTCCCGTTCCTTGGGAGTATTCTCTCGGGAGCCTTTTGGAAATAGCTGATCTCTCTAGGCGAGCACCAGTTGTTTTGGGCAGTAAAGCCTGGGCAGCATAGGAGTTTAGGGGGGTTTTGCCAGCCTGCATATTGGCACCAAGGCTGTCCTAGTGTTCAGGCTCCTCTGGTTTCAGTGGAATTTGGCCTTGGATGCCTCTCTATTTCTTCTCCTTTGCTAGTGAACTCATGGTATCTTGTTCCATGCAGCACTCCAGTCTGCTCCGCTCTGCTGTTCCTGCCTATTTCCTCCTACCTCCAGTGGAGACTCATTTGGTTGTGGGGCTTTTCCCCAACAAGGTTTGTGGTACAGGGCTGGCTTTTGTGAGAACTATTGCTTCTCTCAGAGTTTGATGTTCTGTTCTGCTCCCCAGACTGAGAAATTCAGATGAATTGCTTTACAGTTTAGGGAGATGTGATTTTTGGGGTTGTTTCTGTTTTATAGTTTCTCTGTACATTTCACATAAACTATTCCTATCTAATTTGGTTCTGGCTTGGATGAAACCTGCTTGGAAATGAGAACAAGACTGAAATTGCAGTAATTTAGGGAAGCGTAGAAGAGCTTTGCCAGTGTCAAGTCTTATCTTCCTGTGCTCTCTTGGAGAAACTCAATTCAAATTATTGCACAGCTCATTTGTTCCCTCTACTACCAGGTTCAGATGAAGTGGGGGAGCGTTGATTCTCCCACGAAGAATAAATGTCACTGTGTTTGTGGATCATTTCCATTGCCTGTGGGCCTGTCCAGTCATTGTCGCCCTTCATTTGCAGCTGCAGGGATTTCTGGGTGAGGCAGAAGAAAGAAGTTTCCTGTTATCTTCTGCATCCTGATTAGGAGAGAGAGTTTCTGAGGGTTTGGCAGTTTTTTTCATGGTGGCAGTGCTAGAGAACGTTTTTTTTTCCTCTGTTCTGGTATATTTTTGTAGAAGTTTGGGCTGAGCTTTTGTTCTTGTTGTGTGGAGCAAGCAGGGGGTCAGTGTTTTCCGCAGAGCCTTACTGGGGTCTCCCTCATGAGTCATGTACAGATGCAGGCTTGAAAAAAAATCCCTTTCGTTTTCTGAAGGAAAAAGACTAACATAGTTTTTCTCTGATTATTGTATGCACAATACAATAGTTGATTGGTAGTTGATTGACTTCATGGTGGGGTCACAGCTGGGGAGCTTCTTTGAGGGTCAGGTGTGTGGAGCCAGTCCTGGGGTTTTCCATGACACTGACCCTGTGAGCAGCAGCAGCCTATGGAACAGCACTGCTCGGCTTCCAAAAGTCGGATAACCACGGAGCCATGGAAGAGCCAGCAGTGAAACAGTCTCTAACCATGCAGGTTTCCAATAGCTTTTTTATATTTTCTTCACTTTCTGTACATAAAACCCAAAGCAGTGTGCATTTACAGAGGACTAATGGTTGTGGCTGTGGAAGTTCCCCCACAGTGCCTGGCCTCCTGCGATGTGCCTGCGTGTCCCTTGGGTCTGAAGGGAGTCAGCTTTTTCTGCCAACCCTGAGCAGGTACTTCCCAATCTGTCTCTTGCAGATCCCTACCCACCACTCTCTGGATGCTTGCATTCACTCTAAAGGTGATGCTTGAAGGAGATCACTCAGAAATAGTCAGTAAAGTGGCTTTTGCTGGGATGTGCTCTCACGGTGGGAACAGGAGCATGGATAAGGCATGAAAAGCCATAACCGTGCTCACCCACCTGCAGGGATGAGTTAATGGCCAGCTGGGCTAATGACTGCCCTGTGTGCCCTCCCTCTCTCCTCACATCCCTCTTTAGTCTCATGGGCCACTGCACATTGCTTGGGGGGGATTGCTACTTGCACATGTGGTCGAGGTCTTCTCTGGAAAAACATGGAAGATATGGAGATGCTAGAGAGGCAGGAGACCTACCTCCTGGATCCTTAACCTGCAGAGGTTCCTTCTCAGAGCTTACCTCGGGGCTGCTGTGGACATGGGGATGTTTGAGATGAACTGGGAAGGCTGTTCCATGGTGTGTGACATGTTCCATGGTGCTGAGGTGGGAGTGTTTTGGCCACCAGACCTGATATCCTCAATTGGGACCAAACTTCTGGGGTGCCATGGAATCTGTTTGGTGGCGCAGCTCTGACCAAACTTAAGCCAGGTCTTGGTGACGCAGTTTTCCTGTGCAGAGTGGCAGTCTCTTCCTCCCACATGGAAGCTGGATGTGTGCTAATTTGTGCCAACTTTGTCGTGAAGGGCTTTGCAGTGTCCCAGGCAGTGAAAGCCTGGTGGATCAGGCTGTAACGTGGAGGCACATTATGACTAAGTGGAAGCTGGGATTCCAGCTAGTATTAGTATTTCTCCATTTTTTCCAGGATCTTTGGGAATTGTTAGTGCTTCAAAGTAAGTCTGAAATGTACTGTGTGCTCTTTTAAAACAATGCTAAAAAGCCATTGTTCCCACTGAGTGACGCGTCCAAGGAAATGTCTTCTGGAAAGAGCCTATAGATAGCAGAATATTTCAGTTACTGAAAGCTCATTTCTGTTAACCAAATCCATGCACTAAGCAAGGGATGTTACCTGGGGCTCTGGGTAGCAGAGCTGTACTGATTTTAATTAAAAACTACCAAAATTGAAAAATATATTGCAACAATGCAAGTTACTTTTAATCTATATTAGTGCAAACAGGGATTTGGCAGGATCTGAGCACCTTTAGGGTGGTGAGAGTGGAGATATTTTGTGTTTTACATGCTCATTTTGATCTGGAAGGGGCCAGGCATGCAAATGTTGAGAACAAACATGATCTGGTTATTAAATCTCATTAGAAATTAATGTTTGCATTAAAAAAATACCTTTACGTTTGTTCTTCAGCACATCTGTGTTTTTCTTTACAGGAGAGCCCTTCATGTCCACACTCTGTTCGGCAGGCAAACTGCTGTGAGTGGGAAGATCTGGGACTGCTGCAGTTTCCCCCCTGCGGAGTCGTTGCAATAGGTCATTGCACTGCCACACTGCCCTAATGTGTGAGCATTTACACCTGCTAGGAAAAGCCAGTCCATCGGCCCCTAGTGCAGCCCCAAGCAGTTGCATACAGTCTTTTTATCGTCAGAATAAAAATGACAATGACAGCAGAAAATGGCCATTCTCCCTGGAGCAGAGCTGAACTTCTCACTTCAAAGGTACCTTTATCACATCCCTGGAGTCTCCAATAAAGGCCGCCTGCTCTGAAAGGCTGGCATCTCTCCTGCAGAGCTGGGGAGCATGTGTCTTCAGGGGCATTTACAGCATTAAAGGACTCTGGGGAAATGGGAGTAAGAGTTCCAGCTTATTTCTTTGCCTTTTATTTCCATAACTGTACAGGCATGTCTGCCTCTGGTTGCTGTTTCAGGTCACTGAAGTAGATTTTGGAGCTCTGGGTTCGATTGCTAGGTGTGCTGAGAGTCCATGGCACTCCCAGTTTGCATGCCTCCTCTCCAGAGCTTTCTCTAGGAGACAGAACTCCATTGTGATTGAGAATGGAGATTCCTGAAAGTTCCACTTGAAATGCTCTCTGCTTTCTGTGCAAGTGATCCTTCCTTGTTCTGCAGCAAGATCCAATATCTATTGCCCTAGCTTTGCCTTCAAAGTAGCAGTGTTTAATTCACGCTTTATCAGGTCTTTTACACGTAGTGGTCTTTGGCCAGTTGGACATGAAGAAACGTTTCATGCTGGAACCAGCTGCAGTTTGTGGGATTTGCTGTATGGATAAGGGCTGGCAGCAGGGCTTGCTGCCCTTCTTCCCAGGGCAGGTGGCCACAGGCCAGAGCTTGGGTTCAGTGGTGTGTGTCTGTGTGGTTATTTTTTTGTTCTGTTTAATTTTTTGTCCCCTGACCTAAACTGCTTGTTGTGTCTGTCTCTATAGGGCAATCAACTCTGTTCTCTAAACCTCCCTGCATTTCTGTTCTGCTGTAGGCTCTGGCTGCCAGTCTGGCCAAGGCAGAGGCACAGTCAGCGTTCAAGAAGCTGCTGGGCAAAGTGAAGGATGCTTGGCCCCAGGATGCTCACACTCAGGTTAGTGACACTCAGGATGCTCGGCCCCTGGACACTCAGATCCTCATTCTTTTCTGAAGCTGTTTCAAGACATGAATCCTGAGCTGAGAGCGGCTTTGCTGGAGATGGAACAGGGTAGGGGAGAAGCCCCACAGCAAGCAGGTAGGAAATTTGGTGCAACCTCTGGAAAAGTGAGTGGGCAACCTGTTAGGACCCAATTATTATTATTATTAACGGTCTTTGGAAATTCCTCTGCCCAAATTAAGGTGCAAATGAAACCATATGCCAGTGACAATAATATGGGTTTTATTGTATAGTAAATAAGAGAGAAAGAGAAAAGAAAAGGANAGTCTGTGTGAACCTGGCTTCTGTGAGCTGTGCTCCCCCCCCCACCCCAAATTCAGCTGGGATGGCAGCTGGAGGCTTTGGCCTATTGTGGATGCCTACCTTTCCCTTAGCCTGAGGTGATTGAACAATGGGTTTCCTTTAATCCAATCAGCAGTTTGGTTTACAGTCCAAAGTTCTTCAGGGAGATTTCTGTGGCTGTAGTTTCTTAAAAACTTTATATCAATGTTTGAGGTATAAACTATTTTCAGTCTCTGACACAACCTTACAGAGAAACCCTGAATCCGGATGCGGGAGGTTTATCATGTGCTGGCCAAGATCCAGAAGTGTTTCTGGCTGTAGCAAGAGGTGTAGCTGTGTAGTGCTCTCCCCACTGTTGCCTGGAGGGCTGGATCAATGGCTGGCAGCCAGTGTGGGTCAGAGCACAGCTGAGGCTGGGGATTGAAAACTTCTTTTTTACTCAAGTCTGACACAAAACAATGGCCTTGCAAACCTGGTGTTAACCTCCAGCTTGCTTTATGGGTTTGTGCTCTGTTAGATAAATGAGACATTTTCCTTTCACAGAGTTTAAAGAGAATAGTAAAGTGATTTTCCTCTGCTGCTTGTGCCTGGGATGAGCTTTGCTGTTCACTTAGATCTTTCAGAGAGTCTCCCTTGCTTCAGGAACCTGTCAGTTTCTTCAGACTGACTTATTTCTTCTCTTGTGTTTCTGAATGTTTTTCCCCCCAGAGAGCACAGCTGAGGAAGAGATGCTGACTGCTTGCTTGCTGTGCTGCAGGGAGGAGCTGATCCAGAGCGTGACACAGCTGAGCCCCATCAGAGTTTTTGGAGGCAGTAGAAGAGGGATTCCTGACTGCCTTGAGAAGCGGGTAAAAAAATCTGAAATAGGCAAACTGTGTGGGCAAGGTGGGGTATGTGTGTCTTCAAGGCAGCATCATACACATGGTTTACCAGGTGATGGGCAAGCCTCACCTGGCACTTCCACCTGCCTTCTGCACAGCATCAACTGCACATGTGTGTGATCTCAGGTCCTTCTGTGCTGGACTGTGGTAATAGTGAAAACTGAGCAGTGAAGGCAACCTGGAGACGAGGATCAGTGTCAGACTACCCCTGCAAGGGGAGCCTGGGCCAGAGGAGGTGCCTGGTACTCCTTATATCCTGAAAAAGCGTTTTTGGGAACAAGGACAAGGCTCTATAGGGGAGTTTGAGCAGAACCACTAATACCTCTCTGCTACCTTCTTTTCAGTTCCTGGTCATCAGCTTCCCTTTCAGCTGTCTCCCAGCTTTATGTCGTTTTTGGAACTCTTACCACGCAGTTGCCCGCAAGACTGGCACATCCACTAAATGATTTGGTTTTATTTTTTATGTGTTGCAGGCAGCAGTTGGTGGGGAGGACTGTTGTTTTCCTTTCTTGTAAGCAACTGCACTCCATATGCTGATTTGCAGAAGTCATAAAGGACAAAATGCTGTTTATAACCTGCTTTCCTTTGTCTTTGAGGGGAGCTGGCTGAACCCTGTGCAGCTGGAACTTACAGGGTGCCCTCACACACTGTGATCAGGACGCAGCTTGAGACCTCCTGTCCTAGTTTGTCACATCATTGAGCTCCCCTGACACAGGATTATAGTGAGTGGAAAGTTGCGCTCAGTGGCACGAATGATCTCTGCCTTCTATCTGAGTAAGCCTGACCAGAGCCACAACAGGTGGGCTGAGAATTTCTATGCAGCTCATAAGCCCCTCAATTAAGATCTCATGGTCCCTCACCACATCCAGCATGAAGCATCCCTGAGCACAGGCACACATTGGAATAGGAGACCTAAAAAGGTATTGCCAACAGAGGCATCTGTCCTGTCCTTGTGGACTGGGGTATGACTGGTGTGACTGGGATGTGACTGTTGGCTGATGAATTTTTGCCTCCGAAAGCACATAGCTAAGCCTGGAATGGAGAGGTGAGAAGAGAGAGCAGGGTATGAGTACAGCAAAGGACTTGGCATCTGCTGGGGACATTGTGACTGTCAGCAGAGACCCATGTTGGGGGCCTGGAGCTGAAGCTTCATCGGCAGTGGGAAGATTAGGATTTTCATATATGCCTGTTCATGTTGCAGTGCAGCCTTTCTTTTAAAGGCTTCACCTTTTCCCTGCTCTCTTCTCTTTGTCTTCATAGAATTAGGTGGTTAAAATTCCGCATTTTTTTATCTCCCTTCACACTGAGAAAACCAAACACAACCCCCCAATAATAAACCAAAACCATTCTGCCATCATAATTCTGCTCCTTGGGCACAGGATACAGCCTGTAATTGCATCATCATGTACTGCAGAGCTCCTGCCTCGTTTGGTGGAGGAACAGTGTTTCTTTTATCCTCACCATTCACTGTGTGCTCCATTTGCTACAGAGCCTCCAAACCCTGCTCTGAATACGAAATCCTACTCCTCTCTATGGGATCCCTTTGTGCTCTTGTTTCAGCCCACAGTTTCCATTAAATGACAGATCTATCTGGGGAGCACTCAGGTGAGGCTGGTGGCAGAGCTCTGTCCTGCTGTGGCAAAAGAAAACAAGAGAGAAATTGCCAAGTGTAGACTGACCTTGAGGGGGTTTATTTGTTTAAATCTACCCACTTTCCGCCAGACAAGTGGGAATATGTTTAATTATTCCAGAAGTTAAACTGGTTAAAGCGGTGGGCCCATGGTGTGTGAGCAGGTGGGATTCCTGATGTGTCAGATGTAGGACTGGGAAAACAAACATGGAATTAGCAGCCACCTCTGAAGGTTTCGTCTTACCTGGTTCATCCAGTGTTGCACTGGAGCTCTGGGCTGGCAGGGATGGGATCTAGTTTTCCAAAGGTTCATAAGGATCAGGCTTTCCTTTTTCTTCTCACAGTCACTGCCTCATTAGCTACACATTTATTCAGCAAGACAAGCATGAGTTTCTCATGGAACAGCCTTTTTTCTTGGCACCTGAGTTCTTTCTGTGCCTGGTCCGAGCTGTGCATGGAGCAAGTTTGATTTTCTTTGCTGGAAAACCAGTACATGCTGTTTTGTGAAGCGTCTTTGCAAATCTCTGTTTTTTCTGGGTAGCTTTTGAACCTAGCCTTTCTCTTTTTTGAGTGCTTAACTTCTTTGGCTTTTTTGGTGTTTCGTAATTGGGAAGGGGTAGAGGATTTGGATACAGATTATCACGTAAGAGAAATAAAGTGGATATAGAAGAAGAATGGTTAACTTCTTCTGCATGCTGCCCCACACGGCTTAGGTGGTTGCAGAGTTCAGAGTCACCAGTTCACAATACAGCCCTGAACCCAGAAAATCAGAGTAGGTGGTAGAAACATCAGCGCTTTCCTTCTGTTCAGGCTCTCCTCTACAAGGCACCTGGGTATTCTGAGCTATGTGGTTTCTCTCCCCTTTGACTCCAGTGCCTGCACACCTTGATGCTCAAACCAAGCTGCTTCAGAGCTCAGACAGGTATCAGGGATAGTACAAGCAGGTTGCTGGCCACCGCAGGAATCTTAACTGGGGATGGAAAAATCCTGCTGCAAGCAGAATTGGGGGATGTTTTCTAATTGTGTCACCTGGTGTTGTCAAAATAAGTCTTAAAATGTCACCACTGCATCTCCCACTGCCAGGGACATCACTTCTGCCTGGGAGCAGTGGTAGGTTACAGCAGGAGCTCCCCAAAGGATGCTGCTCTTGTACCTCTTTTTGTGTTCTCTCAGAAGAGGACTTCAGACTAAGGGATCTAGAGGCAGGTCAGTGTGAGTTGAAGGGGAGATTACATCAGCAGGTTCACTAACAGAGATTGGGCAATAAAAGGACAAATCTTTAGAAATGAGAGAAACTAATTAAGGAGTTCAGGTGCTCATTAGAGCACAAGACGAGCTGTTGGATTAGTTTCTTTTATGTTAAAGATAGGAGAACTGTCTGAAGTTTGCATCCTGAATGAGGGAGAAGGATGAGAGGTTACAGACCTGAGTGAGTGAATAACTTGAGGAAGAGCTTTAGGACGTTCAGGGAATGGCTGAAATATCTGACAGGCAAATAAACATACTGTAGTGCCATGGAGAGTCTTGCGGCATATCAGGCTGCTGGGCATCACGGCAGATATTGTCTGACTAAGAAAAAGGATAAGGAGAGGAGATGACCGGCAAATTCATGGCTTAGCCTGGAGCCTGATCCAGGAGAAACAGAAACAGAAATCTCCTGCAGCTGAAGGAAAATCACAACTCAAATGACATCCCTCAACAATCAGTTAGGACCAATCTGAAAACCTTCTATGACAGCATGGCAGGATGGGTCGACGAGGGGAGAGCAGTGAATGGTGTCTACCTCAACTTCATCAAGGCTTTTGATACTGTCTCCCACAACATCCTCGTAGGTACACTCGGGAAATATGAGTTAGATGAATGGACAGTGAGATGGATCAAGAACTGGCTGAATGGCAGAGGGTTGTGAACAGTGGAATAGAATCCAGCTGGGGGCCTGCAATCAGTGGCATTCCCCGGGGATCAATACATATTCAACTTATTTATCAATGCCCTGGATGAAGGGATAGAACGGGCCCTGAGCAGGTTTGGTGGTGATACAGAACTGGAGGGAGTGACTGATACACCTGAAGGCAGAGCTGCCATTCAGCAGGACCTTGATAGGCTGGAGAACTGGATGGAGAGAAACTGAATAAGGTTCAGTAAGGGTAAGTGTAGGGTCCTGCACCTGGGGAAGGATAATCCCCAGCACCAGAACAGCTTGGGGGCTGAATTACTGGGGAGCAGCTCTGCTGGAAAGGCCCTGGGAATCTTGGTGAGTGACAAGCTGTCCACGACCTGGCAGTGTGTCCTTGTAGCCAGGAGGGCCAGTGGGATCCTGGGGATCATTGGGAAAAGTGTGACCAGCAGGTCAAGGGAGGTCATCCTGCCCCTCTACTTGTCCCTGGTGAGGAACACCTGGAGTGCTGTGTCCAGTTCTGCCCAAGAAGGACAAGGGGCTACTGGAGAGGGTCCAGCAGAAGTCACAGAAGTGATGAGTGGCCTGGAGCATCTCTCCTATGAGGAGAGACAGTGGGAGCTGGGCCTGGATAGTCTGGAGAAGACTGAGAATGGATCATTAATGCATACAAATATCTCAAAGGGAGGTGCCAAGAGGATGGTGCCAGACCATCTGTTCAGTGGTGCCCAGTGACGGAATAGGTAGCAATGCCCATAAAATAAAACATAAAAAGTTCTACCTCAACATGAGGAAGAACTTCTTTTCATTGAGGGTGGCAGACGACTGGAACAGGCTGCCCGGGGAGGGTGTGGAGTCTCCCTCTCTGGAGACAATCCAAACCCCCCTGGATGAATTCCTGTGTCACCTGCTCTGGGTGATCCTGCCATGGCAGGGGTGTTGAACTAAGTGATCTCCAGAGGTCACTTCCAACCATAACTATTCTGTGATTCTGTGAACAGATGGAAAGAGCTGACACCCGTGCCATGCAAGTGCCACAGTGCTTATTGTTCTCCATGCTGAGAGTGGTCCTGACAATTGATGAGCAGGAGCAGACATGTAGGAGAGAAAGGCAGTGATCTGAGCTCTGTGGGTGCACAGGAAGGTATTAGGACAGGCTGGAGAGCACATATAGCTGAAGCTTATAAGCAAAAAAAAAAAAAAAAGAAAAAAGGGGAGAAAATGCAGTAAAGGGTGTTCAGTAGATTGCTTCTGCTTGACCTGGGTTCTTTATTTGATGAGATAAAAATGGGTTTTTTTCTGCCTTGATCTAGATCTAGAGCAAAGCATTTGAATTTCACATGAGAAAGTTGTTAAACTAGAAGAAACTGATACTAAAAAGGATGCATTTTACTGGAAGACAACTACAGGTTGTGCTGAAGGCAGGACTGACAACTTGGAGCAAGGTCACCAGTGGGATTCTTGGCACTTACTTAATATTAACACTGATGTTATGGACACAAAAATACCAAGGCATGTTTAACAAAGCCTGATGATGAGCATAATCAAGATCTTTTGTCCACACAAAGGAGGATCCGCAAGAGAGAGAAGAATGAACTATGTTCCGTTTTGGGCCCCTCATGACAAAAAGACATTGGAGAGCTGAAATGTCCAGAGAAGGAGCACAAGGAGCAGCTGAGGGAGCTGGGGCAGCTCAGCCTGGAGAAAAGAAGTCTCAGGAGGGACCTTCTCACTCTCTAGAACTCCCTGGAAGGAGGTCCAAGCCAGGTGGGAGTTGGTTTCTTCTCCCATGTAACAAGTAACAGGAAAAGATGAAATAGCCTCAAGTTGTGCCAGGAGAGGTTTGCATTGGATATTAGGAAAAATTTCTTCACTGTGAAGGTTATCAAACACTGGCATAGGCTGCCCAAGGCAGTGATGGAGTCACCGTCCCTGGAGAGATTTAAAACGTGTGGATTTGAGGGCATGGGTTAGTGGTGAACATGGTGGTGGTACTGGCTGATGGGTGATCTTGATGATCCTAGAGGGCTTTTCCAGCCTAAATGAGTCTATGATTCTATGAGTTCCATGGCTGGAGAACTAAATAGTGAGAATTGACTGATGTGGTGGTATAAAGTGAAGGGTGTGCATTGGATGCACTAATGAGAACTAAGAGTTAAGACCTCATCCAAAAATTCTGTTCCAGTCTGGTTCAAAAAAGGTGAATTCATGTTGTAACTTGACATATCTGCAGTGGGAGTCCAGGGGAGTGCAGAAGCTGTTTTACAAGGGGAGCTGCCTTATTTAGACAAGGGAGATGAAAACTGAGAGGGAATATGATCATGCTCTTATAACAAGATCAGAGAGGAAGGGTAGGGTAAACACCTCAGAGAGTTTAAAAGGCTTTTTAAGCTAAAAGATAATGTTGGCACACAAACAAACAGGCATACACTGGCCATGAATAAATTTCAGCTGAAAATTAGAAGAATCAGCAGGGGAGTGAGACTGTGGAGGAGCTTACTAACCAGGGGAAAGGGAGCAAAAATGTAACTAGTTTTAGGACAGATCTTAATAATTTTATTGATATGACTGTGTGGTGCTTATTGTCATCAGGGAACTGGGCTGGTGCCCTGCAGAGGTTCTGCTCAGGAGCACGGTGTTGGTGGAAAGGAGGTCAGCCTGTATTTGCCAAGTGCCTCTCCCTTGTAGGAGCCTTGTAGGTATTTTACTGGCATGCTAGAGCTTTCCCAAACTACAGTGATTGCATCTCACGTAAGAGATACTTCATTTGACCTCGTCACAGAAATAATAATTCGGTTAATAGGTGCTTATTTAAATAATAGGAGTATTTTTTTCTGGCCATCACTTTTTTGATGGAAAGCAGGAAAATTGCGGAGACCAGGGAAACGAGACTGTCAGTTTTAAAAGTATTCACTAAAAATATTAAATTAAATATTGTTTTGAACACTCTCTTTAAGTCTACTTTTGTTTTCTTTTAAAAAGTAGTTTTTGCTTGTCAGCCACTTCCAAGAGCTGGACTTGGTGGAAGAACCCGCCAGGTTTGTTTTCAAGGTGACACGTCTGTTACACCTCGGCCATGTTCTGGTGTTCCTGTAACTACCAACCTACAACCCCTTCCAGGTAAACTGTATGAGCAGTGAGTAGGGATCTAGTGCAGTATTGTGATACTGTTCCTGTTTTTCTGACCTCTGTTCAGATACAGGAGTTTGTAGGAAGCTCTCACAGACAGTTTTGTGCCTGTTTCTTTGTTACAGGTAGTTTTGGATTGCTGTGAAGGCACCTCTCAGAGGGAAGCCATGAAGCCAATCTGCTCAGGAAGGTGGATAAAGAGAAAACCCTGAAAGTGGAAAGCTTGGTCACACTTCTGAGGGCTGTGAAAGCATCCTTCCCTGAACTCCAGCTTCTGCCAGACAACTTGGTGGCAACAGCAAACATCTCTGATGGTAAAGGTATGAGTAAGCTAAACTTCCATTGGTGACTTTACTATATGGTACTGACTGCCTCTGAAAAAAACCAGCTAAAAATTCCTCTAAGCTGGAGATGTCTTGACGTTAAATACAGACAGTGTCTTACTTGGAATTCCTTGTGATTGAGGGAGATGAGGGGGAAAATTTATTTGGGCTGTGCTTCTTTCCTCAATCCAGGTAGCATTTCTTCTCATGTTGGTCACTGACTTGTGGTCTCCTGTGTGGAGCCGAATGTGCTGATGGGAATCCTACACTTAATGTCCCCATTACACATCATTCTGTTGGATGGCCAAGCGACTCCTCTTACTTGTTTTGGTGGGATTTTGTTACAGAATGGCAGAATCACAGAATCACTAGGTTGGAAGAGACCTTCAAGATCATCAAGTCCAACCCATACCCTAACCTCAACTAAACCATGGCACCAAGCACCACATCCAATCTCTTTTTGGACACATCCAGGGATGGTGACTCCACCACCTCCCCGGGTAGACCATTCCAGTACCTTACCACTCTTTCTGTAAAAAACTTTCTCCTAATATCCAACCTATATTTTCCTTGGTGCAGCTTAAGACTGTGTCCTCTCGTTCTGTCAGTTGCTGTCCGGAGAAAGAGACTAACCCCCACCTGACTACAACCGCCTTTCAGGAAGTTGTAGAGAGTGATAAGGTCACCTCTGAGTCTCCTTTTCTCCAGGCTGCACAACCCCAGCTCCCTCAGCCGTTCTTCATAGGGCTCGTGTTCCAAGCCCCTCACCAGCCTTGTTGCCCTCCTCTGGACACACTCAAGCGTCTCAACATCCTTCCTGAACTGAGGGGCCCAGAACTGGACACAGCACTCAAGGTGTGGCCTCACCAGTGCCGAGTACAGGGGAAGAATGACTTCCCTGGTCCTGCTGGCCACACCATTCCTGATAC